>VXBT01001762.1:82504-105336 GCA_013400235.1 Oriolus oriolus | reverse complement strand
CGCGGACACGGCGCGATGTCGCGGTGGGCTCGGCCCGGCACAGGCCCGAGGAGGCGGCCCTGGGCCTCGGGTGTCGCCGGGCCCGGCGGGGCCTGGCGGGGTGCGGGCCCGCGGCCCCTCACAAAGGAGCTGCAGGGCTCAAACACGCCTCAAACACGCCCCGAACGCGCCTCTCCCATCCCGCCGACACAGGGCGAGCCCCGGGGAAGGTCAGCGGCGGAAGGGGCTGACAGGGCCGCGACACAACAAATAATCGCTATTTATAAACTTAGGGAGCGCCTTGGCTCCCGCCGCGGCCTTCCCGCCTTTCGGCTGCTTGGCTGTGCGGTTGTTTGGGTTTTTTCCTGCACTAACTCACTTCCTCAACGCCCGAGAAGTGCCACGGCTGAGGGGAACCTCAGTCTGGCTCCGGTGTGGCTCCGCTTCCTAAAAGAGGTCCCTAATCCCCCTCGGCGCTGGTAGCGGTGGATACAGACCTACGCGTGAGGTTCCCGGGCACTTCCGAGTGCCTCCCTGCGCCCAGGTGCTCACAGCCTGCTTAAGGAATGGTAATCACCCTCCTCCCCACAGTGTACAGCTTCTCCATAGAGAAGGCTGTTGAATTCCAGTCTGGAGTGGGGCTGTTCCAGACAGGCTTCCATGCCTGTATCGTTATCCTTCTTGCCGCTCTAGGCTGTGGGGCGGTTTTGGGTAAAACATCACAAAGATTTAAGGAGAGAAGGAGCAGCTGTAAACTGGGGTGGCTCTTGCCATGCTCTTACCTGCTCCACCTGAGGACAGCTCCAGACCAGGAACACTGTTCGGAACAAATCCTTCCCACGTGTGTTTTAACTGTTTTCTCACTCCCCAGTGTCTGCAAGTCACTGGGGAGCTGCCCAGCCTGTGCTGCAGGAGAAGAAAAGTTGGATAATGTGGGATTGTGGGTGTGTTCCCTTCTTTAGTGTAGCAGAGACCGATAGTTTGGATAGTTTGTTTATCGCTGTGGTATTTCTCCGATACTCGGGTATTTCTCAGTTCTTAGGAGCCCTACCGAATTATTTCTGGGTTAGCAAGTGTGTCACTTCCCAGTTCTTATCTAACTATTGAGTAAGTGTTGCACTCTGATTTCCTAGCACGTGACTTTTGTTTGCTTTGACCATAAATAGTATTTTTAGCATCTTCAAGAAAAAGTTGGCCAGCAGTCTTTGGCAAGCAGCTCCCATTGAGGCAGGAAAGGTTCGGAAGTGCTTGTGTTTGTAAACAGTGTCCTTTCTCCATGAGTGCAGTGAGAGGAGAGGAGAGGAAGGTGAGTGCAGTTCAAGAGTGGAGATGTTTGATGGACTGGGTGGGAGAGCACAGACCTTCCTCAGCTGAGACTTCAAAAAATTGTTGGATAGAGTGGGAGATCCTTGGAAATCAGGAATGAGGAGAGGAAAAAAAATACACATAATTCCTGTTGGGGAGAAGAACTTGGTATAAATACCTTGGAAAAGAATGGCTTTTGAAGCTTTCTCCCGTTTACCTGTGTGTGCTTGCTAATTAATTATCTTCTCAGTGCATCATGCACATTCATCAGGCAGAAGCTCCTTGAATTGTTTTTGGTTTTGGAATATCTTTTCCTGTGTTTTTTTTCCCTTTCAGCAAAAAGTGACATGTAAATCTTTTGGCAGCATTTTGTTGCAAGTGACCTGGAGTCCTCTAAGAGTTTAAACTTCTGTGAGAGAGAATAGAAGTTTTACATTGATGGACTATAATGGGAGGTGTGGATAGATTTCTTACAGACTGCAATGAAATAATGGCTTTTATCATGTGTAGTTTTGTCTGTAGAACAATAAATGATGGCTGAATAAGTAGTAGTTGGGAGGAGTGTTTATACAGTGGTTTTAAATTTAATCTATCTAGGCAAGGAGAAGATGGCCTATAAAGGGTTCAAACCCTGGTATGTAACATTTGCAGCCTAAATTTTCATTCAGGTGTCAGCAGTTTGTCAAAATTCATTAAGCTGGATCCTGAATTAAGATGTTTTATCCAAGGCTATGAAAACTTTCAGCAGGGGATTTTCATGTTGGAGTTGTTTTAACTTTGTGACCTGACCTTGCTTTAAACTTAAAGCTGAACCCTGTGCACTCCAATGGGGGCGATTCCATCCCTCAGTGGCTTGTGGCAGAGACAGAGTGCGGAGAATTTGGATCGAGGGCCATTCTAGCCACAAACTGTTCAAAACTGTTGTTCATCAGATCTTGTCATCATCATGATCCTGAGCATCAGTGCGGAGATGGATTATTTTGAGACAGCCATGCAGGCAGAAATTCTGCTTCATATTAATCCCTTGGCTGAAGTTTCTGTGAGTTTTAGGTATGATGGTGGCGTAATTTAAGTTGCTCGCTGGCTGTGGCTGTTTGGGGTCGTGAGGGAAAACTCCTGGGTGTAGGAACAGAAAATAATCCAGGCAACAGAAACTATCTGTTCTTACTGCCTTCTGTGCAGGTCGGAGATTGATGGAGAGAGAATCTGAAACCTGTAGTGGTTTTCTATTGAACTCGTGTTCTTTGTGTGGAGATGAGGCATGGGTGGTTATCGCTGTTTTAATAAACATCTGTGGGGATTGAGCTGGCTTAGGGTTGCTGGTGTTGGACCCTAACAGAGACAAGTGCTGACCTCAGCCCTGGGTGGGAGCATCAGTCTCACTCTAGTACTGTGCCTCTTTTTTTTTCCTTTATTTTTTTTCTGTTTGTTTGTTTGGGGTTTTTTTCAGTGAAAGCAGCATCTGTGTGCACAGAAGTCAGGGTTTAATTTTTTGCTGTGCTCTGTAAAAATCAGGACAGGCAAGGTGTAAGCTGGGTTGCATTCATAGCATTTGGAGTCAGAGGCTCAAATTCAATGCTGAATGAAAATGTTTTCAAATGAAAATATATCTTTAGGCTTAAAAAACCCTCCTTTGGGTCTCCGAGTGTAGGAATTCCTGCGGTTGGATGCTAGAAGTGTGAAGGATTTTTCTGTTCTCCCCTGAACCCTAAAGTACATGGGGTTTATTGTTCCCACTATAACCCCGTACAGGGAAGGAGTGGATGGAAACGGACACTATAACACAGACAGGCCAAGGAATGTGCTGCCTGGCAAGCGGGGAGCTCTTGGATGTGTGTGCTGGACCACTGTTCCTGGTTAATTGAAACAAGCTGCTTTGTGCAGCCTGCAGCAGCGTGGGGCTCAGGTAGCCTGGAACAGATCCCTGAGAGCCTCCTCCACGGGAGAGCTGCAAATACAGCCCTTGGAGCTGGCAATTCCAGGGAGCTGGGACACGTCCCGGGAAACGGTGGCCCTAAGGATCGGGACAAAAGTTACTGGATGCAGCAGAAGTGATGGGAATGCCAGCTGCACTCAGCCACATGCAAGGGAATTTCCAAGTGTGTTGACAAATAAGGACCAGAAGTTGGAACTAACTTTGTATTCTTTATTTAGTAACATATTTTATTAATCTGCAGGACTTCAGGCTGGTTTAAATGACTAAGTACTCCTGGGCTGACTTAGCCAAGACCACAGGCAGCTCCGTGAGCTGGAAAAGCCAAAGGCAGAGTGCTGGAACACCTCAGTGAGCAGACAGTGACAGCCCCAGCTGAGAACTCCTGACAGACACATTTTGTATCCAAGATGTTGCTGGGTGATATACTATGACCATATAGATATTAAGGGTTTGATAAAGTACCTGCTGCCTGGGCTGGGTTTTTAGGGAACAGCTTTGAGGACTTCGGGGGACAAAGCCTTGAAAGAGTTGTGCGGCTTGCAATTTAGAAGGTGATGGGTTTTGGCGTCTGCAAAAATAACATTTCCTGTGTTTTTTTCTGCAGTTTCCAAGTCGTTTAAATGCTCTTGTGTGTTACAGAGTAGTAAATAACTGTCAATAATCAATAGTGTGGTTTTTAAACCCAGTTTTACTTTGCTTTTTAAGGCTTTCTGATAAGAAACAGTTGTTGTTGCTTGCATCACTTGTCAGGTTGTTGGATTTGTATCCCTTGACGCCCTGCCTTCAAGCCTGCAAGTGCATAAAACCTTTTTTTAGCCCTTTTTGACCTCATTTCTAGGCCGGTGTCGTGTACTTTGTACCCAGTCACATCTAAGTCCATCAATCACCCGTACGTGTCGTGTGACAGTAAGGGGACACCCCACTGGCCCAGGATTGGATATGCTTCCTTGTTTTTCCATTGCATATTTGTTTTCAGCCTGCTCACCCTACCCCGAGTCCCTGTGAGCTGGAGTTTCTGCCAGCCTGGCACTTGGATTGCCACATTCAAAACCTAATTTATCCTGAAGCATTTTCCCTCAAAGGAGATTGAAGGCTGAGATAAGTTGAAAAATCTTACAGCCAGCAGAAATTCTATAACTCAGCCAATTTTTTTATTTTAACATTCTTGGGTCTCTTGTGTTAGTGGGGGGACTCTGAACTTCTGAAGTATTATCAAAAATGTGTCTCACCTGAAGCCTTCTTTTATTTATTCCTAAGGATGTAATAGTTCAGGAGGAAATTGCTATAGGTATTCAGAGTAGTTCTGGAAAAACTCCCTGTACCTTTGGATCTTCCATTAGTAGCTGCTCCCTGAGTTGGGAGACTGAACACATTCCTGCTCATCTAGAAATCCAGAAATTTATCGGCTCCTTGCTGGATTACCTGCTTTGGAATAACTAGTTCATGATAGTTCGGGAGCCTGTGAACCTGCAGTTTTCCTGTAGTAAAAGGGGTGTAACTATATGAGGAGTAACTTTCTGTACTTTGGTGAAGATTAGCATCCTGGGGGTGTTTTCACTGCTGATGTGATATTTTTCTGTCAGTTGATCAGATTTAAATGTTCATTAGAGTTACCCAACAACCACCTTGAAAACTGCATCCTCAGCTGGTAGCCTGTATCCCCTTCCAAGGCACAGTGTTCATCTGATGTTTGTGTAAATGCAAAATACAGTCGTTACTTTCATTTTTTTATTGAGTGATGCTTGTGACTGTAGCTGTGGTTCCCATTTAGAGCTGTCTTTTGAAATAGCGTGTCCAGGTAACAGCTGGTTTGGGTGACTTGATTTTTCCATTGCACAGATCTCTTTTATTTGGAGAGGGGAATGAGGTTTTCTGCATTGTCGTTGGAAAACTTTCTCTTTTTTTGCTTTATCTTTTTGAGGAACTGAGTTCAGGCCGGTTTGTGGTTGATATTTCATACTCAGTGCAGAAAACCACTTTTGATCCCCCTGTGGAAAGAAATGGGCTGAGCAGGCACAGTCCCTGCACGGATGCTCTCACAAGGTGGGGCTTCTGACTTTGCCTCTGGAGACCATCAGTGCTTTGCAGTCAGGAGGAGATTATCCTCCTGCCCCTTTGATTCTCTGGGCCTTTTGAGCAGGAGATGATCCATGCCTGGGAATGCAGAGGGAATGAACAAGCCACTCTGAATTTCTGCTGGATACCGGCTTGTTTGCATGTATTGTAGGCACAGAAGCAAGGAATTGTGCTGTGCTAAGTTGTACTCTTGAGAGCAAAGAGACTCCAGTGGTTTATGCACTGATCTAAACAAAGGGGTTTTCAGAACTTGGGGAATTTTAAGTCAAAGTTGGGAGTACTGTTTTCATGCATGTGTCTTGCAGGTCACACAGTTTAAAAATAAATAAACCTCAGGACTGTGTCAGCCACACTGTGGCTTGTGTGTGTGCTTAATCCCAGGGAATGCGTCTTTTGTAGCCCCCAACTGATTTCCCTGAGGGGGAATCTGTAGTTGGTTATTTTAGGACTCACTTCAAAATTCTGGCATTTTCTTAAAGAGCTTCAGACTCTGCTTGCTAGAAAAAACACTGGATATTGAGCTGAAGCCTGGTGAAAATTTTCATTTTTTTTCCTTTCACATTCCATGCTTGAGGGAGGAAGGTCCCTTAAGCAGGCCAGTTTTTTGGGTTTTTTTTAAGTGCTGTGCTATATTCTGTATATTCTAATTGGCAATTAGTATATTTTCACATCCTGACATTTCACAGGAAACCTTCATTCATCTCATTTTTTTTTGGTTTTGGCATGTGGTGTGTTTTGATTTTTCTGTTTTGCCTCAGAAGAAAACATTCGGTGCCGTTGGGCTTTGCTTTCCTTGGTGCTGAGGCAGGACCAGTTCCCCGTGGGTTTTCAGAGTGACTGTTCAGTTCCTGTCAGAAGTGCCTCTGACTGATCAGGGATCCCCACTGCTGAGTAATGACAGGACTGTATTTTTGGGCACGAGTTGGTGTTGGTGTGGTACAGAGCATCCACCCGTGCAATGGGGAGTGCAGTGCTGGAACCGTGGTGAAAGTCAGCTTGGAAACAGGGCTGGGACTGACGCTGGGTCTCTGTTCAAGAGGAAAACAGGCTGGAAAGTGGAAGTTTATGGTAAGTGCCTGCCTTCTGAGCAGAAGGAAACATCCAGAGTAGGTGAAAATGGGGGCATTTGGCTGTTTCTCTGTAAGGAAGGGAGGAGGGCAGGCTGGAACCTGATCTTTGGATGGAACTGGGACAGGTCCAGCCGTGGTTTGCTGCAGGTGAGGCTTTGCTCCTGAGGTTTTTAAAGGGGGTGCTGAGAGGAAGTGAATGAGCCAATAAATCCTGGTTTTGTGATGGATTTAGTGGAGCCCCTCTCCTTAGGAGAGGCCAGTGCAGGCAGATGGGCAGCAGGTAAGAAAGGCTGTAAAAGCTTAATAGTAGTAAGGAGTGAGACTTGATGAGGGTTAAACTAAGCTTAACCCCTTTGTTATCCATGACAGTGCATGTGTTTGGAGCAGAGCTTTAGCAAGCTTATGTTTTCTGGTAGAAGGCATGGAGACTGCTCTTCTGGTTGTCATTTTTTGGTCGTAAGATTCCTTCATTTCTTTAAATTGCATGGGGTTTAGTTTGGAGGGGCATGGCTTGGGTTCCCAATGCTTGTATCTTGTGCCTAACAGATGTAATGGTGTCATTCCTGGCTCTGTGTGCCAGCTCCTGCTTTACCCGAAGTCACTGAGTGACCAGTTCCCTCACTCAGGTATTTTTTTTCTGTTTGCTTCTCGTTAATGCTTGCCCTTAACTGAAAGAGCCTTATCTTTCAGCCATGATCTAATGGAGCAGGTCTGGCTTGCACCTTTCCCATTTCTGCTCCATCCATAGCTCCCCAGTTTGCACACATGTTTTAGCACTTTTGTTGAATGCAAGTGTTGCTTGTCAGTTGTGTTAGTCATGAGCTGCAAGTCATTTATCCTTTTCTTTTTAATCTTTAATTTGATAGATACGTGGACGTAGATGTTTTTGTTTTGTTGATTTTCACACCACATCTTTTCTGTACTTTAGGTTGACTCCTCACTGCACTGTGAAAACCATTAGGAAAAAGTCCTTGGGGTTAAAACCTGGGGCTCCACACTGTTACCTGCACTTGGGGCTAGAAATTAATATAAATGTCGACTGATCTGTCTGAAGCTGAACCCGTGCATCATAAGGCGCTTCCACTCTTAACGGAAGCTCAGCTGATCCACACGGACAAGTTAAGTGAGGTAGGGGCTGGCCCTTTCTCCAAGCTTGCCCTTGGATCAGTCCTTGACTTCCAGTCCTGCTGAAGGTTACTCGGTACTCTTTCTCCCCTGCTTCTAGGAAACTCAGTTGGGAGTCTAACAAACTCTGCTTCCCCTTCCCTGCTTTCCCTGAGATGATATATCTGTCAAAATCCTCAAATGCTTGTCTCATTTAATTTGGAATTGAAATTATTTCTTTTATAACCATAAAATGTGAAACTATCCTCTCCTACTATGCTTTGAAGAAGCTGGTTTGAGGGCTACTGTCTTTTAACATCATGAAAAATCCGAACCAGAATATTTCTACCTATGCTGCTTTGATCTACTTTAATCCCGTTCCAAAACTTTCCGATTCTTTCCAGCACCTGTGCTGATTTTCATATGCTTTCTGTAGAAAGTGGAAGACGACACGATGCCAATCCGTCGCTCGGTGAATGCTTCTTCCCGGGAAACTCCTCCCAAAAGCAAACCTGCCGACGGGGAAGAGGTCAAAGCAGGTACAGTCATAGTTCTAGAGCAGGTTAATGTATATCTGAACATAGGCTGGGTCTGAAACTCCTGGAAAACCCTACAGTCAGGACGAAAATATTATTAATGTTTGGGTCCCTGTCACAGGGTTTTCCAGGATTTGTGTTTTGCAGATGCTGTTTTCAGTCTGAACCCGTTTGTTTGGTCTTCTTTACCCTATGTCACTCCAGACATGAAAATGTGGCTAAATATGGTCCCTTTTAAGTTTGCACATCCTTTAGGGTAAAGAAATTATGACGTTTCAGTAGTATTATGACTACTTCCGGTAGAAAGATGGTTTGAGATCAAAAGGTGTAGTTAATGAATGGAAAAACAAAGTGTTCCATTTTTTTTCTCTGTTTTTCTGAGCAAAAATGTTTTACCATGATGTGTCATGAAATCTAGGCTGATATCAATGTGCCTGGTCTTAGCAGCTTGGCCTCAGCGTCCCAGAATGTGTCATTTCACTACTAGAGTCAATTGGTTTCACTGACTTTGTCCTCTTTGGTGTCACAAATAAAAAAACTACCCACAAAACTGACTCTTAATTCACTGTGCATTTTAAATGCCTCCGTGGGAAAACTGCACAGGAATGTATCAGAAATGCTTAAGCTGCACAGAGCAGTGTTGGTGGGCAGTTCTTTATCCAAAAAGTGTGGAATTTCAGTTTATATGCATCTTATCCAGTCTCTGTTCTCAGCTAAATATACTTCTATGTATATTTATTTCCTTGGTAAGTTGATTTCTGTCTGGATTTGATCCTTCTGATATACAAGTGTTCCTGCCAACGCATGTGCCACCTAAAGCTTTGCCAAGTCTGGAAAAATGTGATGAAATTGTAATTATCCTTCAGGTACTTTTGTATTTGAAAACACCTGGGTCATAAGCAAAGCTACTTCTTAGAATCCCAGGCCTGTCTGCAACAGCAGCTTGTGGAGTTAAAAGGAGAATGCTGGTGGAACTGATTAATGGTGAAAATGTTGCATGATGTTGTTTGCAGTTATTCTGGCATTTGAGGGCTGATTGCACCATTATTGAAGCTCTTTCAGTACTCTTCTTCACTTTTTAAACTGCTTTTAAATAACACATTTAAATTAGTGAAAAGAAGTTGGTGGAAAATAATTAGTGGGGTGTGATCTTAAGTTTGGCTTTTTTTGCCTCTACCTTCCTAAAGAATAAAAGCTGGTTTTGGACAGTAACTTGATGCTTTTTCACATTTTCTAGATGCAGAAGTCACCTCTGAGGAATCTGCCTCTGTTGGAGAAGAGCAAGAGCCTGAAACCCTGCCTGCTGCATCCAATGAAGCAGAACAGCCAAAGGAACCTGAGAATGAAGGGAAGGAGGAAACAAAGTCCTCAGAAGAAACCAAAAAGGAGTAAGGCTTGCTTGGTGCTGAATTCAGGGATTTGGGTAGGATTCTGAAGGAGGTCAGGTTCTACAGAGAGAAAAGATAGTGGGAGAGGTGGAGGAAGTGAGTGCCTTAAGGGCTTCTCCTTAAGATACTTCTCAGGAAGAAGCTACTGATCATGTGTAGCTACTGTTCTCGAACATGTGAGGCTGAACATCGATACAAGATCTCTTTTTTACTAATAGAAACATCAAAATATTCCTTAGGTGATCTTAATTTAAATAATGTCAGATGTTCTGGGCTTTTTTTTGTTGTTGTTCCTGTACTGTTGGCTTGTTTTAGTGCCTCTTGTCTTACTACTGCTCTGTATTTTCCCTAAGCGAGAAGGATCAGTCTAAGGAGAAGGAGAAGAAGGTGAAGAAGACCATCCCTGCGTGGGCCACGCTCTCTGCCAGCCAGCTGGCTCGGGCACAGAAGCAGACTCAGATGGCAGCCACCTCCCGGCCCAAAATGGATGCGATTTTAACCGAGGCCATCAAGGTAAGCAGGACACAAATGTGGTTTTTATTCATCTGTTGCAAAGCAGAACAATTTATGTGCTAAAACACACGATTTCAGCTTGCTGAGGTGCAAGTGGCTGCTGTGTGTTAGCAGGAAGCTGAGTGTGTAAGATGGGTGTGCTTGTGCCTGGAAGCCCATGGAGCTGACGTGTGAGTCCATGAGGATGATGAAGGGCCCTGTAGCAGATTCCTTCGTTTAGAATTTGTTGCCCTCCCTAATTACATTATGAGGAACAGCTAGGATGGCATAACCTGGTTGGTTGCTGTCATCATTTCATTGGCTGTGCGTCCTAGCCACATCTAACTTCATTTACCTGGGTTCATCCATCTGTTTGATACATGTGCTTTTTTTAGCGTTAACTTACTCTAACTCAGGACAGATGGAGATACTGTGAGCCTGCATTTCAAAGTGGTCTTGGTTTACTTTATCCCTCCTGATTGTAAGAGGAGATCTGTGCTGTTGTAGCTGTGCTGCTGCTCTCCCCTCAAGGCTTGGTTGCTCGCTTCAGAGGAGGCCTGGACTCCACCAGCCTTAATTGCAAGATGGCCTTTCCATCTATCTTCAAAAGATGAACTTCACCTTAGGTTTTTGCTAGTTTACTAATGTCAGTCCTCCATCTTCTTAAAAAAAAAAATTGGCAGCTTGTTCTGACTTAATGATTACTCTGTCTGACATTAATAAAATGTTAGGAGATCAGTTGTGCAGCGTTGGTTTGCCAAAAGGTGACTGTATTTTGTATTTTAAGCCAATCCATGGGAGTGCTTCAGAGCAGGGGAGTAGTAGATATGTGCTTGCTGTGCTGCTTTTCTGTTGTCTGTGTTGCTCTTCAGCTACTCAGAAGGGGAAAGTTAAGTATTTTGTTAGTCATGTTTTATACTTGAGTCACAGTGGAGAAAAGGCCAGCCCTGGCATCCTGTGGTGGTCTGTGTGCATCAGTCCAATCTCTGTTCTTCTTCCAGCCCCACTCAGGATAATTCCAGTGCAGGTGGTTTCTAATGTTTTGTTTCTGTTTCAGGCCTGCTTTCAGAAGAGCGGTGCCTCGGTCGTTGCGATACGGAAATACATCATCCACAAATACCCTTCCCTGGAGCTGGAGAGGAGGGGATACCTCCTGAAGCAAGCACTGAAAAGGGAGCTAGAGAGGGGAATCATCAGGCAGGTAAGAGCTGCTTTGTGGAGCAGCACTGGAGATGGCATTGCTGAAAGGGTTTGCAAGGGATGGCATTTCCAAGGGCCTGGAGCGACAGGGGGAATGGCTTCAGAGTGCCTGAGAACAGGGTTAGATGGGATATTGGAAAACAATCCTTCCCTGGAAGGGTGAGGAGGCCCTGGCACAGGTTGCCCAGAGATGCTGTGGCTGCCCCTGGATCCCTGGCAGTGTCCAAGGCCAGGCTGGATGGGGCTTGGAGCAGCCTGGGATGTTGGAAGGTGTCCCTGCCCATGACAGGGGGTGGAACTGGGTGATCTTTGAGATCCCTTCCAGCCAAAACCATTCCATGATTCTGGGAACTGCATAGGAATTTCTTATCCATTAGCAGGTCTGTGGAATGAACGTGTTCTCCCTTGTGGGGGTTCATCAGCCTCTGTCTCTGCTGTGTTGGACACTGGCAGGATTTCAGCCCTGTTGTGTCAGTCACACACTTTGCGCGGTTGGTTTTTGTGCAATTCATGGCAGTTTCTGGGTGTTGTGTCACACAGCATTGCAGCAGCACGGGAACCCAGCAGAATCACTTCTGCAGCAGTGTGGGTTTTAACACTGTAATTCATGCCTGTGTTACCTGTCAGGATAGCAGAGTATGTCCTAATGTCTGGCTGCAGTTTCTGATCTTACTGAAGTTTCAGTGGGTTCAAATCAGGCCTCTGCCATAAAAACCCGCTGCAGGGTGACAGTGCGTTCAAAATCTGCATCATGATGTCAGTGAGTCTCTCTCAGGTTGTTAGTATTCTGAGTTACTCTGTTAAGGATTGAAATGGACTTTCTCTTGAACCAGGTGAAAGGAAAGGGAGCTTCTGGGAGCTTTGTGGTGGTGTCTAATGCAGGAAAAACTGTTCCAAAAGCCAGAGACAGAAAGGTAAGATGCATCATTTTAAACAACACTCTGAAATTTATTGCTCTGAAGCACATGTACCTTACCCAGTGTTCTCAACCCAGTGTCCTCCTCCTTGCTGTGCTTTTACCCCGCAAGTACAGCAATTAAAACACCCATCCCACTGGTATCAGAATCAGAAAGCTACAGTGAGGAATTAAACCCACATCAAATGATCAAAATCTCAGTTTTAAAATGTTTACATTAACCCCCTAGGCTTTGGTTCAGAGGCAGAAAACTAAATAACCATGAAACGCTTTGTCTGTCTTTACCTGGTAGAGACAGGTGCCTGTCAGGTATTGGAAGAGAGTTTTATGCTACTGCTGCATGTGTTTTATCTGTTGTGTGAATAAAAGGAAGACTCCAGTCTTTAGGACTGAGGGGAATGTTTTCCCATAAGCTGTGAGGACAGAGAGAGGAAGAAGAAAATATCCTAAGGCTTCTGGAAGAAAGCCGCTGATGCCGGGTGCAGTTGGGGAGTAATGTGAAGGGAATGGTTTTTTGAGCTTCACAGTTAGCTGTGGTTCCAGCACTGCTGATCTCCACTCCATGCTGTGCTGAGTGTGTGAAACACATTCCTAACGCTGCAGTTACAAAATGTTTAGCTGGAATTGCCAATCCCTTGGGATTAGACAGGTGAGGTTAGACAGGTAATGCCTTGGTGCTCATCTCTTGCCTCCTGGGGAGACCAAAAGCCCTAAAACTGAAGGAAATGTTCACATGCTTGGTGTAGGGCCCTGGAGGAAACTAATTGCTGTGGAACTTTTTAAACAGAGCTCACTGGCTCCACAAGAGGTGTGAGTAAGGCACCTGGTAGCTGCTGACACATCACCTCTCTCTGCAGCATATGGGTGTCTTTGTTCCCAGTTACTTTCTCTGCGCTGCAGCAAAACAAATGTGGATGAATTCAGCTGGCAGGGGAGCAGCTCCCTCACCCATTGCACTGTTTGCAGAGCTGCTGTTCAGCAGCAAATCACTGAACTTCAGCACATTTTCTGTATAAAGAACAGACCATTTTCTCCTGATCATTCCCTCTCATAGTAACAAATGGGATGGAGGAAAACTCAGAATGGAACATTGGCTTCAATCAAGATTTTCTTGCGTAATTTCGAAACAAAAAAAAAGGACTCCTGTTTAGCTGTTCATTTTGGGGAAGATTTGATTTGTGTAAACAAGTTCTGTCTTTGATGAGTTTTAAGTTTCATGTCAGCATGTATCAGCGTCTTCACAGAAAGGCTTGTAAAGCACTGGCACAGGGGATCCAGGCAGTCACCATCCCTGGAAGTCTTCAAAAAACCTATGGGTTTGGCACCTGGGGGCATGGTCTGGTGGTGAATATGTCAATGCTGAGTTAATGTGTGGACTTGATGATCTTGGAAGGCTTTTCCAGACTGAATAATTCTGTGATTCTATGATTTTTCTCCTATTTCATGTGGCAGAGGAAAACATCTATAGCAAGAGGAAGGAGATAATTAAAAATACAGATGTTGTTAGATACTCAGCAATTTGTATTTGTAAAGTTTTCCTAAAATTCTTATGAAAATTCAGCCAGATTTGCTGGATTTCACCTAAGCTGCAAAACTTTTTAAGTTGTTTAAGAGCTACCTTACAGCACCTGAGTTTCCAGCTCTGAAGCCAATGTCAGGAGCACTTCTCCCCACACATGCATTGCTGGTTCAGAAACCCAGAGTTTTAGGCCCTGCTGATGCATAGAACTCTGTGTGTTTCAGAAAAGCACTTCGGCTCCGAGCGCAGAGCAGCAGGTGAAGCTGGAGGATGTCCTGCCACTGGCCTTCACCCGCCTGTGCGAGCCCAAGGAAGCTTCTTACAGCCTGATCAAAAAATACGTGTCTCAGTATTACCCCAAACTCAAAGTAGATATAAGGTAAGTGCTGGAATTGCTTTAGCGAGCAGACGATTGGGGAAACTTGGCCTTCCTCTGGCTCGGTCTCGCTTCACAATGATTCAGTCTGGTATTTAAGCAGCCAGGTGCTGCTCCGAGTTGCAGGGCCTGTGGGAAGGCTTGAGGAAAGGCTGTGCCTTTTCCTGCGTCCTCCACATCTCATCTTTGTTCCTGACACCACCAGCAGCACTGCTCTGCATGCCTTAACCACACCCACATCCCTGTACTGCCTGGATGTGAAGGCCTCTCCTCAGGGTCTCATCCCCCTTGGATCTGGATGCTTTAGCCGGCACACACGTGCAGTAATCTTTAAGCTGACCTGTATGGAGCGAGCTGAGGCTTGGGAAGGAAACTAGGAAACCCTGTGTGTCACCTCTAACAGGGTTTTGTCAGCCCCTTGTTTGCCTGTGAGCTGAGTGCCCACCTCATCCAAATGTGCTGCTCAAGGTGAGTGGATCCTTGCCAAGGCCGCGTGCCCGGAGCTGCCGGCGGTGCTGCGACACCGAGCACGCGCCGCCGCTCCACTCCCAGCGCGGTGCCACGTTCTGTAACGAGCCTCGCTGACAGGCCTCCGTTTAAGGTGTCTGCATGTAGGCAGACACTCTGAGTGCTGCTCTGCTCAAATGCTGCAAAGCGCTGTTTCTCTGTTTGTTTTTGGAGCTGTCAGTGTGTGTCAGTAAAGCTTTCTCCTCCTGTGTTTCAGACCCCAGCTGCTGAAGAATGCCCTGCAGAGAGCTGTAGAGAAGGGCCAGTTAGAGCAGATCACAGGGAAGGGAGCATCTGGGACATTCCAGGTCAGAGAATGAGTTCATCTTTGTTGACCGCAAGCCTTGGATGTCAGTTACTGGGCCCTCTCCCCTGGTTTCACTGGGTAGCCCTTTCTTCAGCAGCCTGGCATGCTCAGCACTTGTCCAGCTATGCAGCAGTAGGACTCTTGTTCTCCTCTTGGTCTCCGTTTCAGGAGCAGACCCCCGTTCCCTTGCTGAGCGTGCTGCACGCACTGCTCAGCTCTGACTCACCAGCACAGTAGGGAGCTGGTGGGGTAAGCTTTCCTTTCCATCCCTGACTGGAAGTGCAGCAGGTACCCCAGATGCCTGCGACGTCTTTACTCATGTGCGTGCCACGGAAGTCACTTGGGTACATTTGGTCCGTGGGATGGAGGAAGATGTGATTTGTTTTGCTTGCTTTCCTCCCCTGAGCAATGGGCCCTTAGACTGGCACATCCTTGCAGTGTATTTGGGGGCTGGGGTGAGGTGTTGCTGATAAAGCCCCCCAAGCCAGCTGACTGACTAGGCCTGTCCTCCCACCTTCAGCTGGGAGAGCAGCGTTCCCTGTGCAGTGTTTTAATATTAAACGTATCTGTGCTAATGCAGGAGCGCCGACCCACCTGGTGCAGAGGAGCTTGTCCTGACCTGGTTTGGGAGAATTTTGTCTTGATGCTTTTCTCTTCCTCCTTGGAAAATAGCTGAAGAAATCAGGGGAGAAGCCCCTGCTGGGTGGGACTCTGATGGAAGATGCCATCCTGTCTGCTATTGCGGCCATGAACGAACCGAAGACCTGCTCCACCACAGCGCTGAAGAAGTATATCCTGGAAAATTACCCAGGGACCAACTCCAACTTCCAGGGTAAAGTACTGATCCATGTAAGGCTTCTACATGCTGAGAGTCCTGCAGCTGCAGATGTGCCTGTGCAGCACCTTTAAACTGCTCTGTTGAGCTTGCAGGGAGCTGCGGCTGCTCAGCTCTTTGTGCTGCAGAGATGCTTTGTGGTTTTCATTCCTATCAGTCCCTTTCAAGCCGGACAAAGACCAGCTCCTGAGACAGAATGCACGATTCTCTTGTCTATAGCCAGGAAGGGGGAATAGTATTCAAGTACTTTATTGTTCTTAAATCACCAAGTTGATTTCATCTGTCTCTCTCTGCTTTGAAAGGAACAGCTTGGCATCAATGCAGTTCCTAATTGCTTTAATTTAGAGAACTTGCCTGCTTTAACTTTTTAAAAAAATTCACGAGCACCCCTCTTACTGATTTGTTTGAGGCCTTACTTTGGATCTGATTTTTATAAGGTCAAGCAAATGAGGAGAAAAGCCAATCGTGTTTTATTTGGAAGGGAGATTTGGCATGTCTTTGTTCCCAGGAGTGACACTAATGTCTGGTTTGACTTTTGCATGAGCAGAGGCTTTCAAGCAGATCTTCTGATGGCTTATTTGGGTTATTTGGGCTGAGCCCCGATGCAGTTGGCGCTGGAGATCAGCTGAGAGAGGCTGAGCTCACAGCGGTCTCTGCTCAAACCTGAACATGGATCAGTTTGTTCCTGTGGTGTCACTGAGCTGGTGCCATTCCTCAGGAGCAGAGAGGAGATTGCTGATCCCACAGTCTTTACCTGGAGCTGAAGCACAGCATCAGCACAGCTGTTTGGTGCGGGGTTACTGACGCACAGCACAGCTCCCAGGGCTGAAGAAGCTGCCTGAGGCCTTCTGCCAATCAGAAATTGATGTTGAGTGTGACTTCTTAATCTTGGGGCAGGGAAGAGAATTTCCAGGCTTCTGTAGCCCTTGCATGGGTTATTTTCAGGACCATTGGAAATGTCCCTGGTCCTTAGGGCCTATGTTCAGCCAGCCTCCAGTGCTCGTCACTCCTGCAAGGCCGATAAGGAAATCTCAGCTTGCAATCTGTTGTTTTCTTTCTCCTTCCGTTACATAAAAGGAATTTTGATGATCTCTGCTTTGTTCTGAGAGCAACCGGAGGAAGATCTGGTGAGATGTGAAAAGCAGGCGGGTACACACTGCAGAGCCAGAGCTCTGCTCTCCTCCCCGGTTTATGCCTCATCTCAGAACTGGACTTGACTGGAGTCAAATCCTTTATGTGCTGCTATTGATCTTTGGCACCCAGAGTAAAACCAGCCTTGTGGTTATACAAACTTTGGAATGTTCACTTGAGAGCGAACCTTGTTTTTCCCTGGGAGCTCAACATGTAAATGGCCCCTCTAATTCAAGCTGAAAATGGTTCTGAACTGACTAAACAACGCCAGCCCTTTGCCAGAGACAAAGATCCCCTGTACTTGCACAGTTTGAGTTAGAATTCTTACACAGTGCACAATGGAATGGCTGGAATAAAAGACTGGAATAAAAAGTTCATTTGTTGTATTTCTAGACCAAGTATTTTACCCTTTAAAAAACAAAACAAAAAGCAAGCCACAGTATGGGGAAGGATGCAACACATACAACATTTAGAACATGAAATCAAAACCAGGGTAAAAGGCTTGTTTTAAAACATACTTTGGAGGTCAGCCTGAGACCTGGGTTAAATTTGGACAGAACTAGTTACATGGTGCTGTTGAATGATTCATGAAGGAGCATCCCATGACCACAACATCAGAAACGTACACTGTTCTTGACTCTTTCCTTTGGAGAATTTAAAGCCACTCTTGCCAAGTGCTCAGGAACAATATCTTGTATCTTGCTCGAAAATTGACTCAGAGGATTTCCCATCCTGACTCCAGCTCTGATTTCAGAGGGCACAGCAGAGAGCAGTAAGATCAGACAAGAGGATAAAGATAGTAACACAACCTTTCTCTGATTTCTTTTCTTTTTCACAGTGCATCTACTGAAGAGAACCCTGCAAAAATGTGAGAAGAATGGCTGGATGGAGCAAATTTCTGGAAAGGGCTTCAGTGGAACCTTTCAGCTTTGCTTCCCTTATTATCCCAGGTAAAGAGCTTGGCTGTAAAATGATGTTCAGGAGTTTTGCACAGCTTGGGTAGCAGAGCTGAAGTTCATGAGCCAACCTCCTATTCACAGGGAGGTTGTGGAGGGTTTAATCACTGGTGAACTGCCACATCGCCCCCCCATGCTCTGGATAATGGCATTACTTGGGTGAACAGAAAGCTGACTTCATTAGCAAGGGCAGCTTTTAAGGGCAGTAGAAGTACTGAGCTCAGTATTCTCAGGTAGTCTGCTGTGCTGTTTTAGTTGCAGGCTGGGCTATTTGAGTGTCCCTGTGCTAAAACCAATTCACCTGAGCAGGGAGTGGGGTGGGTTCTCCATGCCAGGATGCTCCTAAGGAGCAGGACCCAGCTGTTCCTTCCTTAAGGGAGAAGAGGTGGGAGGAGGGAGGATGACCTAGATTAGCTACTCTGGGTCTAAACCAGCCTCTCTTCTCCTGCTGTGAGCTGATACTGTGCTGGGCCATGTGGAGCCCAGGAATGGGGCCTTGGTGTCCCAGGAAGAGCCAAATGGCAGCACAGTCATTGAAGTGCCTGCTCCCCAGCTCCCTTTATTGCACACATGAGTCCTCACAGCTTCAGCCACGCTCAGCTGCTGGGGTCTGATCCTGCCCCTGTGTTGTTTCTCTCCCTGGGTTTGCAGGGAAGGAAAAGTGAGGGATGGAAATGGAGAAGGGGCAGCTTAGGGCTGGTGCATTCCCAGGCTGTCATGTTTCTGCCATTGCAGAGACTAAATAACCTTGGTTTGGGGATAGCAGCAATCACAGAATTCCTGGGGGCATCTCTGGATTAGGCTGAAGCTGTAACCTTCGGGGGAAGCTGCAGTGCCAGAGGAGAGGCAGGGCTACCCAGGGCTTTGCCTACCCTGGAGTCGTATCCTTAGAAGCAAATCACGCTCTGACCAGACCCCTCTTGTAGCCCAGATGTGCTCTACCCAGAGAAGCAGCAAGATGAGGATTCTGAGGAATCTGATGAGGAAGAAGAGGAGGAATCTGAGGAGGAAGAAGAATCTGAAGAGGAAGAGTCTGAGGAGGAAGAGCCACCACCAAAGAAGAGGTATGGCAGCATGAGAGACGAGTGGGCTCCTTTGGATGAAATAAGTGTCTGTCACAGCTGTAGAGTGCTCAGGTGTGGTCACCTCTCCACAAGGCTGTTGCTCACAGGTGTTGGCAGAAGTTTCTGATTATTCCTTGTGCCAGAGATGCTGACCTCCCCGACTCCATCATTTGAAGCCTTTGTCTTTTCTCCTCCCGATGAGAGAGAGCCTGTGCTTATTCTTTGTGTTGCCTTTAGTCTCCTGCTTTAGAAAGTGTGATGTTTCACATGGAACTTTTTGTATTTATTGTTAACTTAAAAAAATTCTTCCGTTCAGTAATTATTTGCAGCTCTGTAGCCAGATATGAGACCTGCCTCACTCAGAATGTGGACTTAATACGAGTGTTGTTTGTTCAGTAATAAAATCCCATTTAGACAGGAGAGATAGTGCTTAGGGCTCTTAATTGTTCTGACAGCTGACTGATTCACTGTCATTATTTGTATGTTTATTTGCCTAACAAAGGGGTTGGAAGCCTCGCTGGCAGCTCTGTGGGGATGGGAAGTGCTCAGGGTAGAGCTACCAGCGGAGCTCTTCCTCTTTGGGATTTAGCTCATGGAATGTGCTGGCAAAGGACAGGGATGCCAAGATGTGCTTCATTTATGCAAATTGCTGACAGCAGCTCTGCTCTGGGTACCGTTTGTGCCTCTGCTGAGCTCCTGTGCTGTTTCTCCCTGACAGGATGCAGAAGAGACCACCCCCCAAATCCCGGAGCAGGGCCCCTCCGATGAAGCGAAGAGAGTCCAAACCCAAGCCCAGGAAAACCCCCGCCGCCCGCCGGGGCAAAGCAAAGCCCCCTCCCAAGGTCAAAACCCCTGCTAAGAAAGCCAAACCAGCAGCCCCAGCCATCAAGAAAGCCTCCGGTGGCAGCTCTTCCAAGAAACCAGCAGCCAGCGGGAGGAAGGAAGTGAAACCCTCTGCCAAGGGCAAATCCACCATGAGGAAATCTCTTCGGGCAAAAAAGTAAAATGTTTCCATTGTCAGGGAATCCCATGGTCAAATCCACAATCTTGTTTTATAAGTCAACGTGCATTTGTATTTTAGTTCTGATGCTTAAACACTTCTTTAATTTTTTTTAAATTTTTTTTCTTGAATGATGGGGAAAAGCTGAAAACTAAATCAAACCAACCCAAGCGTTTGTTAGATCTCGATGCTGTGCCTCGTGCCTGCCCCTCCCCTGGAACGAGTCATCTTTACTTTTCTGCAATAATTTTAGGACTTTTCTAGGACGTCTCTAATCTGTACATTTATGGTGTTCCACATGGGTTTCAGGGGGGAGGGTTGGCTTTTAAAACAATTCTTCAAAGAAGATCTTTATATCTTTAGACAGCAGGAACAGGATGATCGGGGGAATGTGATTCTTTAATGAGAAGGTGCCGTGGCAGAGGAGTCCTCCCTAGATCCCTGATGCCGAGGTCCTTGGCGCTTCCGTGAGGGAGCCGTGTACATACAGCACTTGCACTGAGCCCCGAGGTGCTGCTTTCCTCAGAGCCACAGGCCCAGGGGTGGCTGGTGAGTCGGATCCTGAGGGTCTGGTGCCAGAGGGGCTCCAAAAGGGGCAGCTCTCGGTTAGGCGGGTGATTTGAATTAGTGTTTCCACACCACATCTGTACCTTAAAACCAAAATATATCAAAGTCTTCTTGAATCCAACTTTCAAATGTTTTTAAGAGATGAAAAGCCTGAGTTTGTCACCTCTTGTTTACCCTTTTTTAAAGAGAAGTTGGAGAGCTATCCAATTGCTAATGTAGAGATGTTGATAAGTGAAGAACATGCGGTTTGCTAAAATAAAATGAAACTAGATTCCAGGCCTGCCTTCTGTGTCCATCCTCTCCTCGCCACAGCTTCTTCTCCTGGAAAGGTGGAGAGGAGGTATTACAGTCACCACGGATTGCTGCAGAGGCAGATCTTTGTTCAAAGCCAGCGTGATTTAGCCTGAGCCACTGCCAAGCTCTGTAGTTGGACCAGCTCCTGACCTTTTTCTTCCCTGGTTTCTCTGGAGACAAAGGTGAGTGAGAAAAAAAGCTCTGTTGGAACCTCTTGCTGGTCCTCTTCTCCCCTGTCAGTGATCAGCGGGGACAAAAAACCCAGCTGAAACCTTCTCCCCCTGCCCTGCTCAACAGAGCAGCACCTGCCTTCAGAGCACGTCTCGCCACGTGCCCGGCGCTGCCGTGCCCAGGGCAGCAATGCCAGTGGGACCTGACAGTCTCCAGTGTGCTGCTGCAAAGAGCTGTGAGGAGGGGAATTACACAGAAGGAGAAAACAGCTTCAGTGAATTTATTCTTTTCTGCTGCTGTCCCAGTGTGCTACCTCTAACTGGGTGTTAAAAAAATTCCTATAGAAATGGCCTAAATTGTTCCCAGCCCTGTAAGAAAGGTACAAACAGCAGGTTAAAAATCACAGCTGATGGGAAACAGAGTGAGAGCTCTGATCAAAGAATGATCCACAGGGATGTAAAGCAATTAGAAACATTAATCAATGGCTTGTTCCTGGGGCTGCTTGTACCGAAGCCATGGGGTTTGTTGGCATTGGGGTGAGATGAATCGGAGAAACTTCTCAGCACTAGGGTATTTATGGGGACAAAGAGTCTTCACCCAGCTGCTGGGCACTTTTCCACCTCTCTCTTCCCACTGTCATTTCCACACCAACAGTCTCATGGCTATTTGTTAAAACACTGCCCTGGATTACGCAGATTTCTCACATCTGAGCAGGAGCACCTTGAATTAAGAGTTGTGCCAAAACCTTGGTCATCACCAGACTCTGGTGATTTGAATTAAGTGATTGCTGCACACCAAGCCAAAAAAAAGCCACAAGGCTGGTTGTATTTAACCCAAAGGGAGTGATCCTTTCTTCCCAGGAGCAGTGTCTGGGACTGAATGGGAAAATCATCATTGCCAGCAGAGCAAATGCCTTCTGGGGGGTTTGTGCCGGCTCTGCCGCTCGCTCTTCTCCAGTCTCCGCTTCCTGGCCAGACTGGGCTCCGTTATGTTATTTCTTCAGCCCCATCTGTCCTATTTTTTTTCCTTTTTTAGCGCGGTTTCTCCACTGTCAATTGATCCGGTGGCTCTGCCGTCGCAGCTCGCAGAGTCTTGAAGCAGCTGGCGGTGACCCAAGGGTTGAATGCTGCCAGTCGGACCCTTTTCCTCACACCCTCGGGATTGCTGGGGCACGAGACAGGGATTTTTGGATGCACCGCCGAGGGTTAGACCTCAGCTCCTCCCCAAACTGCTGCTTTCCCCTTCCAGGAGCCAAGCTCGTCCCTGGGTTGGGGGCAGCTTCCCTCCGGCTGGCCCGGAGGGTGTGAGGGAGGCTCTGCGTTACGTGGTTGCTCTGCAGTGAGGCCAGAGCCACCCCTCTTCATTTTTTTTTTTCCCAGCAAAAGGAGACAACCGTGGGCAAAACTCCACGGGGAATGTAGGAATTGGGCTGAAAAGAGTCTGAGCATCACGGCAGGGGCTGGCGAGCGAGCAACCACGTGTGTACGTGTCGGGGTTAGAAATCGCTGCTCCACCGGCCACGCCGGAGGGGACGGGAAAAGACGCAGAGAAAATCAGTTACTGCCGCGTTTTCCAAAATCCCGAGCGAGCGTTCCTGCTCGCCGTCGCTTCCAAGAAACGGAGAGAACCGAGGAGGAAAATTGCGGTGATTCATCGCGGGCAGATCGGAGGCAGGAAATGGGAGTTTGCTGCCTGCCCCGTGCCCGGCGTGGGCTCGGTGGGCTCGGGCTCGCCGGGGCCTGGCTCGCGGCGAGGGCCTGACACCCACGGGTCGAACATCCCTGCGCCGCGGCCGGAGCTGCCGGGGGAGCCACCGGCGAAGGAAAAACAACCGGCGGAGGCCGAGAGCCGGAGCAGCGGGAATTTTTCACCTGCGTTTCTCCGGAGCCATCCAAGCGAGAGCTGCCCGTGAGCCGGGGGGGTCCATCGGGATGGGGGTCCCAGGGGATGCTTAATGTCTGGTGTCACACACTGCCTAAATTTTGGGGGGCCGGCACCCCTCCCTTGGGGACCCCCAGGGTGGCCGGTGGGCTGGGGGCTCCATTGAGAAATGAAGCGTGGGAAAAGGGGGGCGGGGCTTGGGGGCTGCCTGTCCGCGGATTG
>VXBT01001762.1:54649-75161 GCA_013400235.1 Oriolus oriolus | reverse complement strand
GCTGACCCCGGTGTGTGTCGCTGCCCCCGGTGTGTGGGGCTGATCCCGGTGTGTGTCGCTGACCCCGGTGTGTGGGGCTGACCCCGGTGTGTGTCGCTGACCCCGGTGTGTGTCGCTGCCCCCGGTGTGTGTCGCTGCCCCCGGTGTGTGGGTGGCCGGGGCGATGGCCGCAGAGGCGGTGAAGGTGGCCGTGCGCTGCCGGCCGCTGAGCGGGCGCGAGGCGGCCCTGGGGTGCCGGGCGATCGTCGGTGTGGACAGCGCGCGGGGCCGGTGCCTCCTGCGGAACCCCGCGGCCCCCGCGGAGCCCCCCAGGCAGTTCTCCTTCGATGGGGCCTTCAGCGGGGAGCACAGCACCGAGCACATCTACAACGAGATCGCCTATCCGCTTGTGGAGGTCAGTGGGGACCCAGGGCAGCCCCAGGCAGCCAGGGATGGGGGCAGTTTTGGGCACCACAATGAAAGAAAGAGCTCCGGGAGCATTTGGACAATGCTCTCAGGCACAGGGTGGGATTGTTGGGGGTGTCTGTGCAGGGCCAGGAGTTGGAGTCTGATCCCTGTGGGTCCCTGCCAACTGAAGATATTCTGTGAACACTTAGCCTGAGACACAGGCTGAGGAGTGTTACCGGTGCTCCCTAAGTGGAGCAGGATCCACTTGACCTTCCCCATACTGGAAGGTGTCCCTGCCCATGGCAGGGTGGTGGAATGAGATGAACTTTAAGGTCCCTCCTAACCCAAACCTCAGCCTCGCTTAGACTGGCAAAATGAGAGGGGATCCATTTGTTTCCTTGCTAACAGATCACAGAAAACAGCTGAGGTGAGAAATGAACCTGTTAAGCAAAAAAAGACCAACCTCCCCCCCAAAAAAAGCTTTATTAGAAGAAGTAACATGGATTAAATGGCTCATTACGACTTTAAGATGAAAGTTCCTGATCATGAGAACAAGCATGGCTAGAAACAGTAGATATTAGATTAATAGGTTCTTTTTTTCTTATTTAAACCTTAAGAAATCCAATTATTTTCTGTTCCTACCACACTTCTCTGAAATAGGGACAAGTGACAGTGAGCAGCTTGCCAACCAAGAATTATTCAAAGCTAGATACCACCTCTTTGGCCACCCCACAAACAACTATTGTTCTAGTTGTCTCTTTGAATCTCATAAGATTTTGTGCCCTGCAGCAAAAATATTCTGGTTTTCTAAGAGTTGGTGTTGTCAACTGCTTTTCAACACCTGCATTGCTTCAAGATTCTCAGTTTTGAGAGAAAAACATTGATTTATATGCTAATTTTGTAATTACTATACTCTGATGGCGTGTGAAGATTAAGCAGCTGTTTGATGTTTAGTTCCAGCTCTTCCTTTAAAATACCTTTTAGGGGGTGAGAATGAATCTGGACAATGTATTTCCAGTTAGGCAAAGATGATGGCAGTTTTCTTTGGCTTTTCCCCGTTTCCAGGGTGTCATGGAAGGCTACAATGGCACCATCTTTGCCTACGGCCAGACTGGCAGTGGGAAGTCATTCACCATGCAGGGAGTTGTAGATCCTTCCTCACAGAAAGGGATCATTCCTAGGGCATTTGAACACATCTTTGAGAGCATACAGGTGGGTGGGAAAGAGAACCTGTTGATAAGTTTTTGCTAGAAAGACTTTTTTGGTGTCCTATCCCAAGAAGTGAGTGCTGATGGTACATGAAGTGTGAATGGGGACAGGTTTGGGGTGCCCTGCTTCTCACCCCTAAGCTGAGGCCTGTCTGTAGTCAGATGAACTGCACCCTTATCCCATATGACATTGTGGACTTGAGCTGTGGAAGGACCAAAAGTCCCTTGCAGTGTTGAGTGGTTCCAGCTGGAATGAATTGCCAGGGGAGATTGGGTGGGGTGCTGAAGGGTGATGGGCACCCAGCTGCAGGAGGGGCTCTGTGGGCCACCCGTGCTGAGCAGCCTCCCCCCAAATCCTGCCTGTGTTGTGCAGTGTGCTGAAAATGCCAAGTTCCTGCTGAGAGCCTCCTACCTGGAGATATACAACGAGGACGTACGAGACCTTCTAGGAGCTGACACCAAGCAGAAGCTGGAGGTGAGGCGGACTCAATGTGTCTTAATTAAGTGCTTTAATTAGCTCAGATAGGTGTTACCATGACTTACAGAAGTGCAGCAATGGTCTCTGTCAGAAGCTTGAGTGCCAGAATATGAAGTTATGTGAGGAATATGGAAGCTAAGAGGGGCTTTTGAGGGACTTCAGTGAAAGTTTAGGAACAGGGTGCAGTCAGAGACATGTGCAGTGTATCCCATGTGATAGTTGCTGGTAGCTCAGCAGCAGCTCTGTGAAAATCCTTTACTGGACAAGGATGGAATAAAGTGCCCATGGGGCAATTTCTTCCTCATCCTCTTCATCTCATGCTTGTCTCTAAAGCAAGAGGATTCTGGGCCCTATGAATGTTTAATCTGATCCAGTGGAGCCATGGATGATCTCTTTATCTGCCTAAACCAAAGAGGCTGATCCGTTTTGAGGGGACGCAGCAGGTATTACTCTCCATGGGAACACATGTGAAGTTTACAGGACCACAGGAGGGTAAATGCTCCCAAAATCCTAATCAGGGGCCTGATCTTTATAAAATTTACCTCTTGGTGGCTTTGCAGATCCTTTTCTATGTATTCCTGGAGGGAGCTATAAATCTCCTGTCCCAGTTTACTTCTTTCAGGACTGCCCTGGTGAATAAAACCAAGGCAGTGGCACCTTGAGATGCTCTGGGATGGCAACAGACCCAAACCGCCTTACAAGGCAGATATTTCTAACAGGTTTCTGGCTTTAAGGCAGGCAAACCCCTCTCTGCTCCATGTTCCAAGTGTGCTTCACCTGTCTCATGCAGAGGGAGAGTGGGAGAAGGGGACTTCTTGCTGCAGTTTCCCATCCTTTGTTCCACATCCGCGGTGACACGGGTTTCCATGGCGACGCAGTTGGCACTGGGAGGGCAGGAGCTGGGCAGAGCAGTTTCCAGGGTAACTCTGTCACGCTGCCTGTTGCTGCCTCCACTGAGTACTCGAGAGTCGTGTCCTGCAGAAACAAATCCCAGGCTGACCCACTGCATTACTCTGTGTCCCCCAGTTCCCCCCAGAATCCCATTTTTGTTCATTCCTTTGCCTTCCACCTCGTGACCCAGCCATGTCCTTGGTCAGGTGTTCCTCAGGGACTGTGCAACACCCCCAAACAGAGCCAGGCCAATCCTGGGGTTCTCAGTAGCACAGACAAGTCGCAGTGCCTGAACACTCTGGCTGTGACTGTACCTGGATTCATCCTGGGCATCGTGGCTTTGGAACACGGATAAATCCCACCCAGTTAAGTTTTCAGCCACTTTTGCTCTGTACTGTGGGATTTTTTAACAGCAAACACTATTTTACATCATTTCTTGTGAACATCACTGACATATCTGAGCCTCCTCTTTGGAAGTCACAGTGTCAAACGTGGTCTCTGTTGCTCCATCATGACAACCATATCTCGATATCCCAGCTGACGTGATAAAGATAGTTTTAGTGATGAACTTAGCAGATGTGGGGTGTAACAGAGCTGTGGAAAATTAATTCAGCTCATTTAAAATTCCCACTGTGGAGGGGGCTGGTGTAGGAGTGCAGGGATCTCTGGATTATTTTGTATTTTTTTATGTAGGTTTGACGGGTAACTCAAAATTTTGGATATTTCCATTGCTTATTAACATTCTGTATGAAACTTTTCATCTGTGTGGTTGATAATTACTGAGAAGATGCTGTTGGGTATTTAATGCTCTGTCTCAAGACAGGGGCCCAAATAGGATATTTGCTTATTTAAAAATTAATTAATCTGGAGAAAAATGATGACAGTTCACCTGTGTGTGACGGATGTGGGAATGTTTTCAGTGAGCTCAAGCCACCCACTCAGAGCACAGAGTTCAGCAAAGCACCAGGAACAATATCTGGGAATATTGTATCTGTGCTTTGATATTAAAAAAAGCTTCCTATGACTGAGGAGATCTTAGAGCCTTTGCCATAATAGGTGAGATGTATTTTGATTCTTGTTTAAAATATGCAGCTTAATAATAGAGAAGGTGGAGGGTGGATAGAAGCCGGGTTCCTCATGGCCTGGGGGATGTCTGAATCAATCAGCAACTTTTAACTTGAATTCTTTTAGCCATGAAGGTGGTTCCTTCTTTTTCTGTAGTTTTATTCTTCCTTCAGAAATAAGGCTTTTTAGTGGCAGTCAGATGTGCTTTTCTCATACTGCAGTTTAATTTCACGTAGCCCTCAAGCTTCTGGGCCATTCCCAGTGTAATTTTCCGTGGTTTCAGTGCCTCTGGTTCTGACCTGGCTTGCGTTGTCCTGTTGGCAGCTGAAGGAGCACCCGGAGCAGGGGGTGTATGTGAAGGGGCTGTCCCTGCACGCCGTGCACAGCGTGGCACAGTGTGTGCAGCTGATGGACAGGGGCTGCAGGAACAGAGCAGTGGCCTTCACCCTCATGAACTCCATGACTCCATGAACTCATGACTCCTCCCGCTCCCACTCCATCTTCGCTGTCAGGATGGAAATCTGCACTGTAGGTGGGTACCTGGATGTCCTGCCTTAGGCCTGGGCCGAGCAGGGCGCAGGATCTGTGTGGTCACTCATCATCCCACAGCTACCCTCAGATCCCAAATGATTGTAGGTCCAGGTGAAAAATCCTCTTCCCTGTGAGGGTGGGGAAGCCCTGGCACAGGGCTCCCAGAGAAGCTGTGGCTGCCCCTGGATCCCTGGAAGTGCCCAAGACCAGGTTAGACAGGGCTTGGAGCACCCTGGGGTAGTGGAAGGTGTCCCTGCCCGTGGCAGGGGTGGAATAAGATGAGTCAGGGTCCCTCCCAACCAAAACCATTCAGGTCATATCACCTGACAATTCCTTCACTGAGCTTAATCATAGGGTGTATTTTTTAAAGATGGAATTAAATAATCCTTTAATAAAGTTTTAGCTACTAATTTTCCTTTCATGAGTATCTTACTTTCTTTAGTTGGAAGAGCTGCCTCACTGGGTCTGAACAGGGACCTCGAGAGGGTTTTTCTGGGACCAGAAAGGCATTAATCTCTGCCTTGTCTTTGACGCTGGCTGGGAACAGCTTGGCTTCGTTTTCTTCAGCTGTTTCAGTCATGGGGAAAGTTATACAACGTCTTCCAAAATTGTGGTTCCAGATGTTGATGACAGTACCTCATTTTCCACTCAGTAAGTGAGGAATTTAGGGAGTTTCTCAATTAGCACAGACAGTGGATGCATTGTGGGGGTCTGTAAAATCCCAACTCTAATCCTAACAAGGAAGAAGCAGTATTTGCACTCCTCTTTTGTGCTCCAGATTGGTGCAGGACCCTCAGTCTAGCCTGAATTTCTCTGATTTCTCTGGCTGAAATTGTAAATACTATGGAAATATGTGGAGGGGTGTGTGTGTGTGTTCAGAGCTCACTGGGAGAGTAAGAACAGGCATGAATTTTTCCTGTGGATCCTGTTGAGGAAAGCACTAAAATGTGCAGTGTTAAGATTAAATAGATATTTATTTGCTTCAGGGAGTCAGGGCCCCAGTGCAGACAGAGAACAGGGCTGGAACAGGATGTGGTGCTGAGAGAGTTCTGGTTCTTGACTGTTGAGATGCTTCCTTCTAAGAGCTACCCGGGAATTGTTTCCATGCAGATGAGCAAGGGCAGGACCACCTTAGGGCTGCCAAACTCAACTTAGTGGATCTGGCAGGAAGTGAGAGACAGTCAAGAACTGGTGCCACGGGGGAGCAGCTCAAAGAGGCCACCAAAATCAACCTCTCCCTGTCTGCCCTGGGCAATGTCATCTCGGCCCTGGTCGATGGCAGGTGCAGACACATTCCCTACCGAGACTCCAAGCTGACCAGGCTGCTCCAGGACTCCCTGGGAGGGAACAGCAGGACCCTGATGGTGGCGTGCGTGTCTCCGGCTGATGACAGCTATGAGGAAAGCCTCAGCACCCTGCGCTACGCAAATCGAGCCAAGAACGTCAGGAACAAGCCCTGCATCAATGAGGACCCCAAGGATGCCCTGCTGAGGGAATATCAGGAGGAGATTAAGAAGCTGAAGGCCATTCTGGCTGAACAGATGGGCACATGTGACTTGTCAGGTAGGAGAGCCCTTACTGGCTGCAGAGATGTCAAAAGAGGGGCTTTTGTGCATAAAATGTTAGCTAAATTTCACCTCAACCTTTCCCTTACCTATTGGAGGAAGAGTTCTCCATTCTGGTTACTCCTTCACTGCTGCCAAACTGACCTTATTCTAGTGGCAAAGACCATTTCAATAATCCAGTGTTTTCAATAGTGACAGATTCTGTTAGAAAATGCTGACATGGTTCAAATCCTTGGTTATTTTTGGCGATTGTGGCTAGAATTTGGTCAGTTGCAGAAGAGAGGTTTAAGAACAAAAATGAGCTGCAAAAGAAATAATCCTGTAAATTTCTTTATTAAATGTATGTATGTATGTTTTCAAAGTGAGCATTCAGCCCCTGTTCTCCTACAATGTGAATTTTTGACACTACAAGAGAAGTTCTGCCCTCCTTATTGCAGTGCTTTAGGACTCAGCCCAGCCTCAGCACACTTGCTTTTTCCTCTGGAGGAGGAATAACAAATGTAGGAACAAATGGGGAAGAGCAGTCTTTAGGGAGCTGATCACCTGTGGAGAATTTTAAAAGGGCAACTTTCAGCAGGGGAAAAAGGCTGCAGGATGACTTTTTCCTCCTTTCTGCCACCTTTCAGAAATAGCTGTGAACAAAGAAGGTTATTTCCTTGCACTTTTCATCTTCCCAGTGTCTTTTATCTCTCCCAGATCTGCAGCATAGCCCTGGAAACAAGTCTCCCGTTATTCTTTGAAAGACATATTTGTATCTATAAATACCATATAATTAAATTCACTTCCTGAAGCTGGAACCTCTCCCTCTCTCCCCACACCTATGGAGCCCCAGGCCAGTGGGTGTTTTGGCAGCGAGCGCGGTTTGAAGGAGCACAGGGGTTGCCATGTTCTTTCCTGGCACTCAGCTTCTCTGTTCTCTTTCCAGGAATCCTGCAGACAATCCCACCCAGTGACTGTGAGTGATTTTTATTTCTACTTTGCTTTGTGGGGCTTCTACCTGCTGAGGCTGCTCACCTGGGAGCAAATCCAGCTCCCTACCTCAAACCCCAGGTGGATCTGGAAGCGGAGAAGCAGCTGATCAGAGAAGTAAGTTGGGAAGGGATATCCCAGAGTGGCTTTGACTAAAACTTTTTCATAGTAATCATTACAAATTTGGTTCAGCCTTTCCAGAACACTTCTCTTTTTTCTCTTTCTTTCTCTACTTTCTAATCCTTGGAATTCTTTCATGAACAGACCAGGTGTTATGGAGGCCATGTGCCTTATTACAACCCACCTCGTTCCCACCTCTCTAGAGATGGATTGGAATGGATTCCCAGGAAGAATTTTTGGAGGAACTACATGGGAAATTGTCAGAGAAGGAAAGAATAGAGTTGAGGAAAGCAGTAGTCAAAGATGTTAGGAGCAGAGATGAAGAAAATGAGGAATACAGAACCAGGAGGAAGAATGAGGAGCCAGAGGGAAACAAAACTCTCTCCTTGCTCTTTAGAAAGTTCATTCCAGGGCACCACAACCATCCAAGGCAGCCATTTCTAGGGCTGAACAGTCACTTTCCATCACTACTGACGGAAAATGTCAGTGAATACGGGTCGGTGGAGCTGTATTGGGATGGGTGTGAGGTGTGACCTGGGATGGAGCTGGATGTGACCTCGGGAACACTCACGGGGCTGTTGCTGTGCATTGCAGGAGTACGAGGAGAGGCTGGCCCGGCTCCAGGCCAGCTACCGAGCGGAGCAGGCATCCTGTGCCCGCCTGGAGAAGGACATCAGCAGCCTGAGGGATGACTTTGATCTCAAGGAGTCTGTTCTCGAGGATCTCCTCAGGAAGGAAGCAGGTGTGGAGGAGGCGGGTGGAGGCTGTGCAGCCAAGCCCAGGTTCCCTCAGGAGCAGGGAATGTTTCTGCAGTCAGATCTGTGGCAGCCACTGCAGCCTTTAAAAGGCAGCGGCTGCTACTGCAGCAAGTGCTGCCTGGCAGCAGCAGTCCCTGCTCCCAACCCACCCTATCCACAGCAGGAGCAGGAACTCTGCCTCTCCTGGGGCAGATTTAAAACTGTCCCAGCTTTGTCCTCTTTCCCTGACTTCTTTCCCTGTTGGGACCAGCCTGACCCAACCATGTAAGCCCTGAGGCAATGAAAAAGCCTCATTTTTGAATGAAATGCCTGCTTTTTGCTCACGTGGCAGAGTGACTCGGGCACTGAGTCCCCCTGACTGAGGGCAGCGTGTCTCTGGAGCAGAGGGCACTGCTCTGTCCCCATCCCACTGGCCTCCCATTCCCAAGGGCGGGGTGCCTGCCGCAGTCTCTCCCTCCGTATGCAAATGTGCTGCAGCACTCGCTCTCCCGGTGGATTATCCACACCATCACTCGCTGCAAGGCAGATATTCCTCTCACATCCTATAAACTGTTGCCAGCTCTCCTCTCCTCTCCATTACTGCTTTTCACTGACACCCGCAGTGCCTCAGAGCATGGTTTGCAATGTGCTCATACAGCACTTGTCACCCACTAGCAATCCTTGAACCTATATTCTTCACTTTTGGTGCTATCAGTTTCTAAGGTGAAGGCTTGAGAGGTTCTTTATTTTTTCCTCCTCTGATTACAAATGTGCACCCCCAGCCTCTGAAATAGATTATTTTTGGAGCCAGGCTCTCCCAGCCCGGTACAATCTGCATTCCTTACCCGATACCCTCTCTCAGTCTTTCATGGATTTTACTGACCAGCAGAAGTAGGTGAATGACAGCCCTTTTCCTGTTAAACACGTCATTCCTAGCTTTGAGTGAAGGCTTTGGGGGATGGTTTCACAGATTTATGTCTACTTTTGCACAGCTCATTACCAGCATTGCGGGGATTTCCTCTTTTCAGCTGACACACGGACTGGAACAACCTCTGGCCAGGCACCTTCACGTGAAGCTGGTGTTCCTTCAGCACAGGAAGAGCCAACGTCAGCCCAGGTACCCTCCAGGCTCCTTCTCCCCTCAGGATGAATAAACCTGAGTGGGTAACGTTGTGCTTCATCTCCCCCAGAACTCTCACTGCGTCTTTCCAAAGCTACAGCCTTTGTTTTCCTCTTGTCCCCAGGACCCAGCAGCACCTGAGACTGTCACAGACGTGGGTGGGGTGAGCAGGGGCAGTGCTGGAGCAGCAGGAGCTGTCACTGCCCCGGGGATTTCCCTGCCTACAGACCAGCAACTGGTGCTTGCCAGGTCAGTGACGTCCCTGCTCATGCCAGCTGTCCCCTGGGCAGCACCCACAGGCAGCAGCAGGTGCCTTCTGCCATGACACCACAGCTGCTGAGCTCCAGCTGTCAGTGCAGCCCCAAACCAGGTACATGTGAGTGAAAATGATGGACTGATTTGGGGGGGAAGGACCTTAAAGCCCATCCAGTTCCACCCCTTGCCATGGGCAGGGACACTTTCCACTATCCCAGGGTGCTCCAAGCCCGGTCCAGCCTGGCCTTGGACACTGCCAGGGATCCAGGGGCAGCCACAGCTGCTCTGGGCACCCTGTGCCAGGGCCTCCCCACCCTCACAGGGAACAATTCCTTCCCAATATCCCATCTGACCCTGCCCTCTGGCAGTGGGAAGCCATTCCCTGTGTCCTGGCACTCCAGGCTCTTGTCCGAAGTCCCTCTCCAGCTTTCTTGGAGCCCCTTTAGGCACCAGGAGAGGCTCTAAGGTCTGCCTGGAGACTTCTGCAGGCTGTTTTTACTCCAAAACTAACTTTGCCCTATTTGGGTAGATGAAGAGCTGTTCCCTGCGGCGCTCAGTGAGGCCAAGTGCCAGAATTGTGAGAGAAAAATGGAGATGTTCAAGTCAGCAAGTGTGGATGCCAAAAAGTGTGTGTTCCTGGTAACAAATCCTGCCTGGAGCTGCAGGCAGGGGAGCCTTAAGTGCCCACACAGGTTATGGAGATGCCTCCTTTTCCTCTTGAAAGAGATCTTTGAAGGGCACTTGGAGCCCTCTCATGTACCTACAGGTAAGGCAGCAGCTGAGGCAGCAGCCATCAGTGAGGCCACTTTTGCCTCCAACTCATGCATCTTACAGTGTTTGCAGCACATCAGCCAGAACTGACAGCAAAATGTCTCAGTAATCCTATTTTAGGGGCACTGTCAGGGCCTACAGGACAGGGTTGGGATATGAGGGACGCAGGCTTGAGACTCATGCTCAGCCCTCCTCAAAGGCAACCTGGCTCAAGGTTTTCTCCATGTGAGAACTGTCCTGAGAGAATTCCCTCAGCCAGAGTACACCACCACATACTGAAGCAGCATGGGGGCTTGGGCTGCTCCAGAAATATACAACTGAAGCAAATTCTGCTGATTTCTCGCTTGCTCCATTGTGTGGAACTATATTATAATTAGAAAAGCTCAACCTGAGATACGCTGTGGATGACAGAGTTTGATTCTGAACAGTTCTGTGGGTTTTAACCAGTCCTTCTGTGGGTTTTAACCAGTCTTTCAGCTTTCCTGTGGCGTGTGCTCGCTCTGTTGGGTCTCTCCTGGCTCAAAAAGGAGCTGCTATGAAATGCAGAACAGCAGTGTCTGTAATATGTGGGCAATTCTGTCTGTTAATGGAGAGATCTCCAAAGAAACCCTTCATTTGGATATCAAAAGTTAGTGGTCCTATTGCAGGACTAGTCCTATAGCAAGAATGAATCCTATTCCTTTTGTGTCAAACAAGGGAAAATGCCCTTCTAATCACATTGTTAAATCCAGGTTCTGTGCAGATTGGGCAGGAGGGTTTGGTTCCACGGGTGTGGGGATTTCAAAGCCGCCTGTTTGAGCTTTACACATTGGGGCAGCTCAGCAGAGCAAGGATTGAATCCTTGGATTCAATCGTGTATTAAGCAAAGGAAAGGGAAGGTCGCCTGGCGGGAGCAGTGCAGCAGAATAGCAGGTCAGTTCTGGGGGAGAATGAGCCATTTCAGAGGGTTTGGAGATAATTAAGAGGCTGTTACCAGTAAAGGGTTGTCAGCCAATTTGAGCCAGTGCTGGCCAACCTGAGCTATCTGCTCTGCTCCAGATCCTGTGCAGACAAAGGAATGGCTCTGGAGCATGGATTTATTTCCATGTTCAGAGCATGATTTCAAATACAGGCCTGTGCCAGTGCTCCATTGTGCTCCTCAGTGCTGAGGTCACACAAATCATCAACTCTGGCTGATACTACCCCAAAATGGAAACCACACTGTGGCTTTCAGCTCTACCACTCCCACATCCACCTTTTAAAATAATTCTCTGTGTAATTTTGGCACCTTTTGTGCATCTTAAAAAAAAAATTAAATATAGTAATATATTCAATGTTTATTTAAATAAGAATTTAAATATGAATTACACAAAACAATGGGTTTAAAGAGAATTTTGTGATCATAGATATGGATTTCTGGACATCCTTGTTGACTGAGGTGCTTGGAGTAACCCAGGCTTTGCCTTTGTGGAGTATTTTGCCCAGGGCAGCTGTGGCTGCCCCATCCCTGGAAGTGTCCAAGGTAGTGGAAGGTGTCCCTGCCCATGGCAGGGGGTGGGACGAGATGGTCTTTAAGGTCCTTCCCAACCCAAACCATTCTGGGAATCTATTTATGACAGAAACTGTTAATAATAAGTAGCATCTGCCATGATTACTCAGGGCAAAAATAACCTTATCACAATTCCCAAGTTTCTGTGTCTTCCCAAATGTCACCCGTGGAAGGACGTGCATCCTCCACGCCTGTGCAGCCGGTTCTTAGTACCACTGAGCTCAGAGAAGTGCTCCCCTTCTCCAGGCTGCAGATGCTGGAGCAGCAGGTGGTCGGGGGGGAACAGGCTCAAAACAAGGACCTGAAGGAAAAGCACAAACGCCGGAAGAAATACGCGGACGAGCGGAGGCTGCAGCTGGTGGCTGCACTGCAGGAAGCCAGCGAGGACAGCAGTGAGCGGGCTCTCCTCAATGTCTACGACTCCATCCAGGAGGAGGTTCGAGCCAAGAGCAAGATGCTGGAGAAGTTGCAGGGAAAGGTGAGGGAGCGGCTCCTTCCTGCTCCACATCCCCATTTTTTCACATTGCAGGGTTTAGGGCTGTAGGTTCAGAGAATGTCTCCGGCTGTGTCAGTATTTCATACACCACATTGTGTGAGTTTTTATGAAATCCCAGATGCAACAGCCCTCAGGTGGGGAATTAAGCTTCTGCAGCCCAAACCCCACCAGTTTTAAAGGCTCGGTGTGTGACACTTGGCTGGAGGAGGATGTGTTGGGATGGGAGGGGATGCGACTCCCTCTGCTGACCTATGGATCTGCTGCAGCTCCTGCCAGTTCTAAGCACACTTTCTGGGGGAAGAAATAAAACATAAAAGCAATGCTCTTAAATTTTACGTTTAAAAATCTTCATTTTCAAAATACTTGAAAATCAGTTTTGCTCTGATATTTTGTGGCAGAATCAGAGGGGCTGCAAAAAAATTGACATTTGTGTGTACAGTCCTAGACCTGCACATGAAGGACTTGCTTTATTTGGGTATTTAGGTTATCAAAGAAATAGTGCACCTTTTTAACCGAAGTTAGGAACTTCCAAGAGTTCCAAGACCACACCAGTAAGATTAGCTTCAGGTTCATTCAAAAATCATCCCTGTGGACAAACATGAGAAATCTTTCTTTAAAACACACATGGAATAATTGCTCCACACAAATTTCATCCTAATTGGTAGCTAAATTAGAAATCTTTCCAAATACTGAAGCTTTCCTGAGTGTCTTTCTCTGCCTGGCAAATTCCTGTACTCGTAGGAACCATCAGTCTCTCTGCCTTGTAATCCTCACCACTTGTTTTGTGGCCAGCTCCAGGCTGCCGAGACCGAGATCAAAGAGCTGCAGTTGGAGTTTGGGCTGGAAAAGAGAGATTACCTGAGCACCATCCGGCGCCAGGAGCGAGACCTGATGCTCTGCCAGCAGCTGCTGGATCAGGTGCAGTCCCTCGTCCGGCACGACTGCAACTACAGCAACCTGGAAAAGATCAGGCATGAATCTGTCTGGGACGAGGAGAGCGGCTGCTGGAAAATTCCAGAGCCTGTCATTCAAAAAACCCACCTGCCCGCAGGTAAGGGGACAGGGCCCAGGCGAGAGGAAGGTGCTGCGGGGGACGGGAAGGTGATGCAGGCACGCAGCTCCGCCGGGCTCGGCAGGTCATGCTTGGGCTGCATGCACTTATAACATCTTCCACATAAAGTTTGTCTGGGAAGTTTGAATAACATGGTCTAAGGGGGGACGTGGTGCGGCTCCCTCGGGAATCTCTGAGCAGTGCCGGGATCAGGGACCGCAGTCAGGAGAGCGGTGATTGTTCTACGCACAACGACCCTTAACGCCATCTCTTGCCACAGCCGTTCCAGCCCCGCCACAGCCCAAACCTGCCCGGACAAGCTCCTCGAATGAGAGCGGGGAGCCAGCGGTATGGCCTCCTCCATTTCTAGCCTATTTTACCATTTTTGCTTTATTGCTGGCGCTGCTGACAGCGTTTCCCACCTGTAGCCCGAGGAAGACCACTACAGGCTGGTGCTGGACAGGAGCGACAGCGAGACCATCGCCAGCAGCTACTTCCGATCCCAGCGAGCCAGCCAGATCCTGCACCTGGACCAAGGTAATCCCCTTTTCCCAGATACCGCCGACACTCTTCATTTTCCTCCTTTTCCTTGAGAAATCAAATGACGACCCACCTAGGACCAATTCTGCCTCAACCCTTTGACCTCTCAGGGGTTTCTCGCAGGACGCAGCCGCATTTTGCGGTCCTGCACCCACCCACTACAACCCCTTCCTCTCCTCTTCCAGCTCCGGCAGGCTCCGAGGGGGCTTCGGGCAGCGCCTGCACCATCCCCCAGCCCCGACCCTTCCGCCTGCAGTCCCTCGCCTTGGCTCCCACCGCCGACACCAAGCGCAGGAAGGGCAAAGCCAGCTCCAGCGCCCGCCGCTTCTGACCCATCGCGGGTGTGGGCGGGCGCGGCCGCCGTCGCCGCAGAGGAGGGAGGGGACGGCGGCGGGGCCCTCCCTCCTCCGCGGCCGCGCTGAGTCGCGATAGCGCTGTCGCGATAGCGGCCGCGATGAGGCGCGACGGCGTTCGCGCTGCGACCCGGCGTCGCGGAGCTGTCTGTCGCTGATTGGCTGGGGGCTGCGGGGCGCTGGCGCTGATTGGCTGGACGCTCCGCGGCCCTGACGCTGATTGGCTGGAGGCTGCCCGCCTCTGAGGTGGTTCGGCGACCGGGACCAAGATGGCGGCGGCCGCTGTGGCTGTGTGGGGGCTCCTGACGGTGCTGGCGGCGGGCGCTGAGGGGGGGCCCCGCACGCTGGTGCTGCTGGAGAACGGGAACCTGCGCGACACGCACTCGATGTTCTTCCGAAGCCTCGCGGGTACGGAGCGGGATCCCGGGAGGGGTTGGATGGGGCGGGAGGAGTGGGGGTTGGGGTTCCCGGGTCAGGATGAGGGAGGAGATTTGGAATCCTGCACCGGGCAGAGGGAGGAAATTGGGGTTTCCAGGCGGAAAAGGGGGGTTTTTAGGGTTCCCATGTCAGAGTGGAGGAGGAGACTGGGGGTCACTGTCAGGCTGAGGGAGCAGATCGAGGTCCCCTGAGGAAGAATCGGGTGTTTGAGGTCTCCCTTAATCGGGTGTTTGAGGTTTGAGGCTGTGGGAGGTGATGAGGACTCTGTGCCTGGATGAGGGAGGAGATTGTGTTCCCCATGTCAGAATGGGGGAGGAGATGGGGGTCTCCTGGTCAGGCAGAAAAGGAGATTGGTGTTCCCCGGGAGAGGGGGTTGTTTGGGTTCCCCTGGTCAGAGTGAAGGGGATTTGGGTTCCCATGTTAGTCTGAAGGAGGAGGTTGGGAGGGGAGTGCTGTTGGTGTCCCCCGGTCAGGCTGAGTGAGAAGAAGGAGACCCCAAGCCAAGGGAGGAGATTGGGATTCCCTGGTGTCGGGGGAGGTGCCTGGGGGCCCTGTGCCAGTCTGAGGGAGGAGATCGGGGCTCCCTGGAGGGTGGGGGAGGCTGTTTGGCATCTTGTGGTCAGAATGAGGCAGGAGATGGGGGTTGTTTCCCCAGCTCTGCCTGTGTTTGGGTCCCCTGCAGCATCAGTCCCTGTTTGATGGGTGACAACGGGGCATCCTTTGACATCCGGGCTCTTCAGGGGATCCACTCCCTTGGGTTTATGTGGGAACCCTCATGTGCTGCTTCTAAGAAGCCCCTAAGATAGCTTTTCCAAAACACTTCTTCTTTGGGAGAATAAACCTCTGAGCGTGCTGCTGTTTTGCTGCTCCATGTGTGGTTTCAGGCCATGCAGAAGTTGTCACTTTTGTCTCCTGGCTGCAGACAGGGGCTTCGACCTCACCTTCCGGACAGCGGATGATGCTGGCCTGTCCCTGATAAAATACGGGGAATTCCTGTATGACAACCTCATCATCTTCTCCCCATCCATAGAAGGTAAATGTGGAGGGGGAAAGCTCTGGAGCTTGGTGGCATTTTTCAAAGGGAAATCCCCTTCAAAATCCCAGCTGTTTTGTGAATTTTAGTTAAATCTTACACTTTAGATGTACTTAGTAGCAAACTGCAGCTCCATCCTGGCCTTTATTGGTGGTTCAGCCATAAATGTGGTGATTTGCCATGGTTTAAATCTGCTTGGGGGTTAATCCTGAGCTCTAGCCGTGAATTGTTGCCGTTTGCTTTCAGACTTTGGTGGGAATATCAATGTGGAGACCATCACCGCGTTCATCGATGGCGGCGGCAGCGTCCTCGTCGCCGCCAGCTCAGACATCGGTGAGTGCGGGTGTTCCCCCAGAGAATTCATTCACTGCAGCAAAAACAGCTGCTCCTTGTGCACCTCAGGGTTTGCTCTGCGAGGAAACGGGTGATTAATGCCTTTAGTAACATGTTCAGTGGGAATTTAGCTGGGGAGGTCATGTTGCTCCCTGGGGTTTGGCTCGTAGAGCGTTGAACACATGACTCTCAGCTGAATTTACTTTTTCTTCTGAGTTTATGTGTCTTGTGACAGAGAATCGGTTGTGTCCCTGCAGGTGACCCCCTGCGAGAGCTGGGCAGCGAGTGCGGGATCGAGTTCGATGAGGAGAGGACGGCGGTCATCGACCACCACAACTACGACATCTCTGACCCCGGCCAGGTAACGGTTTTGCCTGCACCTTCGGGCTACTTTCATGAGCACGTGGGTGCAAAGCTTTAGGGATGAATCCTCTGGCTCTGTGCTCCCATTTTTCTTCTATCCCTTCTCTCCCACCCTCCTCCCAGGAAAGCGGTAAATAATCCATGCTGCAGCATTCGGTTCTGCTGCTGTCAGGATCCTTCAGGCTCCAGTTTCAGATGGTCACCATGTGCAGGCAGGGAGACTGTGATTAATGCTGGTTCTGGATCCCTCTGAAGCCTGGGGGGAATTTCACCTGAGGGTGGAGCGTGTCAGATACCGAGTGCAACACTTCAGATGTGGCAGGGGAGCTATTCAGTCCCAGATTTTCAGATCAGTATAGAAACACGCAAACATTTCACAATTTTTCCCGCCTGGTGTAATCCAGCACTTTAAAATTAAAATGTATATTAAGATCTGAGCTAAATATACTCTGATATTTTTTGTTTAAGGTAAACTGTTGAAGCAGTACACATGTGCATGTTGTCCTGGTTTGAGGGTAAAGGTTGATAAATACAGGGAAATAAAACACTGCAGGTGTTGCTGTCTTTATCAAGTGGCAGTTGATATTTCCTTGAGGATCAGTATTAACCTAATCTGATCATAAACACAAAAATGCTGTTGTTTTGCTTTTTAATTGAACTAGAACATTCATCTAACAGTTGTAATTGTCTGTGAAAATAAAGTTAACTTTTAACTGCGAAGCTGTTGTTTTTCGTTGGACCCCGACTCACCTCACACGGATCTCTCTTGTTTCCCCAGCACACGCTCATCGTCGCCGACACTGAGAACCTGCTGAAGGCCCCCACCATTGTGGGGAAGGCAGCACTGAACCCCATCCTGTTCCGAGGAGTTGGGTGAGCAGCAGGGGGTGAGGTGGGGGAAGAGCAATGAGTCAGTGGTGTTGCTGCGAGGTGAGCATGGGGTCAGCCACTGGGACTCTTAATGTGAGCTTAACAAATCTCTCTTGATTTCAAACAAAAATAGAAGGAAATCCTCAAAAATAGTTTAATTGTTAACTTAGGAATGGTTCCTAACAAATTAGTGGAGGAAATATTTAGTTTCTCAGCAGGCTGGAAGGGTGAGAAGGTCCATGGGGTTGAGCAGGTGGCCACACGTTCCTCTGGGTGTGGGGGCCCTGGGGGTCTTCGTGCTGCTCACCGTGGCTTTCCCTGCAAGGATGGTGGCTGATCCCGACAACCCGCTGGTGCTGGATATCCTGACTGGCTCCTCCACCTCCTACTCCTTCTTCCCAGATAAGCCCATCACTCAGGTACGCTCCCTTCCATTCTCTGCTGTTTACAGCTGTGCTTCTGCAATTTAGTCCCTCTAACTTCAGCTGCTTGGAAAAATCCTGGAGTGTTTGATCTCCTGATTGATTTTGAAAGGGTTGGGCTGTTAGCTGCTTCCCGATGTTGCCTTGGGAATCTTCCTCTCTGCATTCTGCTGGTGGGGAGGTGTTCAGTGTGAGGGACACGTGTCCTCCGTGCTCTGGAGGAGAGGCCAGCCTAGATCAAAGCATCTCTCCCATTCCATCCCAGCTGGAGTGGGTATCAGCATCCTCTTCCTGCTTTTTCTGAGCTTCATGGTTACTCCTTACCTGCAGCCGGTGCTACGACAGCCAGACTGTCCCACCCCGCAGCAAACTCTTCTTTATGCATCCCCAAAAGGGCTAAGCCCTGTTCCGCCTCGTTGCTCCGCAGTACCCGCACGCGGTGGGGAAGAACACGCTGCTGATCGCGGGGCTGCAGGCGCGGAACAACGCCCGCGTCGTCTTCAGCGGCTCCCTCGATTTCTTCAGCGACGCCTTCTTCAACTCCGCCGTGCAGAAAGCAACTCCCGGCTCCAAGAGGTGCGTTGGCTTCCCTGGCTGAGGAATGTCTGGGGAGCAGTTTGAGGACAAAAGTCCTGGGAAACAGGCAACAAACGTTTATGTTTTGGGAAAGAACAGAAAGCTTGAATTGAATGAGGGTGACGCGTCCTTCGGCATTGCAGAACAAAGCGCTTTGGAAAGCAGCTCCTTCCTTTAACCTCAGCTCAGTTTGTGTTGCTTTTACATCTGTTTGGTCTGGTTTGGGTTTGGCCCCTGGGGTATCTTGGCTGTCTCAGCCTCCCGTGTTCCGCAGGTACTCGCAGACGGGTAACTACGAGCTGGCCGTGGCCCTGTCCCGCTGGGTGTTCAAGGAGGAGGGGGTTCTGCGCGTGGGCGCCGTGTCCCACCACCGCGTCGGGGAGCTGGCACCGCCCAACGCCTACACCGTCACCGACCTCGTGGTGAGGCTGCCGGCCTGGCGGGGCGGGGGCACCCGGGAGCCGCCTGGGGACAGGAGTTTGGGAACACTGGAGCTCAGAGTGGGCCGAGGCTCGTTCTCAGGCATCGCTGGTTCATTTGTCCCAGGAGTACAGCATTGTGATCGAGAAGCTCGCTGATGGCAAGTGGGTGCCCTTCGACGGGGACGACATCCAGCTGGAGTTCGTGCGCATCGACCCCTTCGTGCGCACCTTCCTCAAGAGGAACGGTAGGTCCCCGTCGGGACCAGCAGGAGGGTCCCCTCAGGAGGAGCAAGAGGTCCCTGTCACTGCCCTGGCCTCGCACTGGGGTTGTTTTCACCTTCCACAGCTTCTCGTGTCCCCTCAGTGTCACCCTGTCTCTCCCTCAGGTGGCAAATACAGCGTGCAGTTCAAGCTTCCGGACGTCTACGGCGTGTTCCAGTTCAAAGTGGATTACAACCGGCTGGGATACACCCACCTCTACTCCTCCACACAGGTAAGCGTGGGGGAGTGAATCCCACCCTGTCTCTGGAGGAAAGGCTGCCCTGGGCTGCTGGGCTGCAAGGGCTGCTCTGTCCCCTCCAGGTGTCTGTGCGTCCCCTCCAGCACACGCAGTACGAGCGGTTCATCCCCTCGGCGTATCCCTACTACGCCGGCGCCTTCTCCATGATGGTCGGCCTCTTCATGTTCAGCATTGTCTTCCTGCACATGAAGGAGAAGGAGAAATCCGACTGAGCTCCCTGTGGGAGCCTTTTCCTGGTGCCAGGAGGGCCGGGCAGTGCTCGGAGCCTTGCGTGTATCTGTGTGAGGACTGGTGGGTGCTGGATGCACTGTGGGGCTGCATTTGGTCTTTTTTATTTTTACACTTGGTGGGGATTATTGAGAATGAAAATTAAATTTTGGGGGGGAAATCTGTTGCCAAAGCGTCTGCAAACCCAGAACCAAGACGCTTCCGGTGTTCACTGATGAATAACTGTGTTTGTTTCACTCCGCTGTTAGAGTGATTTGGATTGGAATTGGATTGGAATGATTGGGATTGCAGATTAACTCCCAGTTCAAAATAAAATCTCGTTCCTCTCACCCTGGATGGGAGTGAAGTGAATCCATGGCGTGGAGCATTCGATGCATTCCTGGACCTGAGGGATGTGTCCCCACCTCACCCTCGCCTGCTCCGGGCATTCGCCAGGGTGGGCTGGGAGGGAGCAGTTGGATGGTGCTGGGGCTGGAGAGTGCTGAATGGCAAAAGGGGGAGTCTTGGGACACTCCAGAAAGCACAGCAAAGGGTCTGGGGTGTCACCAAAGGCACACATAGGAGGACAGGGTGCCTCAAAACCCACCCTGTGCCCCATAATGCAAACAGGTGAGTTCAGGGCCATTCCAAAGGCTCAGCAAGGGCCAGGGATCACCCCAAAATGCACACTGAGGGGTCTAGGGGAAAAATACCAGCTGGAAGCTGTGATCTCAAGAAAACCGGAGTGAAGTGGAAGAGCTGAAGGGGTGGCAGGGGTGTGAGATGGAGTAAGTGGCTTTTGGGGTGCAGCAGGGCTGTTTTGGGGTGGAAGGTGGAGAAAGGATGTGAGGGGTGACAGGGTCAGAGGTAGCAGTGAGTAAATGGATGAAGAAGGTGGTGGGGCCTTGGGGGGCAGCGGGTGGGGCCCAGGGCCCCATGGGGATCCCTGGGACACTTGGGACACCCAGGGCATGGCACAGGACCCCTGGGGGACACCTGGGACAACAGGGACTGCCAGGGACACAGCCGAGGGACCCCCAGGACACTGTGATCCCTGAAGGGAACAGGAACCCCTGAGGGCACAGGGGCCCTGGCACACAGGGACCCTCCCGTGGGGCAGTGGGACACCCAGGGACACAGGGAGCGCCCACGGGCACAAAGACCCCCTGGAAGCACATTGACACCAGGGATCCCTGCAGACAGAGGAACCCCGGGGACACAGGGACCGCCAGGGGCACAGGGAGCCCTGGGGAGTCAGGAACG
>VXBT01001762.1:26934-54052 GCA_013400235.1 Oriolus oriolus | reverse complement strand
CCATGCTGCTCACCGTGTTCTGCCTGCGCCGCGACCGCTCCGAGATCACCTTCAACCTGCAGGTGGACGCCGACTTCGAGCTGCAGAACTTCCGCGCCCTCTGCGAGCTGGAGTCCGGCATCCCGGCGGCCGAGAGTCAGGTCAGGGCCTGCCCCCGCCCCCGCCCCGAGCGCTGGGGAGGGCCCGGCCGGTGCCCCCGGGTCGGGGTCCCCCGGGCTGGGAGCGGCCGTGCCCCTCTTCTCCCGCAGGGTCGGGGTCTCCCGGGTTGGGAGCGGCCGTGTCCCCCACGCCCCGCGGGGTCGCGGTCCCGGGATCCGCCCCGGCCATCCGGAGTTTGGGGTTGTTTGGGGTGGCGGGTCCCTCCCCTCGCCGACCTTTCGGGTTTGGGGAGAAACACCTCGCTTTTCGCTCAAAATCCTCTTGGGAGAGGGCTCCGAGTCCCCGGTGACTGGTGATCCCTCCGGGAAAGGCTCGGTCCGCGCCCGCCGCACAGCTGAAAGGGAGAAAATAATGTGGGTTTGTTTTGGTTTGTTTTGTGTTGAGGTTTCGGAGGAATTTGATGCTTAAACGGGGCAGGAATTGGAGCGAGGGGAACAGGAGTCGGAGCGCGGGGAAAGTGGTGGCCCGTGGGCTCTTCAAACCTCAGGAAATGGGGCTGAAATGTTCGGGAAAGGGTTTATTTATCCCATCAAACCCCTGCCCGGTCTGGGGCGGAAAGGGCGCATTGAGTCTTTTCCTCCCTTTTTTCCACAGGGGTGTGGGGACAGAACGGGCACATCCGTGTGGTTTTCCCAGCAAATATCCCCCTCCAGCCCGGATCCACGGCTCACTCGTGTGCCAAAACACGGGGGAGGCTGCGTGTGGGGGCGGCTCTGGGCCATCTGTCCGGGGTTTGCTCATGTTTTGGGTTCAGTTCCGCGTTTTTGGCCGTTCCTCCCCGTTTGTCCTGGGCAGGGCGGTGTCGGCTCCTTTTCTCGGCGCCGGCCGTGCCTGGCAGAGTTTGTGGAGTTTAGTGGTGGTGGCTTTTGCTTCCCGAGCCTTTTCCCAGTCTAAATTAACAAAGTGATTTTCCGGCCAAGCCGAGATTAGTCAGTGCTGGAAGAGCTGCTGCAGGGGCAGCCCTGGAGCTGGAGTGTCCCTCACCCAGCAGGTTCCCGACGTTTGGCTTTCCCTCTGCCTTGGGAGAGCCTTGTTTTTTGGAATGGGAGGTTGGTGTTGGGAGAGAAACAGTCTCAGAGCAGGGGTAGTAAATCCGGGTAGGGTGGATTCTCTTTTAGGAAAAAACTTCTTGGTTTTGGGCAGGTGGAAGGGGAGAACCCACCTCACACAAAGGTTCTGTGCTCCAGCAACCCCCCCGTGGCTGTGTCACAGCCACCAGTGAGCTCCCACATGTGGGGACAACCCCTGTGTGGGGGACTGTGCTGTGGTTTTGACATCTCCAGGCATGAACTGGAGCATAAACTCCTCGCTGTCACCTTTGTCCCTTGTGTCACGGTGACCTGCTGTTCCGGGGCTGGTTTAGGATAGCGAGGGGTCACTTCTCTGTGTATTTTTGGTCGGGAGTTCCCTTGTTTGAGTTTTTCCAGCACAGCTGACCTGTGTGGGGTTTGGGTGCTGCCAGCCCCAGGCGAGGGGAGCAGCGCTGCGCTTTTGTAGCCACCTCTGCCTTCCTTCTGCTCATCCATCTGCCACTCGTGCATCATCCTGTGCCGCGTCGTGTCGCGTTTTCAGGCAGTTATTTATCACTCCTCTCTCTTCTCTTTCTGCCTGGTGTTTGTGAGGTGTTTTGAGGACATTCAGTGGGGAGAACAGGTTGGACATCAGCAGGAATTTCTTCATGGAAAGGGAGGTCAGGCCTTGGCAGGGGCTGCCCAGGGAGGTTTGGAGTCCCCATCCCTGGAGGTGCCCAAGGAAGGCCTGGACGTGGCACTCAGTGCCCTGAGCTGGGGACAAGGTGGGGATTGGGCACAGGTTGGACCTGATGATCTTGGAGGGCTTTTCCAGCCTCAGTGATTCTGTGAGAAAGTTATAAGATACAAGCTATCAGTGAAGAAGCTCCTTGTGTGGAAGGATTTTGCATTGTTAAACCACAAATAGACAGTTTTACATTTACCAAACTTGGCTGTTCTCTGCCCTTTTTCCTCAGCCAAGGTGAATGTTGCATTGAAGGTGCTGTGTTGGCAGAAGAGAGGATGAATTTCATCGTAAGGGTCGTGCAGGGTGGAGTGAACCACTCTGTGCAGAGGAGGGTTAATCCCAGCCTTGTTCTCGGCTGGTTTGGGCAGCGAATTCCGGGTGCTGCAGTTTGGGGTGGGGCATGGAGCTGTGAGGTGTCCAAGGGACGGCTGCGGGCACAGGTCGCTGAGATAACAGAGGCAGCTACCGGTGGCTGTGGTGATAAGAGGAGCGGGGTGAGGAGAGGGGAAATAATCGGACTTTCCACAGTCTCCTTCACACACCAAGGCCGTGGCTTTCCCAGAGAGGGGATAGGAGACTCTCAGCTGAGCCACACTCTTCATTCCCTCCCTTCATTTATTTTCTCTCTGTGCCCTCCATCTCCTGTGCCTTGCTCAGGAATATTTGATGGGTCCAGGATTTGGCTTGACTGATGGCTGCAGGTGGTATCCAGCACTCCTGGTTGGGGTTCCCTGCTCCACAGGGAGTTTCTACCCTCTGGCATCAAGCACAATGAATCCATCAGTGCCTGCATCCCTGTCTGAGTCACCTCCAGAAGAACCCGTGTCTGGTGCCTGCCAGCCGGCAGAACTGCCAGAAACCAGACAATCAAAAGGCAGCAAAATCCAATCAGTTTGTTTTAAGAGTGGAGCAGAATGGGTCAGGAGTGGATTAATCCATGCTGCTAATGGACGTGGCACGAGTGCCAGGCGCTTAATTCATTGTCTGGGATGTAAGGCCGAATGCTCATAAATCCAATCCCAGCAAGATGACAGAGGTAAAGCCTCACTTAAACTGATTAACTCGTCTCTTCCAGAGTGTCTGCGCAGGGAATCTGCCATTTCAGATTTGGGTGTGCAGCTGGGATTTATGACACGCTGGCTGTCGCTGCGGCGGCACCGACTCAGGCCGGTAACGTGAGAGGCTGCGCCGGGGCTCTGCCAGCACCAGCTGACCTTGGTTGTGCCGGCGGTGTCGCGTGGGGTAGAGGCCACAAACCCTCAGAGGGCTGCACACGGGCCCTGGCAGGGACCCGGCTCGTGAGGTACTGCTGAGGCTGCGCGCTGTGGCGGTGGGAGGAGGTAGGAAGCTCGTGCTCCGTTCCATCGTGTGTGTTTCCCCGATTCTCTGATTGCTGCCCTGCGAGGTTCTGGTCATTTGTGCTCCTCCTGCCCTGCCTTGCTTTGGCACTGCTGCTGACGATGGGTCTCCACTGCCAAGTGCCGTAGGGAGAGTCTGTGTAAGATTTTGGAGTTGCTGGAGTGAAGCAATGAAAGCCTGTAGTGTCACCCAGACCTTTAGACAGGTAGGGATTGTTTTTTTGGGATCTTGTTGGATCTGCTCCCTGCGATGGCATCAGGCAGAGCCGCAGCCCATCCACGCTGGGACTGCGAAAGCTTCTCCCACGAGGCTCAGCCAGTCCCGACCTGTGGCAAACGTGTTGTTGCTGAACTGGCCTTTTCCAGCCCCAAAGAGATGCGGTTTGGCTGAAAAAGGTGGTGAAAGTGAAATTTGATCGTGTGCCTGAGGGGTTTAGGCCAAGTTCTCCGTACTCTGGACTGCTGCCAGGGCAGGAGGCGGTTGGGCTGATCTGCCCGGTCTCGCCGTGCTCCAGCGATGGCACAGAAACCTTTGCGTTGCCAGATACCGTTTCTGGGAACTTCTGCCCCAGCTTCATTTTACATGTTGTGCTTTCCCATAACTTAGGGCCTCTGGAGGTACTACAGGTCTGATGTTCATGGAAATGTTCTGTGGGGATTATTCGCCTTTATCTCAGTGTTTTTATGTTTAGTCTGTGGACCCCTTGTTAAACCGGGTTATCAAAATAGAAATGGGTGTGAGTTTGTGTTTTATAGTCACAAGAAGTTAATTCCCTGATGGACTGATGGCAGTCTCGGGAGCAGTGCCTTTGGGTGCTCTGAGTCTGGAGAGTTACATCACTGGAGTGAACTGGAAAGCTCTGAGCTAATGATTGAGGTCCCTGTAAAACTGGTTATTCTGGGGAGCCGTGTTGTGGGAAGAGGCACAACGATGAATGTTGTGCTGGATCATCCCTGGATCTGCTCGGATCGGCGCTGCTGGCACGTCTGCAGTTGGTCCAGGGTCAGTGAGTGCTGACTTGGGGGCAGGGAACGCTGCAGAAAACGTCCGAGGCTTGTGTAATCATAGAGGTTGAGGTGGGGAATGTGGGCAGACAGTCCCGGTCAAGACTTGCTTCTCTTTGATGATCTTGGCCTCTGATCAGGGGAGACCGGCCCTTCTCTGCCAGCTGTCAAGCCACGGCTGGATTTCAGCAAGACCAACCCCGTGTTGTCCAACCAGGAACGTGTTGAGGCCCTGCCGTGCCTGAGGCCGGGCCTGTGAGGACATCACACCTTCCCTTCTGAAGCTTGAGGTGGATCTGGAAGATTTACTGGAATGTTTTTTTCTCTCCTGTAACAAAATAACATCTTGCTTTTGTTTTTAACTGTTTCTCTGGTGGTGCTGCTGGCTCTCCTGGCACAGATTGTTTATGCGGAGCGGCCGCTGACCGACAACAACAGGTCCTTGGCCTCCTATGGCTTGAAGGATGGGGATGTGGTGATCCTGCGCCAGAAGGAGACGGTGGAGCCACGGCCTTCCATGCGCTTCCCAGGTGAGAAAGGCTCCATGCCAGCACTCCCTGAGCCTGCAGAGATTCATCGAGACTTACCCAACACCAGCTCCTGTCAGTGTCCTTTAGCACCTTCTGCACAAAGCACTGAGGGAAGGGAGGGTGGCTGGGATGAGTCAGGGGGACTTGTAAATGACCTCAAAGGCTTCTGATTTAGTGTTTTATTCTGAGGAAGCCGATACCATTTTACTGCTCTTTTGGGGAAGTGTGGAGGCAGTGAGGAGGTGACTGGTTCAGAACAGGGTTGGTAAAGGTGTGTGAGTTTTCCTACAACCGCCGGTTCCCTTCCCGCTGGATGTGATGGCACAGTCGTGTGAGTGGCTCAGACCCAGGAACAGCCTCTATGGACGTGTGTCCTGAGCCTGTCCTGGGGCAAATTCCCTGAGAAGCCACATCTTGCCAAACCCAGTGACTCGATCGTGTGTGCATGTGAAAGGCTCCTCTGGGAATGCCTGAGCAGGGCCCTGCGCCTCTGTCCTGCCTTCCACAGCCACTCCTAGCAAATCCCAGTCATAAATTATCCCTAGAAAAGGTGCCACAGGCTGAGAAGGGCGTGGGAGCACTGCTGAGGTCCTCGTCCTGCCTCAGCTGGAGGATGGGTACCTGCAATGCAGGTCTGCAGGAGTGTTACTACTTTTTTTTTTCCCCCTGCTTTTTTTTAACCCGAGAGACTCCGACGTGCCTCAGAGCCACTGGGTTTAGCCCTGCAGTCCCTTCATGAGGGATTCACGTTTGTGGAGCTGGTAATAACTAGTCAGCAAGTGCATTTCAGGGGATTAAAAACGGGGCAGACAGACGAGACCAGTTACATAAATGCGCCAGCGTTGCTAACCCAGTAACCCGGGGACGTGGCTGCGCTTCCGACACGAACTGCTGCTCACGGAATCTGCTCTTGTGCAGCATTAAGGGCAGCTCATCCCTCTGCTCTTGCTCCCTGCAGGTCTGCCCAGGATAGATTTCAGCAGCATCGCTGTTCCCGGGACATCCACGCAGCAGCAGCAGCCGCCGGCGCAGCGTGCCCGCCCGTCGCCTCCGGACGCGCCGTCGTTCCCTCAGGGCCTGGACAACCCGGCGCTGCTGCGGGAGATGCTGCTGGCCAACCCCCACGAGCTGTCCCTGCTGAAGGAGCGCAACCCGCCCCTGGCCGAGGCTTTGCTCAGCGGGGACCTCGGTGAGTTGGGCTTGGCTCCCATCAAAGGCAGCCCCGGGTGTTTAACGCTGGGATGTGCTGCAGATTCCTTGATGGCGCAGATAAAAGGTGCCAGTTGGGAGCACTCAAGGCAGAGTTCCTCCGTTTCTGGGTGTATTTCTCCTGCTTGGCATCTTTAATATCCTCTGTCTCCTACTCAGAAATACCAGATGCACAGATAATTTGGGTGTCTGTGAACACAAGTGACTCAGCTCCTGATTTTTACACTAAGACACTCCTTAATGCACATTTTCCAATAAAGGTGGTGTGTTCGCTGCATCCCAGATCCTGCTGGGACTCAGCAGAGAGCAGCACACTCCAAACCCAGCTCTGTCCATAGTGATCATGTGCTGTGGAAGTGAACCGCAGAAAGAGACAGGGAAAGGAACAAGGAAATGGTGGCTTTATGGAACTTTCTCAATAGAAATAGTCATAAATGTGTAAATTTCTGTTAGTCTTGGAAGTGTCCGCGTGTTTTGGGCACAGTTGAAGCCTCGTCCTTCACTTCCTATGCAGCTGATGTTGGTCCCTCATTCTTCCTGTGGTGAAAGATTCGAACTCTGGTGTCCTTTCAGTGTGAAAAGAGATGAGTTCTGGGTAGCAGCAGATGAGCTCCTGAACCTCTGCAGGATATTTAGTTGGGAACTAAATCCCTTTGAGTTTGGAGAAATAAATGAAGAGAAGGAGCTTCTAGCAGGAGACTTTATCTACTTTCAGGATTACATCCGAGTGATTTCTCTCTGTCAAAGGAAGCCAGAAAGGAACTTCCATGGATATTGTCAGCCTGTTTAATTTTTAACTCTGCCTTTAGTTCATATCCAGAGCTGAAGCCACACTCTTTGCACTCTCAGGCTTCTTCATGCTTCTTGCTGGGAGTTTTTCCCATCACTTTGAGCGGGGGTGCTGCTCTTGGCACAGGAAACCAGAGGTTAAGCCCAAGACACCCGGAATTGGCTCCTCTGCTGCTCTGCCTGGTCAAGCTTTGACCCAGATGTGCATTTTCAGTCCCAAATTGCCGCATTGGGCTGTCAGGAGGAAGTGGTTTGGGCTGGTTTTGCCCTTGTCGTGCTGCACTGCTGCTACTGGCAGTGTTTGGGCACAGATCCAGTTCAGCTCCAGCTCAGATTCCCAAATATCTGCATAGATCCGTGCCCTGTGGCTGTGCTGGATGAAGGCACCTGCTGTACAGAAGCCTGATTTCAAAAATCCAACAGTCAAACATACCCAGCGCCTCCCTGAGCACATAACAGCCTTTGAGCCAGAGCTGCTTCCTGGGAACGGCATCTCTGGAAGCAAACCCAAACCCTCCCTGTGTACAGACCTTCAGGGACTGCCAAGTCCTTTTGGGGACGTACGTGATCCCATTCAAGTAGTTAAAAATGGCCAGAAGCCATCTGGAAAGTGGGAATCTAAAAACTGTGGGCTTAAAATGTGCATTTAGACCTAGTGTCCTGGCTAACACCTCCTGGTTCCAGTGGTAGGCATTCATCTTTAGGGATTATAATCTCTGGCTTTGCCACATTCCTTGGGTTTGAAGGAAGTTTTGTCTTTAGCCTTTGTGTGGGTTTTTAAAATTTTTTCCCTATGAAAATGTATGTGCCAGGAAACTGAGTTTGATTGTGCAGTGTTTGGGTAGGGACATGAGGAGAACGAGCTCTGTCCAGTTGCTTTTCATCTCGGCAGGTTCCCAGGCTTGCCGCTGATCCTCCGAGGTCCATCCCTGCCGCCCTCAGAGGAAGCTTTTTTCCGTGTGCTGCTGAGTCTATTTCTCAGCTGGCATCAAAAGAAGTGTTTGCTGTGCCAGAATTTGATTTTCAAGAGTAATTTCCAGTAAAAAGCATTTCTTTATCTCCTTGTTCCCGCAGAGAAATTCACCAGGGTGTTGCTGGAGCAACAACAGGACCGAGCCCGGCGGGAGCAGGAGAGGATCCGGCTCTATTCCGCTGACCCCTTTGATCTGGAGGCACAGGCCAAGATAGAAGAAGACATAAGGTAACGAACCAAAGCAGCTTGCAGGCTTTGGGGGTCCTCTCTGGGGAGAAAAAACTGCTGTGTGCTTCCATCCGTGCTGTTTTTTCCTCAGAGAAGGCAGAATCTAAACACATTCCTTGTATCAAGGAGTTTGTTTGCAGGGCGATGCTCTGGGCCACCTTTGCCTGTGGGAGGGTTGGGATTTGAGAACGTGTAGGTGCACCCCATCCTTTAGGTGTGTCCAGCTGAGGTCACAGAGCATTACTCCCTGTGGGGGTGGTGAGGCCCTGGCACAGGTTGCCCAGAGAAGCTGTGGCTGCCCCATCCCTGGAAGTGTTCAGGGTTGGACAGGGCTTGGAGCAACCTGGGATAGCAAAAGGTGTCCCTGCCCATGGCAGGGGGTGAAGCTGAATGGTCTTTAAGGTCCTTCCCAACCTAAACCATTCTGGGACTGTGTGATACAAGGGGATGACAGCACTGTTGTCTGTGTGTGTGATGTTTTGGAGCTGCCTGAGCTGGTCCACTCTGAGACTGGAGCACTTGTGGAAAGCACATCTCCTCTTGAGAGGTGCAACTCCGGCGCCTGGGGCGTGTTTTGAACCCAGGAGCTGGGCTGGTGTTGTCTCCCAGCCGAGCTCTGCACAGCAACACGGCGTCGTTTCTCCCAGCTGCCCTCGAGATTTGGCTTTGCGTCCTGCTAATTGTTCTGTGTCTGGCTAATTCACTGATGAGAGGTTCTGCAGAAATGCATTCTGCTCATCAGCTCGCTCCCTCTTGCTGCCTTCCAGATGTAATTGTGTTGGGCTGAGGCTCGATTTCTTCAGCTGAGTGGTAAATCCTTGAGTCGGTTCATGGCTGGCAGTTTTCCCCTGATAACAAAGTGTCTGTCTGGTACAGGCCCATTGTTGGTCAGAACCAAAATTCACTGGCAGCAGGAGTGGTCTCACATTACGACTGACAAGGTGTTGGTGCCAGATAAACACTGAGCAATGCACAAAGTAGACATTTGTAGATAATGAAACGTTGCTTGCAGGCACAGGAACGCTTCCCTCCTTCCTTAGATGAGGGACAGATAAAGGGGATGCACCCCAGGCTCTGCAGCTGTTTGGGAACACTGGGCTGAGGCATCCCCAGATTTCACACCCCACTCAGTGAAAAATGAAATGGCATCAAAATTGAAGCTTTTTTCCCTTTTTTGGGGAGATAAAGCTGTTTCGGATGCAGTCACTACAGATAACCATCACTTCCAGGATTATCCTGGGGCTGTGAGGGACTTCTTGAAGAGCAGTTTTTCTGTCGGCTTGGCTTGAATTTGCACCAAGGGCTGGTGGTCGTGCTGGTGTTCTTTCTGCTGTGTTGCTCTCCTCCGTCCTTTCCTATGCCTGGAAAAGGGAAGATACCAGGGAAACCGGAGGATTTTAATGTTCAGCTGCTGTGTGGGATTCCAGTGATGTAGCTACTGGCAACATCTCCGTGTGCCCTTGGCGTGACTAATGAATCCACAGGTTTTTGGCTCTGAGTTCTCCAGGTTATCATGAATGGCAGGTTCCTATTGGCAACACAAGGTTGTCAGGAGCTGAGGTGTGAGTTAGGCAGGGGTTGGAAGGGGCAGTGGCTGCTGGGGAGTGACTCAGTGTCTCTGGACTAAGCTGAGATCATTCCTAGCAATCCTCAGCACCAAGGCCTGTGTTTCACTAAGGAAGCAGCCTTTGCTGTGGTTTAAATGTGTGTGTGTAAGGCAAGCAGCAGCAGGTGGGATTTCCAAGTCTGTCTGTGAGTCAGGGGGATGTTACAAGGTCTGGTTGACAGAAATTTTGATTTTTCTGTCTCTTCTCCACAAAATTCAGGCAACAGAACATTGAAGAGAACATGACGATAGCGATGGAAGAGGCGCCCGAGAGCTTTGGGCAGGTGGTGATGCTCTACATCAACTGCAAAGTGAACGGACACCCCGTGAAAGCCTTTGTGGACTCAGGTGCTTTCTCCACGCTCTCCTTTCCGTCACTGAGGGCAGCAGTAAACATTCCAGTAGTTTTCCCAAAAAATTCTATAACAAAGCACTGCATGACAAGATTTTGAAGCACTTTACTGAACCCTGAGCCCAGTCTGGGTGAGCAGAGCAGAGCAAATTGTGGGGAGAAGCAGTGTGGGAACACCCTGGATTAGGGCTCCTGGGAGGGTTTCCGGGACTTCATGCCTGGAAGGTCACTGCCATGTAGGTGTGCCTGATCTCATTTTGCAGATGGGGGGATTTCACACGCCTTTAATGTGGTGGTTCCCATCTACAATCCTCCAGGGGGATGTCCTTGGGGTTGTTCCATCCCTACAGTAATGGTCAGTGCTGGCCCATGTGTGGGCAGCCAGGTCAGCACAGTGGGATTCACAGGAAGCCTTCGTGCTCTGGGGCAGGTGGGTTGGTTTCCCAGCCACTGAGTGCCAGATCTTCAGCTCTTCCAGGAGAAAATGTAAATTTGTGCTGAGCTTTCGGGATTTAACATGAGTTCTGTTGCTGGTAGGTGCCCAGATGACCATCATGAGCCAAGCCTGTGCTGAAAGGTGCAACATCATGAGGCTGGTGGATCGGCGGTGGGCTGGCATCGCTAAGGGTGTTGGGACACAGAAAATCATTGGCAGAGTGCACTTAGGTAAGTACTGGTAGTTTTGGGGCAGCTTTAGCAGGGGTTTGACTGCATTTCCCACAATCTTGGCACCAAGGAGTGTCTGGGTTGGTGCTGTAATTGTTAGAAGCTCCTGCAGAGTAAAATCAAAGTGCATCTGCAATGTGTTTCTTTGTCTTGGGCACAGAACTCTGTTTTCTGTCTCACTTAATGCTTTATTTTAATGGCATTACTGTAACACTTTGAGGTGAGAGAGTCCCAGCTCCTGCACACATAGAGAGACGTTCTCTGGGGCCAAAACCCCAGGTGAATGTGAAACACCATGACCATCCCTGTTTCAGGTGGGACTGCTGGACAGGGTGAGCTACTCAGGAAGGGTTCCAGCACAGTGCAGTGTTTGCTGTACCCTTGGAAAGAGAAGCCTCCCTGAGCTCTTGTGCAGCTTTTCTGGATGGAGAAGATTGTCCTTATTACTGAAAAATCGATTCTGTTTGCTGTTGTTGCTGCTTAGACTTGTGCTCTAATAAACTGTTTGCAGCCCCTCGAGCTTGGAGGGGACTCAAGGTTCTTAGGCACATCAGCTTTTAAAATAATTAATTTGAGACCATGGCAGTCCTGGGCCTTGCACAGGGCCGGATGTTTTGTGACCAAAACAGTGCATCAGAGTGCTGCTTTCAGATTTGCCCAGACCTTTCCCTGGAGGTGGAAGAGCAGAAAGGACATTTGTTGTGCTGTAGCGGGAACTTCTCTCCCTTGTGTTTCAGCTCAGGTGCAGATCGAAGGGGATTTCCTGGCGTGCTCCTTCTCAATCCTTGAAGAGCAGCCCATGGACATGCTTCTAGGACTGGACATGCTTAAGAGGCATCAGGTATCAAAACCTTTCAAAACAGTTACCTGGCTCTTGCAGGTTTAGTGGGAAGTGCAACATAAATGCCTCGGCTGTGAATTCATTAGGATTTTCCTCGGGAGAGTTGATGGTGGATTATCTTCCAGCCTGGAAGCACGTACACTACATCCATCATGGACAGCTCTAGGGTGCCTGGCTGCTGCCTGGAGCTTTTTGCTCTGATCAAAGGTGCTCAGAGCTTTCCAGCTGAATGATTTATTCCAAACTGAGTCAGACAGGGCCCTCTGCTTAGAGCTGATACTCCTGGCCCACCCTCACTGCTGTGAGCCGTTCCCGGTGGAGGTGGATTGCCTGACCTCGAGTCTCCCTTTTTCTCTGGGAGCTGCCTGGCTCTCCGCAGGCCCCTGATGTCTCGCTGCTCTTCCGCAGTGCTCCATTGATCTCAAGAAGAACGTGCTGGTGATCGGCACCACGGGCTCGCAGACCTCGTTCCTGCCCGAGGGCGAGCTGCCCGAGTGCGCGCGGCTGGCGTACGGCGCGGGGCGCGACGACGTGCGGCCCGAGGACATCGCCGACCAGGAGCTCGCAGAAGCAATACAGAAATCCGTAGAGGAAGCAGGTACCAGCAGGAGCTCGCTTGAAATAGGAATCCGTGCGGGGTTTTTTTGCTGCGTGTCAGGATGTCTGTGAGCAGTTCCCCTTCCAGCTCCTGGGAGCAGCATCAGCCAGTAAAGGGTGGAGAGAAGGGGCTTTATTCTTGCTCGTGGCCTCTGAGCACACTTCTCTCTTCCTTTCTGGGCTGCAAAACCTGCACAAAGGCTCTTGGGGCTGTTTGCTGTTCAATTTGTGCTCTCCCTGCAGCTTCCCACCCGCTCTGGTTTCCTGGCTTTCAAGGTGTGGAGGTTAATGGTTGTGTGTGGCCAGGATCACGTTGTAGTGCCCGGCAGGGCCGCGGCTCAGCTGTGGTGCTGCTGCAGCCTCGTGTGAGCACAGCTTTGGGGAGGCTTCCCAAACCCTGCTCCTATTGGCTGCACCACGTAAAAATAGAGCAGCTGTGGCGATGACAAAAATTCGTGGCAGTTTTTAGAAATCACACTATTTCAGCATTTTTCCCTGGAATGGTGCTCGTGCCCTTGGACGGGGAATTGCCTCCTTGCAGTTGCTCTGAGTTTCAAAAGCTGAATTCATGTCCTCAGCCTTAAACGTGACCTGCAAAGAGAACTTTCACCCTCCTGCAGTTTTGTTCCAGTGTCCCTGGAATGCAAACACTGCACAGGTGCGGTGACTGGGCTGCAGAGGATTTTGGTGGCTGCAAAATTTAGTGAAGTAATTTTATTTTCAGCCAAAATAGCTGAAAGCTGAGCTATGAGCCAAAAATGGTCTGAAACTCAGATTTTCTGTTCAACTCCTTCCTTAATTCAGCTTCTAGCTAAAGGGAAAATTCATTATTTTTTCCCTTCTGTTGCAGTGAAGCTGTGAATACCTCAGGGTGTATTCCTTTAAGCCTTTTCCAAAACTTTTAAAGATAACATTTTATATCCAAGAGTTCTCTAGAGACCTTTGAGTTTTACTGCTCATTTTTCCTCTGAAAGCACGCAGTAAATTCGGCTTCCTACACACACATAGAACTCTTTGCTGGGTCAGGTTTAAGCTGATCAAGTTGATTTCAACATTTTTCTTGCTAATTTTTTAAGACTCTAGCATGCCCATATTTAAAATTAAAATGAGATAAAAAGATGTAACCATATATTACATATTTATTTTTATATATTTATTAGATACTAGAATTTACATATATTTAACTACATATAGATATATATATCTCTATATATATCTATCTAGTTGAAATGCACTGAAATTTTTCTTTAACACTTCCTAGTTACTGTTTGACAACCCAAAGAGTAAGCAGTTAGTTACAAATAATGAAGTTGATAACATTAAGGGGAGCACAGGACTGCACTTATTGCTCCCTTTGGCCAATTTTTCTTCCATTCTAAGAATATAAGTTTTCCAGAAATGTAAAAAACTCAGAAGGAAGGTCTGGCTTTAATGAATCAGTAAGAAATAGTTTAAATGTGTGACTTTTCTAGCCAAATTTGAACGTTTATTAACTCAAGTTGCAGCCAGTAGAGAGAAACACAAACATAGGTTTGACCTTGTGACTGGGTTTTGATGTCGCTAAAGGTCAGGCTCAGGAGCTTGGGCTCTTTTCTGTTCCCACAGCCTGGTAAATATTAGTTCTTTTCCTGTTAAAAACTGCAGCCTGATGAAGCCTGGGTTAGCTTTTGGAATATATTTCATTTTTGGGTGAGACTTTGCAGATATTATAGTTGATTTGGTTTAGTTCTCCATTGAAAGGGTCAAATAACAAACAAACCTCAGCCCAAACTATGAGTCTTTACAATAAAAGCATTTTAGTCGAGTTTTTTAGAAAGAAAAGTGCCTGAAATTACTTAAATCCAAGCTGCTTATGTACCACATACAGTTCTAAGGACCATGAGGCTTTGTTCAGGCTAGTCAGCACTCGGACACTTCCCGTTGATGCTGAGCCCTAGAGGAATGTAAAAGATTTATGGGAATAGGAAATCCATTTTGTGTGTTCACTTAATGCTCACAGAACACCAAGGCTCAGAACTAAAGTGGCTCTTGTTCAGATTGACTGTGACAGTCCTGGCAGTTCTAGACACAGTACCAGCCTCTGGCCCACAGGCTTTTGATGGCTTATCCTAAAATGTCAGCACATTCCCTCTTTCTCTCTTCCAAAACTTGAGTTGCTGCTAGGTGGTACCAAGAAAACCAGGAAAAGAGGAAACAGAAAACGGAAGAAGAACAGAAAGAGAATGTGATGCAGCTCCAAAGAAGCTCAGCTCCCCACAACATGTGTGTTCTTTTGTAACAGCAGGAATTTTTGCTGGCTTCCAGGAGATGGTACAACACAAATGGCTGCGTGCACTTGGAGGCTATTAAAGTGCTTGTCTTGAATGCACCTGGATTATCCTTGAGCTTTATTTAATCCCCTGAAGCCCACTTTAGGGAGCCTCATGATTTCTGTCAGCTGCCTTGCTGGTGGTTCAGCACCTATGGAAGGCAGCTGAGGTGGTGGTGGAGTCCTGGTGGGGTTCACTGGGATCCAGGTACCAGTCCTCATTTACTTCCGAAGGCTTGATGCTCTTTTGTGCCCATTTCCCACCTTGGGAACTCAGTGATCGTGGAGGATTACAAACCTGGCAGCAAAACTGGAGCTGTTTTGCTGAGGAGGAAGTGTAGCCGGGCAGTTCATCCCACACGCACCTTTTCATCCAGGCAGCCTCAGTCCAAGTCACTGCCACCACAAACAACTCAGGCTGTTCCTGGTACAGAGAGTAATTTATCCCTGATGGTGCACTTCATGGAGAAGAGTTTGTTCCCGGTTTTAGCTGGACCAATATCCCTGGGGCTGGGAATCAGCTCCTGTGGATACCCCAGGAGAAAGATGACACTGAGGAGTGCTTGGCAGAAAACCAGCTCCTGCTACCTAAATGCAAATCCCTGATGTGTTTGATCAGACCCTTATTAACAATCCAGCAGGTCAAAAGACAGTTGTGCATCCTCCCTGAAGGGTTGGTTTGGGAGCAGAGAGCATGAATATAATCATTCCACGTAGAAACAGAAAGGATCCTTCTGGTTTTCATCCATATCCTCTGTCACAAAGCTCTTTGCCACCCTTAGGAAAGATGAGCAGTGGGGTGGTGTCACTGCAGGTACTGCACTGGTTTTAGGTAACAGAGAAGAAAAGGAACAAGGCTGAGGAGAGAGAGGCAGATTTCTGTCGTGTTGTGGAACTTAAAAGGAATCCTGGCTGGAGGTGTGGGGATGGTGAGCTGTGCCCCAGTACTCCTGTGAAAAGAGACTCCAGGAGAACCAGTGGTGTGTGTTTAAGACCACTGAGTTTGGGAAGGGAAAGGGCAGCAAATCACAGAGCACAGAATCTGTGTGTGTGACCCTGGGCAGAGCAGGGCTGTGGTGGCAGGACAGGCGCTCCTGCAAAGTCGTGTGAGTGATTTAAGGAGCGCAAGAGTGCTGATATATCAGCGAGATTAGACTGTCAGCAAGATAAGGTCACTTAATCTCCCCCAGTAACCACAGGCAGTGTTTGGTGCTTCTGATAGAGATCTGCAATTCATCTGCTTTCTGAGGAGAAGGAAGCAGCAAGCTGGGCTTGACGTCTGGCTGCTTCTCCTTTGCTTTGCTCTTCCCAGCCTTGGGCAGCAGTTCTTTTGGGGGTTTCTTTCCCCCTACAATCTGCACACTTCCCTTTTGCAGCTGGCTGGTGTTTGGTCACCTTCTCTTGGGTCTGATGGAACTGCTGGGAGCACAACCCAAGAACTGTGTTGCCATCTCAGTTCCCATATCCCTGAAATGCGTCTCCTGAGTATCTCAGCCAAGGGGAGAACAGACCAGTACGGCACTAGACACGTGTGTTACACTGTGTAGAGTTTACCAAGTGTGTACTATCACCCACAGACTGCTCTGTGGCGTGGACAGTACAGAACAGCCTTTACATGGTGCTCTGGCAGAGTTATTTTTGCCTTGATGTACCGAATTTGCCGGGCAGAATCCTTCTGGGAGGCAGGAGCTCCTGCAGCCTCCATGCCGTTGTGCCGGACGGTCAGGAGGGGAGCTGTGCAGGACTGTAACCACGCATGGTGTGTGCTCTGAATGCTAACACGAGTTTGGTGTGTTTGTTTCCTAATCCAAACAGAACGTCGGAAGCCTTGATGCATGTAGTGTGTGTTTACTGCAGCTGGAGTGGGCCACAGACCAGGTATTTAGAGCCACCCGTTCCAGTTTGTGCTGCCACGGTGCGAACGGTGCTTCTGCCGTGTCCTGACTGCTCCTTTCCTTCTGTCTTCCATAGAGAATAGTGACAAAGAAACTACCTCACTGGAAATGCCCTCATTACCAGCTTCTGATGGGTTTCAAAATCCAGTCCAATCTTCAGGACTAAATTCCAAGATCTGTAATCCCACAAATCAATTACTTGATCGTTCTGTCTCTGCCCCTGCTTCAATTTGCTCATCCGAATCCAGCCTCGCAGAGCCCATTGATCCTAGAGCCGTCAAGACTTCTGACTCTTCACCTCAACACCAGATAAACCCAGAAAAAGAACATCCTCTGGCATTACAGCATCATTCCAATAGCTCGTCCTTGGCAAATAACCACCCCTCTCTGCGCACTGGGGATGGAACCTGCTCCAGTCCAGCTTGCCTTTCACAGAAGACACTCAAAGAAACATTTAGTGCTGACATTTTAAAGGAATCTAATGCTGAAGGGCAAGATCATGGTCAGGAACATCCTCTGGAAGTGACAAAAGTCAGGTTGGCTGATGCTGCTGCCAAGCACAGGCAGGATAAAGATGTCTGTCTGTCTTCAGAGCAGGAGCAAAAACATGAGCTTCCCACAGACCACTGGACATGCAAAGAGCCAGAAAAGGAACATCTTGATGAGCAAACTGCGACAACTGACCTAGAACCTCCTTGCTGTGTTGGTGAGGTTGAGAAACCTGCTGTGGCAGAAGCCAAACAGCCAGAAAATCCTCCCATGGAATTGAGAAATGGACTGGAGAGAGCAGATCTTTCCTGTGTGAAAGGGAGTATCCACCTGTCAGCCTCCTGTAGCCATGTGCACATGGAAGCCTCCATGGAAGTAGATGCAGTGGAGCAGGCTGCAGCTGAAGTGCAGAGCTCAGCAAGGGAGCAGAAGCAGCAGACTGAGAACAGGTGTATATCCAACCTGAAATCAGATGCCTTCTCCATGGAGATGGAGTTGCTGAAGTCTCCATCCTCCTTGAGTGATCCACTTTCCACCAGCGATGTCCTGCAGTCTCAAAGCACTAGTGAAATTCCTGCAGAGTATCATGAGTTGGCTAATTTGGCAGCAGAGAGCTCTTCCCCCTCCAGCATCCACCAGCTGGCCACGGATCCAGGAAGACCTTTGGAAGAGCCATGTTTCCCTCTAGCATCAGCCTTGAAAGAGCTTCACAAACTCTTGGTTATCAGTCGGAAAGGAGAATGTAAGATCCTTGCCTCGGAAGAAGTCTCACAGCTGGAAGTGGTTCACAGAGAGCCACCAGTGCAGCAGAAGGGGCTTCCTGAAGGTGAGCAGAAAGGCTCGGATCCAGCCAGCCAGGAACAGAGCTGTTCCTTCGCTGAGGTGAGGTCTGAGGGTGGAGGAGCAGAGGGGAGCCAGCCTTGTGATGCTGGCAGAGAGCATGTCAGCACTGGGCCCATCAGTCCCGGGCAGCCTGTGCTCGGGGGAGATGCTTTAGAGAGGCAGAAGGGTTCAGGTAAGAGCGATGTGGTCGTGGTGAGTTCTGCAGCCACCTCTGGCCAGCAGCAGAGCCCAGAGCAGGGGGAGGTTTTGGCAGGAGGTTCTCAGAGTCCACCGAGTCCAACTTTGGAGCAAAGCACACCTGTTTCCTCCACACCTGCTTTGGGTGAAGGTGCACCACAGGATGCTCAGAGCCTGTTCACAGGAGCACCTGGGAGAAGTGGCAGTGCTGCTCCTGAGGGTCCGTGGCCGGTGGGTGGGAGTGAAGAACCACCGCTGAGCCCACCAGCTGCCTATACCAGACTGACCACAGGGGCATCTGCACCCCCTGCTTTCCCTGCGGCTGATGTTGACCGGATCCTCGGTGCTGGTTTTACCCCGCAGGAAGCTCTCGAGGCCTTGGAACAAGCAGATGGAAACGCAGATCTTGCTCTTCTCATTTTGCTAGCCAAGAGCATCGTTGTTCCCACATAACGAAAGAGGGAGCTGATTGGGGGATCTTTTCTTCCACAGGAGTATCTCAGTTACACACCACAGTGGACGAGCAGAATGTTGAGCCAGATTTTTTTAATTATTCGCAGCCAAAGTAACACGTCTCTTCTGTTTCACTCGTTAGATTTGGGCTTTGAAAAGGAAGAAAACATCCTTGCATTGTGTGGACAGGATAGCTTTTAATCATGCATACTGGATTAAAACTACTGGTTTTATTTAAATGTACTATTTTAGAATGAGCTCCAATGCTACGAATAAAAAGCAACAGCCACTGTGCTCACTGCCCTGTCTGGCACAAAGCAGGTTGTGACGGGAATTGGCCACACGTGCACAGGATGGGAGGTGCACACCGAGTCCAGTGTGGACTCTGGATTTATTGCAGCTCCTTGGAACCCAACATCCAGCTGTTGAGATTATTGTGGCAGCTACTAAAGGTGTGTAGATGCTCATGGATGTGTAAGGCTTTGCCGGAGGAGCAAGGGGGTTTTTTGGGAGCGTGGGTTTTTGTGTGTGCACAGGGAAGGCTGATGCTTATTTTTGCCAAACCCTTTTACGCTTTGATTTAGAGTTGGACTTAATGATTCTTGTGTGTCCCTTCCAACTCAGAATATTCTCTGATGCTCTTGGGCCAGTGTGTTCCAGTTTACAACATGGGGATAGAAGAAGGGAAGGGATAGAATTTGGTGCTACCAAAACTTATAAGATACGTTTTAACTTATTTGGAGATGTGCTGGTATTAACTGTAGGAACAGGGGAGGGAAAAGGAGAACTGATGTTTTTTTGTAGCCTTGCCCACATCATGTTTTTCCTCATGCAGAAAGAACAAGCTCAACCAGTTTAGGGCTAAACCTTAATGATGAATTTGTTTAACAAACTAACTGTGTGTTACGGCTCTAAATCTCCCTCTGCCCGGGGAGGAATGAACTTCATCTCACTGGCTCCAAGCAGGGCTGTGATTGGAATAAGGAAGAATCTGCTTTGCTCTGGTTTTTCTGGATGGCTGGGGTTGATCGGCCTCTCGGCCGTGGAATGGCATGGCTGGGGGGTGCTGCTCTTACACCTCCTTGAGAGTGAGGGCTCTGCAACAGGGTTCACGAAACAAATGCACTGACGTGGCTTCTGTGTTACAACCATCGTGGCCTTCTGGGATATCTCTGGTGAGTCACCTGCGTGGTGAGGCATCACCAAGGCTGTGCTTTAGGAAACCCTTTCCAGATGCTTTTCTGGAGGGGAGGAACTCCTTTGTGATGCTCTGCAAAGCCCCAAAACTCTGTTGGGGCTGGGGAAGGTAAGCGTGGCTGAAACTGAATTTTAAGTAGGAACTTTGATTTAGTCCCACTTGCAAATCTCAGAAGTGGCTTTGTGTTAGGTGTTTGTCTTGAACTTGACACGTTGAGCTATGGCTGAGCTCAGCTATGCTGAGCGATGGCTCAGCAGCACCGGACACATTTTTGTTCATGGCTTCCATGTGGTGTTGTCGTTGTCTCAGGCCTGTGTCCTGGTGTTTGTGTTCCCTGTTGCTTTAGCAGGTCTCCTATATGTGTGCTGGGCTGTTTTTGTGCAGGTGGCATTTAAAAACAACACAGATTTGGTTTCATCTGTCACCTCACAGCAGTTTGTGCTGTCACTGAGTGCCGGTGTCAGATTTGCCTCAGACACTTGGGCAGCCAGGAGGTCCTTTGGGGTAATGAAGGGCTTTAAGGCATTCTGCTGTCAAATGGAGCTTTTCCATGAGCTGGGATGGTACCACCCAGACCTGGAGCTCCCAGACACATTTGGCTTATATCCCTCTGCTTGTGATGCTGGCAGCCAGCACTGCTCCATGTGGGAAGCAGTGCTTGGCTGTCTGCAGCAGCATCCAGTGATTCACTTGAGGCTCTGCTCAAAATGAGTTACTGGGGCCAGTAACTCATCCTCATTTTCACCGGGCAGGTGGTAGAGTTACCCCTGCTGAAGGTTTGGTTTAGTATTCTCCTTGCAATGAGCACCTCAGATCAGTGGAAGCCCCTCTGTGAAGGGCAACACCTGAGCTGGTACAGGAGTACAGTATCAGCAGGTCTCTCTAGAAGCCTTAGGAAATAGGATCTATCAGACCCATTCCTGTCTGCACCTGGTTCACCATCAGAAGCAGCAGCAATGGGGCTCCCAGCTCCCAGATCCAGAGTGACTTCAGACAGCTGAATCTGCTCCTGATTCGCACCGTGGGGCTTGGTGAGGTGGCCCTGGGAGCAAGGGAACACAGGAGCCAGGGACAGGTTGGCTCTCCTGGATGTGGGAGAGCTGAACCTCCATCCTTCACCTGCGGGTGGATCTACTGCCAGCTGCTTGGAGCAGAAGGTGTTGGCTACTCAGTGTTAGCTACTCAGTGTTGGCTACTCGGTGTTAGCCCCTTGGATCACCCTCTCTGTTTTAGAAGCCGTTGCTCAGCTGCGCCAAGTGGTGCTGCTCTGCACCAAGCTGGTGACAGGCTCTGCTCTCACGGCCACTCTGGCTTAGGCTGCGCATACAGAATTTATGCTATAAAAGCTTTAGAGCATCAGCCAGTCTGCTTCAATGCTCACTTTTATTCCTTGTCAAATATACATTTTGAATCCCGCCCTTCTGCCAAAGCTGTATGGAAGCATTTATCCATAGTGCTAGAATTCCGTGGGTAACTCTCTCCAAACTGCTAGAAACAAACCCTGACCCCCAACTGATAAATATTTCTAAAACTCTTTTATCAAGTAGGTCCAAGCCTGGTGATTTAAATCTCTTCATTTCCAAGCCTTGCATTGAGTGAATGGCTATGTGCTGCTGCTAAATTATATGAATAATTTTTTTAGGAACAAGATTTAGTATAAAACTGGGGCAGTGGTGAGTATTTAAGGTTAAAATAAAATGTAATAGAATGTGTGTTTAGCGAACGCTGTCTAAAAGTTGTCTTTGTTTCAACGTGTGTCCTCTCTGCTGCATGCACACGCACATCCTCTGTTCAGCCTCTGGCAGTCCCTTCGCTGGTCTCTGTGCTGACCTGGCCCACAGAGTGGGAGTATTTATAGGGAAGGAGGGACGGCAGAGTGCTATGGCTTATTGGCTACAGCGGGGGATAAAGGTACCACCACAGCTATTCAGGTTTCCAAGGAGCCAGGTATCCCGGCCTCAAATCAGGCACTTGGTTCTTTTCTCTTCCCCCTCCTCATTAACCACTGCTACAGTGTCCTAATGTCACATCACTTAACTAAGGGATTTCACCATGGAAGTCCAGCTCTGGAGAGTAAAGCAGTGCTCGGAAGCTGCTTTGTAAAGCTGCCAGCACCTGTGGGGACCCATGTGGGTCTGTAGAGCTTCTTTCTGGGTGTGCCCTGGAGCCAATCCTGGTTTCTGAGATTTACCTTTTTCCTTAAAAATACTGAAGGAATTCACTTGGTCTCTTGCTGACTGCGTGTTTGTGTACATGAGGCCGCAGGTGAACATAGAGGTGACGTTAAGTGAAATCCCAACATTTGGAAGTTTCTGGGCATGGGTAATTCTGACAAGAGGAGGGAATATTCCTGGTGACCGTCCCTGGCATGTTGACCTGCTGCAGGACAGAGCTGAGCTACGCTGTTACCATGACAATCTCTGCCTCCTTGCTGTGTATGTTTAACTTTCTATGTAGACACTTGGTCTCCAGGACTGTTAACCTTGTATGTCCTCCATGTTCCCCTCCTCCTTCTCTCCCTCCTGCCATTTCCTCTTCTCACAAGTAGCAATATTTGAGTGTACTTGCTGAATGCTCAACTTCAGATCAGTTTTCTGTAAAACTATGCCATTGACGAACAAAAGGAGGAGCAGGTCCTAGAGCTTTCTTCACCAGACTTGGACTTCTTGCCAAACGGCTCCCCAGAACTCTTAACAGAAATTCAAAGAGGAGAAATCCAGAGGTATTTCTGCCTGCCTCTCTCGGAAGTCAGCTTGGGAAACGGGGTCAGTTTCATGTACATCATTCCCCTCTGAAGCGCTCAAGAGATTTCTTCCTGCACTGTGTAGACGAGGCTTAGTCTGTGATCCAAAGCGCAGTGGTTTGGGTCACACTTTGACTGATGCTTCAGAGTTTTACAGACTCACTTAGGGAACTTGAGGGAATCAATACTCAGGAATCCTAAAGCTGGTTGCGTTTTGTGTCATTGACTCTTGTGGGCTGAACATGCTGTGGCCTCGCAGGCGGCTGAAGAGAGGAGTGGGTGTGTCATCAATGGGATGTGGTTCTGCCCAAAGTAATACACACTTGATTCTTTTTTTGATTTTTTTTTAATATTGGGGGACTGTTTATCAACAAATTATGTGTAAAAAAAATTTGATATTTAAAAAAAAAGAATAAACACTTTATCATAATGTTGCTTGGTTGGTCTGTCTGTATTTCTGAGGTTGGCAAATCCTTCTCTGCCTTTCTTCCCAAAGCCAATGGATTTTCCTTAACATAAATGCTACCATTTTGAACATAATGAGTAGAAATCTGTGGGTAAAATTATTCCAGTTGCGAGGGCCTGAGAACAGGCATGAGAAATTCCTGTATTCCCTTTCTTTGGGGATGGGCTGCTGGGTCCTTCATGGAGGACTTGGAAGAGCATCTGAGTAAACACAAAATGTAGCACTTGGCCACGGCACTGTCTGCTGGGAAAGCGAACGGGACACTCCTTGTCTCCTACCTAAATACCTCATTTCCAGCCCAGTTAGCAGATGGTTTTATTTTGCTGGATTCTTGGGACATTAAAAAAATTGGCATTTAAATCCCTGGAAAGCTCATGAGAGTTTTAGTTAGAAATAACTTTTTTGAAGTCCCATTCTCTTAGTGTCATGTAGTAGAACAGGTTTTAGAAGGGAGGAGTAGAGGATATTCCTCCTCTGAAACTTGGGGTGTAGTCACTAACCCTAAGCTCCTCTCATGGAGGAGCAATTCCTTTTTCAGATCCAGAAAACTTCCACTTTTCCCTGAGACAGCGCTGAGGCTTTGGCAATTTTAAATCCCTGCTAACCAGAGCTGTCGGTGCTGATACCAGGTGAGAGAGACACAAACACAATGGGTTATGATTCAGTGGCTGTGACAAACTGGGTGGTGGTTTCCTCCTCACATGTTCAGAGCTCTGCACGTGATGCTGGTGTCGCTGTTAGAGCTAAATGAGGTCATTGATTACGAGGCAAAACTACGTTTGAATTCAGCTCTCACGGTGGGAGAAGGGAAGGTTTGATGTGTGGGCTGCTACAGCCCCATCATACATTGGCCAAAGGGTTGCTGTGATTTCTTCTCCTGGGAGATGATTTAAAGACTGCATGCTCTGGTTCAAAACTATTTTGAGCACTTGGGCCTTCTTTGTTCTGCTTGATGAAGATGGTTTCATTTTGGTAATGTATAAAAATGAAGATTAATGACACAGTTATGTCTGTGTTTGGGATTGTCCAGTCTGAAGTGGCCTGATGTCCTGAAGCTGGACATGGGTAGGCTGTGGCTGTCCCATCCCTGGAAGTGTCCAAGGCCAGGTTGGACAGGGCTTGAAGCAGCCTGGGATAGTGGAAGGTGTCCCTGCCCATGGACACGGGATGAGCTTTAAGGTCCCTTCCAACCCAAACCATTCTGGGATTCCATGAACTGGGGCATTGGCACCCTGAAATCTGCAGCCTTTATAGAGCCAAGAGAGGGTCAGGCCCTGCACAATAAATGTACACTTCAAGTTGGGTTTTCCTTGGTTATCTTTTGTGGGCCTTTAGGAGTAGAGGTCTCTCCTAAAAACTTCCCACAGAGGTCTGGAGTTTAAAAATAACAACTGAAGGTTTTTTGAGCAGTCACGTGGATGCAGCGGCTGCATTAAGAGCAAGAGTGGGATGCAGAGAGGTGAGTGTTCCTTCATGCAATTTTCTGCCTCAGAATAGTTCAAGGAATGGTCAGCAGAAGGAGCATGACTGAGCCATTGCTCAGGAATTCTGCAGTGCCTCCCATCAGCCCCTGCCCGGCCTCTCTGCAGTCCCACATCTGAGGACGTTCCTAGTGTGGCTTTGCCAAGGTAACCACTTTTTGGGCAGGTTTGTCACCAGAATGGGATTTGGGAAATCCTGCTGGCCCACCTGGCTTTTGGTTCACTGTGACCTTACATCGATTATCTGCTCTGCCTCATTCCCTGGGGGTACACTGGGGGTGCCGGGACCCCCGGAAGTGTAACCACTCCACTGTGACATAACTACCTCCAACAACCACGCGTGCTAATTACAGGGTGCTGTCACGATTGCCAATAAAGCACTGAGTCACACACAAGGATGTGAGTGGTAAGTGACTGAAATCCCTCCCAATAGCCACTGCCAAAGGAATGGCTGGTTCCCAGTCTCTTCGTTAACAAATGGAAATGGGAAGGGCTTTAAAACCAAACCACTTGTGCCTGGCTGTGGAAATGGAGGCCTCACTGTTGACTTATCCTTATAACCCAGCAGTTTCTTCCGTGATTTTCCTAATACTAATTTTTGTTCCTGCTGGAATCCATACTGCTACTCCTGAAATGTTTCCTGTGCCTCTTTAATTTCCCCCCAGATCACTGGCAGCATTACTGAGGTGCCCTATGACTGCACTGCATTAGGTGGTATCTTAGGAGTATCTGGCACGTAACACACCTTGCTGCAGGAGGTGATTCGCCTCGGTGACTCACTCTGTCCTTCCTCTCCATCCGTGACAAGCGCCTGATGGCTCTTCTCCTTGGGGATCATGTTCTCCATGCCAACTTCAGGCTGCAAATATTGAGCAAAGAGTTAAAAATCTCTTGGGAAGAGAAGTGAGAAATTTACATTTCTCCATGTCAATCCGTAATTGTGTGGCAGGTGCTTTAAGGGATTATAACCAAGTCGTTTTACTCAAAGTGAAATAAATACTTGAGGCAGTCAAAACATTCAGGAAAACAGCAGGACACCAGGAAGTCTGTTCCACCATAGAATCCCAGAGTGGTTTGGGTTGGAAGGGACCTTAAAGCTCATTCCAACCCCTATGGGATTACACAGGTGTAGGTGCTGCACCTGGTGCCTCCGGAGCAATGAGGAATGCAAATGGATGCACGTACCTGCTGGTGCTGTACAGCTCGTTTGCCTTATACTTTATGCTTTAAATCCTAAAATCCACCAGGAAAGGAGGAACTGGTATGTGGGATCTGCTGGGCTGCTTTGAAAGAAGCTGACTTCAGTCTCTCCAGTGACCTGTTGGGGATAAGGCTTGGATGTTTCAGGCTCAGGATTTGCTCCATTCCCCCCCAGTTCAGCAGGAGAGAGTCACCTTCTTCCCCACATGCCAAGACAAACTCTGATCCTTGGGATCTCCCTTAATGCAATGTTTCTGCTTCTCCAGAGGCTGATGGGGAGCTGGGAAAAGTTTTTTGGTTTGGCTCAGTTCTAACCCAGGCACTCTTCCCTTCCCTTCCCTTCCCTGGGAGTTTCTCCCATGGTTTCCAAAGCTGTTAAACTGGCTGGGCCATTCCTGCAGGGAAAGAGCAGGCTTGGCCTGGTGTGGTTTTCCCATCCAAGCCCTTGCTCAGCCCTTTCCTTCCCTGCCAGCAGGTTATTTACGGAGGAAGGGGTGGGAATGGCAGGGAATGCACTCCTGGAAGCTGCTGGCTTTCACATTTTTAAATTGCTTTTACTTTCGGTTCCATTTTCAGTTACCAGGGTCGGGTGATGCAGGCGCTAAGCCACCACCAAGTCACAACCCTTCACCTCAGCCTCAGGTTTTATTTATAATTTATCTTAAGTCTTTGCACCAACTCCCGTCTCTGTCCTGTGATGGCAAGTGGGGCTTGTATTTGAGGTTTTTAGGAGCTTTTCCCACCGATGGAGGCTTGGGCTGGAACAACAGTGTGGCCCATTTTTGGATTCATGGTGCCACCCAGCACAGGGACCCCAGCAAAGAGCTGGATCCCCTATTTCAGGTTGCTGGAGCAGAACTGAAGGAAGCACTGCTGAGGCCTGAGGTGGTGGGGTGCTATATGGATCCCCCACTTTTCCCTCACCACTGATTATTTCCTTTGAGGCCAGTGCCCCACAGTGCAGCAAAGCTGTAGGCTGGGCCCTGGCTCAGAGGGCTGGGTGGCTGGTGGGCACCTCATGTCCCCAAACCCACTGTGTGTCCACTCAGCAGGCACCCAACAGCACTGTCCCCTCCTGTCCCCCTGGACTGTGAGGGAACCATCTCCCCTTATCCCGCTCACATCCCTCCTTGCTCTGAGGGAATCAATGCCACCTTCACTTGTGTCCCCTCACTGTGTCATGGGAGTCCCAAACGCCAGCTGCCCCTCACTGAGGTCTGGGCCATGATGGACCCAAAACCACCTCCCCTCATGCCCCTCAGTGTCCCCAGTGCCATCTCCCCCAGCATCCCCTCACTAATCCCAGGGCTGTGAGGGAGCCAGTGCCACCTCCCTGTATGCCCTCACTGTCTCCAACATAATCTCCCCTCATGTCCCTTCACTGAGCCCTGGGTTGTGAGGGACCTAGTGCCACCTTCCCTCACTGTCCTCAGCGCCACATCCCCTCGCGTGCCCTCACTATCCCCTCACATCCCCTCAACTGTTTCCAACGCCATCTCCCCTCAGGGGTTCATGGGGGATCCAACGCCAGCTCCCCTCACGGGGTCACGAGGGTCCCGGCGCCATTCGGTGCGGGCTGGGTTCGGCTCCACTCGGCTCTGTTCGGTCGGGCTGGGTTCGGCTTCGTTCGGCCCCGCTCGGCCCGGCTCGGCCTCGCTCGGCAGGTCCGGCGCTCCCGGGCGGGGCGGTCCCGTTGCCGGCCCGGGGCGGGCAGGGCCGCTCGCTCCCTCCCTCCGTCCCTCCCTCCCCGTGACCTCAGTTCCCGGCGGAGCGCGGCCCCACCGCGGCTCGGCT
>VXBT01001762.1:339-26845 GCA_013400235.1 Oriolus oriolus | reverse complement strand
GGCGCCATGGAGCCGGCGGAGGTGAAGGACCGCATCCTGGAGAACATCTCCCTCTCCGTGAAGAAGGTGGGAGCGGGGGCACGGCGGGGGCTACGAACATCGACCCTCGGTGCTGAGGGGACTAGGCCTGGGGACACCCCCGGGCTGGGGCTGTGGGGGTTGGGGACAGCCCTGGGGAACCCCTCTGCCGGGGCTGCGGCGTTGGGGACAGCCCTAGGACAGGCCTGGAGTCCGGGGTGTAGGCTGGTGCTGTGCTGTGGTGGCGGCGTTGTGGGCAGCCCTGGGGACCCCCCTGTGCTGGGGCTGGGGACAGCCGGGGGGACAGTCCCTCTGCCGGGGCTGTGAGGTTGGGGATGGCCCTGGGGACCCTGCTCTGAAAGGGCTCTGGGCCTGCAGACAGCCATGGGGGTACCCCTCAGCTGGTGCTGGGGACAGCTCTGGGCCCCCTTTCTGTCCTGTGGTTGAGAATGGGGCTGAGGGGCTGGGGACAGCCCCAGGACAGCCCTGGGGACTCCCCTCTGCCCAGGGGTGCATGTGAGGGCTTTGTCTGCCAGAGGTACAGGGCTGGCGAGCACTCCTGGGGCCCCCTCAGACACACACCACTGCCGGGGGTGTAGGTCCATGCCTCAGGCTCTATGGACCCCCTTCCTGAGGTGTGGGGCTGGGGGACAATCCTACAGACACCCACACCCAAGGAGCATCCCAGGGATACTGGTGAACTCTGAGACAGGAGCATGGGGTCAAGGGCACCCAGCATCCCCTCTGCCAGAGGTGGACACTTTTGGGGGTGTCCTTGGATACCCCTTGTGCTGAGGATGTGAGGTTGGACACAGCCCTTCTGGTGGTGGGGATGGCACATCTGGGGTGTGGAGTCACCCTGCCAAAGGGACACTGCCAGGGTCACTCCCAGGACCCTCTGTCTCAGTTGGTTGGGATATACAGGGATTCTCCTACCCAGGGTTCCCCTTTTCAAAGGACAAGATTGGGGGGACCCTTTTTCCTGGGGCTCTGCTCAGGAGGGATTTAGAGTCCAGCCTAAAACCACCTTTCTAGAGGTCCTCCCTCCAGCCAGGCATGTCCTGCAGAGGTCACAGGATAGAGGGGCAGGACCTGGGACATTCTCCCCATCGACACAGGGGATGTGTGGTTCATTCCTCTGCCCTGCTCTGTGCCCTCAAAACAGGGCTCTGAACATGTGTGCTCTCACCTTCTCCTTGCCCCTCGTTTCTCCTTGGATGGTTCCTTAAAGCCCATCCTGGTGGGGGAAACATCTGTGAGCCGGCACAGAGAGGACCAGGACAGGCACAGAGAGGACCGGGATGCTGGAATATTTGGGAAGGCCAAAGGAGTGCGTTTTAAGGACATGGTGGAAGTTTTGGTTTGGCCCACACATGAGCTCCAACCATCCTTGAAAAAGAACCCCTGCTCAGGAGCCGGGGAAAACCAGAGTTTTGTTTGTGTTTGTCCCAAGTTTTGGGGGAAAGGCTGTCTGGACTCACTGTTGTTTCTCCAGTTGTTGAGTTTCCTCTGCCTTGTGGAGTAGGAGTTTTCCTGTGCTCTGCAGTGTGTCCTGACACAGATGCATCCATGAAAACTTGTCCTATGAAGACCAGCATGGGTGACTTCCTGGTGCTGTTAAGAAAGGGATGGCTGGACACTGCCCCTGGGGTGTAGGATGGATGCACAAACCTCTCCCAGCTTTTTTCTTCCATGGATGACCCTGACCTCTGGTCTCTTGCCTTTTTGTCCTCTAAAAATTAAGGTTAATCTTGTATCTGTCTGGAAATCAGTGGATGTTCAGCCTGCTCTGAGCTCTGTCACAGTGCTCTGCAATGCTCCTGCCTCAGTTTCCCTGTATATATAAGGAATACAACTTCCCACACAGGATTGGTTGGACATAATTTATTTGTATTCAGAAAATCCTTGGAAGATCATATTTGGAATTGCTAAAAAATCAATATGATGTTTATTTTAATTATTGTTGTGATTGAAGAGGACTCTTCAGCTCCAGCTCTGCCATCACACCTTGATCTGCCTGATCCCTGCCAGCTCCTGTCTTGGTCCAGCAGTGAAAATTTTGGGACTTTCCAATCCTGCCTCTTCATTCTTGTTCAGAGCAAAACTCAGGGAAGTGTGAGAACCTACTTCAGGGTGATGGATTAATTTCTACCATCCCAGTGAAACCAAACTCAGGCCATGGTGAAATTCCATCCTGCTTTTTTACCCCCAGGATGCATTTCTCCTTCCTCAGGGAAATTGCATGGAGCTGCTAATTTTTCCCAGTGCTTACCTCTCCGACTTCAGCCTGAAATCCCTGATCCTCTTTTTCCCTGTGAGTGGCAAGAGTAAAGTACTAGGTTAAGGGAGCAAGTGGCTTTGTGCTGGGAAATCCTGCTCTCTTTCATCCGTATCTTGAGTAACTCCTTGGTGCTGGAATTGTGTCATGGGGCTTGGAGGAGTTTTCCAAGCATCCTGCCTCCGATTTCAAAAGCTTCCTCACAGTGTGGGTTGCTCACTCCTAACTTTCACCACCAGTGCAGGTGTGGAACGGAGGGTTTTGGATGTGTCTGTGGTGATGGTTTGGGTTTTCTTTTCTCAGCTGCAGACCCAAAGAGGAGAAAAAAAGCCCTGTTTTCATGGAGTTGCCCAGGGAAAAGCACCCTGTGCTTGGCAGCCTTGGGTGGGGAAGGAGAAGAGCAGCAACACAGCTCTGGGCAGTGTTTGACACTCAGGGCTGTGACTGTACTTGGCTGTAATTTCAGTTTTTACCAGTGCTGCTAGATTTTAGGGATGAGGGATTTGAGCACAAGCAGCAGGTGAATTCAGTACAAATCCACAGCAAAAAAATGCTTCAATTCCAAGCATACACCTCAAATTTCAGTGAATGGGACCGTTTCTCTTATTTTCCTGGAAAGACATGAGGGATGGAGCACAAATGGAAAAGCAGCAAACCCGCTTGGAGAGGGTAATTCCAACCTGTGGGGTTCTCTGTGTGGTTCGCAGGTGCCAGTGGGAGATCAGTGGTAGCTCTGCTGTGGATTTCGGAGGTGTGAAGTCAGGCCTCCACTGCAAAAAGTGAGGCAAGACACCTAACTTAGACAAAAGAGGCTTCTCCAACCAGAGAGATGTCCAGAGGTTTCTGCTCTTGATGGCTTCAGGAGAGGCTGGAAAAGCTCAGCACTGGGGAGCTGAGTCCCTGCTTCAGTTCCAAGGGAATTGGGAGCATGGTTTTGATTTCCCATCTAGAGCTTGTCCCCTGTGTCCTCCCTGGGAGCTGTAAATTAATTCACAGGGTGATGCTTTCTGCACACATGGACGGTGTTACTTCTGTCTTATGCCAGTTTCTTTTCCCTTTTCCCACTCGGTTCCCCTTCTGCTAAGAGGGCTATGCTCCAGCTCCAATTACTGCACAGATTGATGCCTAACCCTTGTTTTTTGCAAAGATTTAGGGCTTTATTGGGGCAGAAGGCTGAGATGGGCTTGCTATGGCTCAGTGTGCAGGCACCTGTTCACTCAAGTGCTTTTTTCCTTCTAGGAGATGCTGCTGAGTGTGGTGGCAGTGGGATGAGAGCAGCTTCCTGGTGCTGCCCAGGAGGACTCTAAACACACCAGAAATGCCAACAACTTCAAATCCATCCTTGGCCAAGCATCTCCTGGTAGCCAGGAGCTGTTACAGGTTCCCTGGTCCATGAAGCTGGTGGTTTGTGTTCTCTTGGGTTTCCCTGGACATTCCCTGGGTTCAGGAGGGGTTTAGTGCTCTCCTACCTGGGATTAGGTGTTGAAAATGCTAAGTCCTTAAACAGTTATTGTTGACAGTTCCAGGAGCTGAATGTAAAATCAGAAAAGAGGTCAGAATCCCAGATTTTGGGACTCCTCTCTGGTTTTCAGGCCGTTCTGCTGCCTTTGAAGGACACACATTGCCATGAACCCTGGAGCAGCTGATCCTTGGTGCATGTCAATCAGGTGGAGCAGTGGTTTTTGCTGATGTTGCAGGAGTTCTTGCCAAAAGCTCTGGCTCTGCTCCGTTTCTGCATGACTTTGGGAAGGTTTCCACTGCCCTCACAGCAAGTTAATGCTGAGCCTTTGCTGCCTGTCTCCAGGTTGGATTTTTAGCCCTGCACCTTTGAAATGCCTTTGCAGTCTCCTGTGCTGCTGAGCTCTGCCTTGTGACACCTCTGCTCCTGCATGGTGAGGGAGGGTGGGTTTGGGGATGCCTTAGTGCCCCCGTGCCCTGGAGAGGAGCAGGGAGCTCTGGAGTGCAGCATCCCTACTCAAATCGTGTAGGGAATGTGCTTATCTCTGCCTGGCTGGACTTATTTAGCCCAACTGCTGTGACACGGAGGCAGCAGCTCTGGAGATGTGAAAGCAGCCAAACAGCCTCTTGCCTTCTGCTCCCTGTTGAGGGGCACCTCGCTGGCTCAAAGACCGCAGGGGTTTTATCTCTGCCAGGGTCTTTCCTCTTGCTCACTCACATCTCTCCAGGCCACATCTGTTGCTGCTGCAGGGACCACATTAAGAGGATAGTCCTGCATGTTCCTTTGCCACGTGTACCAGGTTTCCCAGCTGCCAGAAGCCTGTGGATGAAGGTAGCAGCAATCTCACGGAGCTCCTGAGTTGTCCATGAAGACAAGACACAAGGGTCACTCAAGTGCTTTTAAGAAGTCCACACACGTGTTTTGGTGGGCCTCCAAGGGCTTTGTGTCTGTGGTGCTGTGGTTCTGCTCTCATCACAGCTGTGTATTGCTTGGCTTGCTTGAGTATTTCAAGGTTTATCTCTTTAGAAATTCTTCTTGCCTCATCCCAGTGATCAGGAAACTTCCCTGCCTGGCCATCCTGGAGCCACTCTGGTAGTCACACACACCACCACAGATCTGCTGATGATCTGAGGTTTGTCATCCACAATTTCAAGGGGATTGGGTTCTGCAGGTACCTAAACTGATGTTTGTCCTCTCTAACACCCAAAATCAGCTCTGGAGCTCTGGAGGGTGGACAAGGCTGTGATGACATTTTGGGAATTAAAAAATCCCATTTGTTCTCCTCCCTCTAACACAAAGTGTTTCTCTGGGAGAGCAGTTGGTTTAGGAGAATGAATTTTGAATTTTGGCCATGGTTTTCCCGAGGAGCTAAAGCAAAGCCTCCAAGCCTCTCTGCCTCTGATTGCACAATTTTGGTGGCTGTTGAGTGATTTCAGCTTTCCCCACTTCTGGTGAACTGGTCCAGGAGGTGTAACTGAATTAACTGCAGGCCGGAGGCCGTGGTCGGTGGGGAGGGACTCGGAGCCGCGATACCCAGTGTGTGAGGGAGCAGCAGCTCCCTGGGACAGCAGCACCTTGCTTGCTTCTGCTGTGTTTGCCACTGGACTTGGATTTTTTCCCCAAAAAATCTCTTTTTTCTGTTATGCTGAGCATGTGACCTTCCCATCTGCCTTTGGTTAGTTCAGGGATCCTGTTCGCTGCAGCCAGCTCTGTGCCTGGCCCCTGCTCTGCTCGCTCTGACAGAGGAACAGGATGCTCCCTAAGCATTCCTACTGGAAAAAATCCTATCCTTGTCTGAGCCACACGTGGGTCCAGCCTGCTGCAAGCTTTGCTGCTTAGAAATAGTGAAGGAAAGCCCCAGAAAAGCATTGGGGGTGTGAGCTGAGGAGCGTATGTGTCCCAGGAGGTGACAACCTTGCTGGCACTGGATTGGGAATGCTTCAAAGCTCAGCGTTTCCAGCAAGGAGCAACTTTGCTGCAGGTTTCAGCTTCACCTGTGGCAGGCTCCTGTCTCTCCACATCTCCAGGCTGCTCCGGTGGCACTCACGGTGCCTTCCGGGTGCTGATGCTCTGAGTGTGCCTGGTGTGTTTTTTCTGGAAAAAGCCTCAAGATCCAGGCGAGGTGCACAAAGTGGGAAGCTGGGCACTGAGGCCAGTGCTGGTTTGTCAGTTTGTCGTAAGGAATGTTGAATCAGATCGTGTGTGTGACCTCCAAAATGTCCTGCTAAAGCTGGAGTTTTAGGGCTTTGTGTCATACAAGTGTAAGAGAGAGACTAGCGCCCCTGCCATGAAATTCAGCCTGCTTTTATGGATGGTGTGGAAAACTAAGAGTTTTCCAGGCACAGGAGTTCAGCCTCCTCTTTATCTGTTTGCCATTGGATGTCTGTACCCCCTGAGCAGGTGTGAAAGTGACAGTTCTGAGGTGTCTGTCCTGTGTCCCACTGTCTGAGGTGTCCCACTGTGTCTTCCCTTGGCACGGAGCTGCCATCGCTTGTGACAAGGTCAGTCACCCTTTTTTGTGCTTCCTGGAGCTCCAGGATTGCTCCTGAGGGTGCTCAGCTCTTCCAGCTGGGGAAAACCCCTCACCTCAGTCCATGTGCTGTGGGTGGGAATGAGGGTTTTGAAGCACCTCTCCCGTCTCCCATCCCAGTTAAGGAGCTGAGGAATGCAAGGGGTGTTTATTGTTCTTTCGCCGTGTTTGTCCTGCCAGGGAAATAGCAAGTAGAACAAGTGAAATGGAATTATGGAATTGATGTTGGAAAGCTGCTGGTGAAGCATCTGCAAGGCGGATTTACAGAGAGGAGATGTGGACTCAGTTGAGTTGTGGCCAGCCGTGAACAGGTCAGGAGACTATTTCAGTATTCCAATAAGTTTTTAGAATTACTGGAGAGATTTCAAAAGAGCCACCACAAGAATGATTAGATTTGGGAATGGGCTTTCCAGAACACCTCCCTGATTATTTGTTGGCTTCCTTTGCCACACAGTAGCTCTGCAGATCAGCCTGGAAAGCTTCACTCTCATTGAGAACCACTGCAATTAATAGGTTATAAAATTGTGCAAGGAATAGCCTCTCTCGTGTGTGCCAGCGTGGGGCGGGGTGTGTCACTGCCAACGAAATGAACTTGTGATAGATAAACAGCAGTTAAATCCTCCTCCTCCTCCTCGGTGGGGACGAGGTGCGAGTGTCCCCCGGTGCCAGCCAGGTCTCTGTTCCCGCTGGACAAACACCCTCCTGCTCCAGCCTCTCCAGATGTGTTCAGCCCGTGGTTCTGTCCCACAAGCGCTGGTGCTTGGACCTGGCCGGGGCTGCGGAGTGGTCCCGGTGGATGGATGGTGGGAATGCCTTCTGCGTGCCAGCAGCGCTTATTTTGGCCACAGGAATGTCTATAAATAGCCCTGGGTCAGGGCTCCAGGCATTGCCGTGCCCCTCATGAGTCCTCCATCCGAGCCAGCCTTCAGCCCTTCTTCTGGATTTGGGGCGCAGAGGAGATGAGGGGAAGAGCATCTCTCCAGGAAACCCAGGGATGATGTTTTTAACCCAATTATTTGCCTCCTTCCTGATCTCCCCAGCTCCAGCCTGGCTCACTGCCCAGCTGTGTCAGGGAACTGCTTTGTGGATGCCTCATGAAGTTTGGTCACCACCTCCCAGACAGGTCTGACTGCTGAGGGAGAGGCTGGTTCAATTATCCGTGTGTGTTTTATAATGATTTAGACTCCATATAAACACCCTATAAAGTGCCATTTTTTGGGGCAGTGCCACATCACTCCTGCCATCACCATGCTCAGGGGCAGGTGCTGGGATCATCCCCCATGATGCTCGTGGTTGTAATTCCTACAAATTTTCATCTGCGCATTGGATCTTTGAGAAATGGTGCAGCTGGACTTTGTTCCCCAGTTGGGAAAGCTGTTTCATCCTAACTTTCCTCCGTGTGTCTTCACCCTTCTTCCCAAGCCAGAAACGCCTCCCCACCAGCTTTTGCAAGTCTTTCCCCACCCTGGCTGGAGGGATGACTCCACCCAGGAGATCCCAAGGCTTGCTGTGTCTTGTTTCTTCCCTGGACATGTGGTGGCTGGGCAGGGATTCACCTGGCTGATCTCTTTTGGGAATTGTGCTCCAGTGAGCCGTGCATGCCCTTGGCTGGGCGCTGGAAGCCTTTGGCTGCGTTCGTTTTGGAGGGTGCTGGGAATGGCACCGTCCCTGGCTGCAGCGCTGTGTGGGGCTGGGGTGGCACATCTCAGTGGGAGTGAGCCCTTGTGAGCTTCCCTGTGACCCGCAGCTCCTAAAGGGCCGTGACTCGGAGCGCCAGAATCCCAATCCCAAACTGCTGAGCGTGCCTTTCCTGCTCGCTGGGCTGGTGTGACTCCATGACTGAGCAGAGCACACTCACACCAGCTCATCCTCTGGCTCCTGATGTGCCACAGGGACGGGGTTGAGCCTTTTGGGGTGGGTTTGCTCTGGATATGGCCGTGGGGCCGGGTTTTCCAGCAGCCTCCCCAGGAAGGGGGATGCAAGAGGAGCTGGTTTGTGCAGAGCAGGAGGCTCAGTGCTCCTTGCAGAGCAGCTAAAAGGGATACCAACCCTTGGTGTAACATACAACAAGCCCTTCAAAACATAAATCCTTTCCTGGGGGAAGCTTTGGCTTTTCTAGGGAAGAGGAATCCATTTTTTAGGTGGAGGCGACCACCATTTGCTAATAGGTTGCACGCTTGGATGAAGAGAGCAGGTTGATCCATGGAGAGGGATGGGAGCTGTGCACTGGCTGCAGGAAGGAGCATGACAAAGTTCTGAGTTATTTTGGGGGAAAGGAGGAAAGAAAAAAGAGGAAATATTTCTATTTCCTCATATCTTTTGCTGCCCAGGCTTGGAGTGTCTTTGTCACGAGGAATTCCTCCAGTCAGAGGGACAGACAGGCTCCAAGTTCCCTCCACACTGACCTCCCCAAGCTGTGTCTCCTTTTTTTCAGTGGTAAGCTAACTAAATGCCTGATTCATTCTTGTTCCCTCCAGCTCTTCACCACAGCTGCATTTCCCCAATCCAGCACAGAGCCTGCAGAAACACCCAGAACCTCCTCCAAGGGCGCCCCAGCTCCCTGCAGAGCGCACGGTCTAGCTGGGAATTTCTGCCTTCAAATGCTGGCTCTTTGCTTCTGCCTCAATTTTCCCAAAAATGTGATATTTTAGTGAGCTCCACCTTTTGGAGAGCATCCCCGTGACTCCGTCTATCCATCACCTGAGGGATATGGCTCTAAATTATGGTTTTGTTCCTTCCTCTGGTGTCCTTGCTGCAGCTTCAAACACTGGCTGCAAATACCTCCTGAAATTTTTCTTAAATAGTGGGATTTTAGGGCATTTTCCTCTCTGCATCAGTCTGGGCTGCCTATGAATAGTGGGAATCTTCTGGAACAGCTTCCTCCCAAAAATGGATCAGAGCTGCTGAGCTGAAATGCTCCAAGTCTCACCTGGGTGTTGTGAAAACCCCTGTGGCTCTCTGGAGCACCCACAGGTGCCTCTGCAAACACCACCTTGTTGTGCATCTGCTTCCCCTGGGGATTCACCTGCAGAACAGACGGGACAGGGACAGGCAGAGCAGGGCTGTGCCATCGGACAAGGGAGCTCTGGCTGCGACTCTCCAGGCTCAGCAGTTTGTTCCCATGTAAGGGCTGGGACCAGCTCCGTGCAGGAACACGCCTGGCTCCCCATCCTACCTAAGCTCCAGGAGGATTCAAGGCCTTCAGGCCAGGAGGGTGTTGGAGCTCGATATGTTCATATTCTTAATAGTGTTGTTGGGATGAGTTCCCAGGGGCCGTGAGGTGTTTGTTCTCTGACCCCTGGATAACTTCACATCAAGTCTGGATGATTTTTCTAAAGGAGCTTTTTCTATTAATAGTTCTGGAGGAGAAACCTGTTTTGGGGGACAGGTCAGACTTGACAAGCACAATAATGTCAAGTTTTTGGGTTTTATACATCTATCATCTAGTGAGGTTTGGCAAAGACATGTCAGCTCGCTAAAATAACATATATGTTGTCTGTAATGTTGTTGTGGCTCAGCTGAGCTGTTCCTGCTTGTTGCCAGCAGGCAGCCATGGCCTATCCAGCTGAGATTACATCCCGGGAGAGTAATCTCCCTGCCTGGATGCCGAGGATGTGTGAGACAGGACCTAAATAGATCCGTAAGCTCCGGGGGCAGGAGGAGGCCGGTGGGTCAGCTGGGAAGGGATATAGGATTTGGGTGCAAGGGGATTTCTAGCAAAACCGAGGAGAGGCCTCATCTGTGTCAGAGCCAGAAACAGAGCAGAGCTGGGGTTTATTTCTGCTGTGAACCCTTTTGTGGTGGCTGCAGGGGAACTGCCAGACCCTGCTGTAGTGTTGGCTGGTAGGGAAGAGGCTGCTCACCAACGGGGAAGTTGGTTGTGCCCCCACCTCAGCACTCCTGGGCTGTGAGACGTGGGGACACTGGGCAAGGTTCTCCCTGTAGTTACTGCCTTCAGGGTCCACTTAAAATCAACAGCTACACCCTGTAAGTAAAACCTGCATCAGGGTTTTGCAAGCTGAGAGATCACAAAAAACTGTTCAATGCTGGATATGAGCATTTTGGCAGCTCCACCTGCTCCTCGTGGGCTAGAGAAGGGCGTCCCAGCCATCCCATCTCTTCTTTTTGCAGCTGCAGAGCTACTTTGCTGCCTGTGAAGATGAGACACCGGCCATCAGAAACCACGACAAGGTCCTGCAGCGGCTCTGTGAGCATCTGGACCACGCTCTGCTGTACGGGTGAGCCTGCAGCCCACCTCTGGGATGCTGCTTTTCCCTGTGGAAAAAGCCTGGTGTGGAGCCTCAGCATGGGGAAAGCATCCAGGCAGGGATTGGGGTGGGGATAATGAAGCTTTTGCTTAATTTTCCTCTGGGATTTTTCTTCCTCCAGACTGCAGGATCTTTCCTCGGGGTACTGGGTGCTGGTCGTTCACTTCACGCGCCGGGAAGCCATCAAGCAGATCGAAGTGCTGCAGCACGTGGCCACCAACCTGGGACGCAGTGAGTATTCACAGTGTCCCCAGCTCTGGGTTTGGGGACATCTGGGGAGGCCCGGGTTGTGCTGAGGAGTTGGAGCTTCTGGTGGGTTGAGGGAGCCATTGGAATCCAGGTTGCAGGCAAAGGAATCGCATTGAAGTTGGAAAGAACCTCTAAAATCATCAAGTCCTACATTTAACCCAGCACTGCCATGTCCACCACTAAACCACATCCCCAAGTGCCACATCCACACGTAGTTTGAACATTTCCAGGGATGGTGATTCCACCACTTCCCTGGGCAGCCTGTGCCGAGGAGGTGGGAGTCCTGCTGTGACCATGTGAGGTCTCTAGAAATAACGTCACCGTCCCTCGGGGTCAGGTGCTGAGGTGTACCCTGGCTTCTGCTGCCCTGAAACACAAGGGGCTGTGCCCTCAGGAAGGGTTCCAGACAGACAGGAGTCCTGTGGGGCCATGCCCTCAGGAAGAGTTCCTGGCAGAGGGTAGCACTTGGGAAGGATGGGAGCCCTTGCAGGGCTGTGGCCTCGAGAAGGGTCCGTGGCAGAGGGGAGCTCTGTGGGGCCGTGCCCTTGGGAAGGATTCCTGGCAGATGGGAGCCCTGTGGGGCCATGCTCTTGGAAAGGGTTTGTGGTTGATGGAAGCCCTGCAGGGCTGTGCCCTCAGGAAGGGTTCCTGGCAGATGGGAGCTCTGTGGGGCCATGCCCTCGGGAAGGGCTCCTGGCAGATGGGAGCACATCTTGCTGTGGCAGTCATGTGCATGATACTGCATTTTCCCTGCTCCGAGTTGTCCATAGCGGATGTTTGGGACCTCCGAGGCCACTTTTGACGCAGGACGGTGCCCAGATCCTCTGTGCCTGCTTATCCAAACCCCCGTCATGTCCTGGGCCTGCACTGGTGAGAGCAGAGCTGGGCACAGACTCCGCTGTCACCTCTCTCTGCACCAGAATTTGTGTCAAATCTCACCTGGGCTGATTCACAGCAATTCTCCCTCTGCCTTTCCCTGCATTTCTGGCAGGGCTCCCATCTTGCTGGAGAGACACAGTTGTGTGGCTACTTCTTCACCTGTCTCTCACTGATTTTACTCCAAATCATGAATCTCTCACTGGCATTTCCCCCCCCCAGATTTCTCACACAGTTGCTCCTCTCAAATGATACGAATGAATGATCTGAGGGGTTTTAACTAATTCACAATTATTTCTAAGCTTGTTTCACTTTTCAGGTGTCTCCAGATAAATCTCTCTGTTGCTCTGTTTCCAGGCCGGGCCTGGCTGTACCTCGCCCTCAACGAAAATTCCTTGGAGAGCTACTTGAGGCTGTTCCAGGAGAACCTCAGCCTGCTGCACAAGTACTATGTCAAGTGAGTATCCTGGCTCCTTCTCCTTTGGGCGCTGTTTGACATCTCTCCTTGTCAGAAGCCAGCCTGAATTTGACAGTGAGGAGCAAGCAGTTGATAAGGGTTTGATTTTTTTTTTTTTTTTTTTCCTTGTGGGATTTACCTGGTTCATTTAAAGATTCCAGATGTGGATGCACTGTCCTCTTACCTCTATGAGGCCCTGCAAGCATTTCTCCTAGTTCCTGCTTTTACTCTGCAGTCCCCTTTATATTTTTCCATGATTTCCAAGGAGCTGCTGAGCTCCTGTCCGGGCACCCAGCTCTGCTGGACACCTGGAAATGTGGCTGTAGCTCAGTTTGGGGACAGCACGTAGTGGCTGCCCACAGAGGCAAGGAGTGGGCTGCCAGCACTGGAGCCCATCTATGGCAGCTCAGAGACGCCTCCAAAGAAACAGAAGGGCCCTTGTAGCTGCTTCTCCTCTTTCCCACATCTGTAAAGCTCTTTTGTTCCTTCCTGTGGCAGGAACGCCCTGGTCTGCAGTCACGATCATCTGACCTTGTTCTTAACGCTGGTGTCCGGGCTGGAGTTCATCCGCTTTGACTTGGACCTGGTGAGTGTTCAGTCTGTTCCCCCAGCTCTGGGAGAGCGGGAATGTGGGGCAGGGAAAGTCCAGGGTGGGACAGCTTCCAGCACTTGGTCCAGGGTGGACCTTCCTGTTGACCTTGAGCTGAAAACGTGACACTGATGCTTTTGGGAAAGACTTTTAGGTCTTTGGGGATCCAACAATGGGATTTATTCCTGTTGCTCAGTTCTCCACTGTTTGGAGGAGGAACAAGGCAGCTGCAGGGCAGATGGCTGGGGATAAAGGAGTTGAGTTCTGCAAGTGTGGTACAAAACCCTGGTGTCCCTCCAGGAAACACAAATCCACTGGATAACCCTCGGTGAAACTGCTGGGTTTCCTCTGAAATGGACACCGAGAGGGGACGTTCAAGGGACAGTCCCACTGTTTTGGTGGGGTGGCATTTCCCCCCCAGCTGTGCCGGTAGCAGTGACTGGAGCCTGACTCACGCCACGTTCCCTGCCCTGCAGGATGCTCCATACCTGGATCTGGCCCCGTACATGCCTGATTACTACAAGCCTCAGTACCTGCTGGACTTCGAGGAGCGCCTGCCCAGCTCCGTGCACGGCTCCGACAGCCTCTCCCTCAACTCCTTCAACTCTGTCACCTCCACCAACCTGGAATGGGATGACAGTGCCATTGCTCCATCCAGTGAGGGTCAGTGGGTTTTGGGGACGATGTGGGCAGGGCTGTGTTGTTCCCACATCCCCTTCAGATAAGACAGCAAATTTTAGACTGGAACCAGAGACCAAAGCAAGAGACCCAGCAGCCAGACTGGGAGTCTCTCCTGTCTTACATCCTTGGGAGACAGGACAAGGGGGAATGGGTTTAAACTAAAAGAGTTTTAAGTAAAGATAGGAAATTCAGCTGGGATATTAGGAAGAAAATCCTCCCTGTGAGGGTGGGGAGGCCCTGGCACAGGGTGCCCCAAGCAGCTGTGGCTGCCCCATCCCTGGAAGTGTCCAAGGCCAGGTTGGACGGGGCTTGGAGCACCCTGGGACAGTGGAAGGTGTCCCTGCCCATGGCAGGGGTTGGAATTAGGTGAACTTTAAGGTCCCTTCCAACCCAAACCATTCTGTGATGATTCTGTGCCTCGGACTGGGAGAGAAGGACTTTCCCTGCAGTCACCCCAGGCCACATTCCCATCCTGGGGGTTTTAGCAAGAACTGGAGGGATCTTCCCTCGGAGTGAAGGCCGTGCCTGTATCTGAATGTGGCTTCCAGGTCAGCAGGGACACAGGGCTGCAGGGGAGGTTTTTAAGTGCTTGTTTCGCAGTCCAGAGACCCACACGTGCTAGACCTGGTGGGGAGTAGTTTCCAGAGTCTTCTCTGTGTCTGCAGTCTGGGAGAAGGACAGCCAGTGGTCTCAGAGGTGCTGGTTTTTCCTGTTTATACATCTTGAGCAGCCTGATAAATTGTCCTACTCACCCTTATCCCTTCAGAGAGGCTGGACATTGTTCCTGATGAGCTGGGCAGACACGTGGCTTGTGCCCCACAAACCCGCTGCAGCCGGAGCGGGGAGCTCCTGTCCTGCACCCACCATGTTCCCACGAAGCAGCAGCTCTGCTGATGCTGTTCCTAATCCAAAATCCTGGGTTTTATGTCAGTTTGAGCAAAGGGTATTCTGGAATAGAATCAGAATGGAATGAACTTCTAGCTGGATGCATGGAATTTGGGACTGAGCCCACACACAGATGGGTTCCCTCAAGACAAGGGTCACCAGTTGCCTTTGATGTGCAAGACAGAACCTCAGGTATTAAAGATGCTGAGAAGGAACAGCCTGGGATGGACATTAGAGTTGTTTTAACAAATGACTTGGAAGCACAGCACTGGTTTGGGCTCACCCACATCTGCATTCAGGAAAGGGTTTGATTTCAGGGACTTGCTCATGCCAAATCTGCAGCATCCCAGGGAAATTGGAGACAGCACAAGGAGCCTAGAAATAAAAATCAGAGGTTCTCTGTCCCCAGAGGGCTGGCATAAGCAGCTGTTCTGCTGCATCCCTGGGTTTGTATTCCTGCTCCTCCTTCAGCAGAGCATGTCTTGGTGCCAGACATCTCCTGCCTGTCCCTATCACTGGGTGTCCCTTGGGTTTGGCTGCGTCCTTCAGCCTGTCTGGCGAGTGGCTGCTTAATGCTCAAGAGAAGAGGGGTTTGGAGTAGAGATCCAGGAGATTTTGGAGATGGATTTTGCGTTTGGCATCATCTCAGCCTATTCCATGTGTCCAGACAGTGGCTGTGCTCTGTGTCTTAGTTTTCCCATGCGCAGAGGGGTTTGGTGCTGATGTAGGAATGCTGGACCAGAATCCAGGGGGACAGGAACTGCTGCTGCTCCTCTGGTGTGGAGGAATTTAACTTTTCCCTGTAACTATTACCCTGCTCGTCATTTCAACAGGAGCATATCTCTGCCCTGAGAGTGTAGGTGGAACTGGGGATTGTAGGATCAGAGGACAAGTTTTTCCCTTTAATCAGATCCCTGGCTTTGCAAACACTCATGAGTCAAACATCACAGTATCTATGGGAGGTAAGTGTGAAGTGGGGAAACTGAGGCACAGAGAGATTAAATTGCTTCCCAGAGAGGACCAGGCCCTAGGTGACACTGTTTATCTGGTTTAGCTTCCCAGCATCTTGAATAATGGGGCCTTCGCCCTTCCCTGGTCCCTTTGTAGCTCCCATAACACCGGTTGTTCCAGAAGGAACAACCATTGGTGCAGCTGGTTTCCATTCACATCCACATTCCACATTCCCTATTTTCTCATGTGTTTCAGATACCAGTGGATGATTGTTTTGTTTCTCCCCGTTCCCATCTCCCTCCCCAAATCCCCTTCACACTCTCCCCTCTCCCCACTTCCCTCCCCACTACTTGTATTTCTAATCCTGAGTTTTATCCCTCATTTTTGTAGATTATGATTTTGGAGATGTCTTTCCAGCAATGCAGACCATGCCCAGCAGAGACTGGGAAGGTGGGACACGCTCATCTCTTACAGCATTTTGGTTTTCTCTCTGCATTGCTGCCCCCTGAGCTTGCTGCATGTTCCCATGTTTGTTTCTTTAACAACCAACTGCCCTGTCCTGGTGGAATTCCGTACAGGCCCAAAATGTGGGATGTGCCAGCTGCCCTCATGCCATGGATTTCCTCTTTGGGGTAAAGCACACAGGGTACTGACTGAAAAACTGATCCACCATCACTGGTTTCCTGAAAGCCCTGGAAAACAGCTGAACTAATTCTGCTGCCTTTAATTTTGGGCATTTTGCAGGGATTAATTTGGGAGGTTTTGTTTTCCCTGGATCATCCTGTCCTGAGTCGAAGCTTCTCCCGTGAAGCCACAACATCCAGCACATGGCCGTGCTCAGTTTGGGTCACTGCATTTGTTATTTTTATTGATTTTACCACTTTTTAAACCCACTTACCGGCTACCTCTGGCCTTTATGGCCAAGAGCACATGCCCAGCTTAAAGGAATTTGTTCTCCCTCCGCATGCAGCCCCTGTGGATATTCTCTCCGTGCCACTGAGCAGAACCCCGTCTGCTTTACCCCCAGAGGAAACACACCCACACTCCATCCTCTACAGCTCAAAGCTGGGTGGAGCCTGATGGTACCACGGGAACATTTGGGGAATATTTGGGCAAATCTGCCTGAATTCCATGTGGATTGCTCTTGGGCTCTAACGCACTCCCTCTTACCTTCTTTCTTACCCCACGCACAGGGATGTCACGGAGGTGGTTTAACCTGTCCCTGGAGAGTACAAACCACATTTCCAAACCCAAGGTGCAGCCAGCGGCTCCAGTGTGGGTGTTGGGTGGAGGCTGGGAGAAGCCGAGGGGTGCCAGGGGCAGATCCCTCTGGATTTGAGGCACGCACAGCTCCCATGTGCAGGGTGGTGCCGGTGGGATCCAGCACTGCTCCAGGCTGGGTTTCCTCAGCCACAGGGAAATTGTCATCAGAACCCCCTGCCAGGCCAGCTCACAGATGGATTCCTCGCTGTGGGGACAGAGCAGAGGTTAAGAAAGTTGTGCTGTTCCCCATTTTCAGCAAATGCATTTTGGGATGAAATTCTGTATTTTGGACAAAGATTGTTACGTCTCACCAGAACCAGCAGGATTTAGGCCAAAGAAGTGACATGGGTTTGGTGGTGCAGCCTGGGAGCCCAGGGCTGAAACAGCTTTTAAATGTTTTGTTTTATTTATGGTTGGACCCGGTTATCTTGGAGGATCTTTCCAACCTAAGCAATTCCATGAATTTCCCTTTAATGCAGGTATTAAAACCCAGCTGACTTCCCTGGTAGAGCTCACACCCTCCCTGCTCCGGGGCAGGTTTTTCAGTGGGAACAAAGTGGCGCTTTGGAATCATCCAGCACAAACTGGCTGGATTAGAGTTTTACAAGAGGTTTCATTTTCCACCTTAAATCCTCCAGCCCAAACCAGTCTGCCAGGGCTGTAGCTCTCTTCCCAAGGGTCTTTTTAGCTGGCTGTGGAAAGGAATCATAGAACCATGGAATGGTTTGTGTTGGAAGGGACCTTAAAGATCATCTCGTTCCAATCCCTTGTCACAGGCAGGGACACCTTCCACTAGACCAGGAATGGTGCTGGAGAAGAGAAGGGCATGGATAACCTTCCTTAACCATGATTTTGGATGGATAATGGATCGTAATAGTCCGAGCATGACTCCTGCAGCCCTTCTCCACTGCTCTTTTTCCCTCTGAAGACTAACACGGGCCCAGCTGTTCGTGCTCCGCCCTGTCTGTGCCACCTGCTGTCCTCGGGCCCTCGGGAATGCTGTGTCCCCCCTCCAGCACACTCCAGCCCCCACGTGTGTCTCGTGTGAGCAGAGGAGAGCAGCCAGCTCTGCCATGGGCTGGCTCCGTGTCTGCCCTTCCAGCCGAGCAAGCTCCTTCCCACGGCCCCGTGGCAGGGGAGAAGCAGCAGCCTCGTTGCTCGCTGTCATCTTGCTCAGGAGCAAGGGCCCCGGGACCCCTCAAACTCTTCCCACAGACACTGCCTCTGCTCCTCAGTCCGGCTGCCGGCTCCTGGGTGACGGAGCTGTTGTGTTCAGGCATTCTCTGAACTGCAGCGGGGGTGCTGGGTCTCACGCTGGCCTCCCCGTCCCTCCTCGCCGGGAGCTGCTGGCACTGCCAGCAGCGCGGTGCCCACACAGTGCCCCGAGCCCCCAGCGCGCAGCTTGGCTTGATCTGGCTCCATCCGGGAGCCCGAGCTGGCACTGATCCGCGCTCTCCCGCCTCGTCCCTGCAGACGGAGACCTGACGGACACGCTCAGCTGCCCGCGCTCCACCGCCTCGGAGGCCAACGGCAGCAGGGCCGCGGCGAGGAGCCCCACGCAGCGCCACAACCCCTTCAACGAGGACAGGGCCGAGGCGCCGTCCTCCGCCGACACCACGCCGGTGCACGCGGCTTCCCGGGACAAGGCAGAGGCCACCCCCGAAGGAACGGACCAGTCCGAGAGCTGCACGGAGCTGGAGGTCATCAGGTAGGGACAGAGCTGCTGGCCTGGAAAGGGGTGGCAGCTGTTGAGGATGTGCCAGCTCTTGTATCCCAGCGAGGACGGTGTCTGTGCTGCAGCCTTTATTCAGCCCCGCGGGGCTGGGTCCCTTGTGCTGACTCCACATCACCCCCTTTCCCTGCCTGTGTGTGTCAGAGGGCTCAGAGTAATCCATGAGCTTTCATTTGGAGCTCTCTCCAGCTGGTGGCAGCTTTGCAGCAGCTCTGGGGCTTGGATCTTGTCTCCCATCCCATCCCTCCTCCTATTTGTCAGTGAGCTGTGGCCAAACCTGTCACAGGAGATGCCTCCGCAGAGCTCCTGGCCAGTGTTTGGGTGTTTGACTCCTGCACAGGACATCCCCAGGGATCCCTCGGAGCCCTGAATCCAGACAAAGAGCTCAAGGCTCTGTCTGCTCACACGCAGTGATGGGGACACCCCAAACCTGCCCAGCAGGGCTGAGCTTTGTTCTCGTGCCCACTTTTCCCAGGGAAGGAGCAGAGGAGCTGGGTTTTACACACCATCCCACATGGCAGACACAGGGAAGGGGAGCACTGGGCTCGCTTCCCAAACAAGCGTGACCTGGCAGCAGTTTGGGTGCCGTGGGTGCCAGAACACTTCCACAGCACATCCTGGTGTGCTCCAGCCTGCATCTCCCTCTTCTGGCAGGTGGGGACACGGCATTCCCACCTCTAGAGACCTCCTCCCATCCCAGCTTCTTGATCTCAGCCAGGGATTTCTCCCACGTCACTTTAGCATCACAACCATTTGTGATCCCTTTACAGCAGAAAGAAAGCTCAAGGTGCTGTGTCAGCAGTGATGCCTCTTTTTGGGATAGGTAGGAAAAAGTGTCCATACCTTGTGTCTCATGAAAACTGGCACAGAGATGGGGGCTCTACACGGCTGCACACTGAGCAATGTTCTCGACAGAAGGATTTCTCTGCGGTAGGGAAAATTGCAAAGGAATGTTGTTGGGAAAGGGTTGGACCCCCTGCGTATTTCAGAGTCTAAACAGGCACAGTGAGTGACATTCTTCCCTCTCACAGGTTAGCCAAGAAGAAGAAGACAGGCAAGAAGAAGAAGGTGAAGCCTGAGGAGGCGGTGAACAGCCTGGCACCCGCAGCGCCCGAGGCCAGCGGGGACAGCGGCGTCAACGGGCTCAGTGACAGGGAGGAGCCGCCGAGGGACGAGGGCCCCGCTGCCCCGGGCAGGCCAGAGGAGGGCGGGGAGCGCGCTGCCCTCGGCCCGCTGGCCCTGCGCATCCCCGAGATGAAGGACACGTCCATGGAGAGCGTGGGGCAGCCCCTGAGCAAGGTCATGGACAGGCTCAACGGGCAGCTGGACCCTGGGGGCTGGAACGCCGCTCTGGAGCCCCCCGGGCAGCCCTTTCGGACCGGCACGCCAGGGGAGACCCCGGATGGATCGTCCTCTGGCGACTTTAGCGAGGGGATTTCAGCCCCCATGGACTTCTACCGATTTACCGTCGAGAGTCCAAACGCTGCTGCACCAGGTGGTGGCCACCATGACCCTCCAGGGCCTGGCCAACCGCCACATGTTTCTGGTAGCCCTGAGGCTCCTGAAGAAGAAGAAAGCAGAGAGAGTGAAGCAGCTGGGGCAGTAGAGGAGCCTGAAAGGGCAAGTGATGAACCTCAAACAAGCCAGACAGAAACCACCAACCCCCAGGCTCTCTGTGAGCCCAAGAAGGAGCAGCCCAGCCCTTCCCTGAGCAGTGCTGAGGACTCTGGGGTGGAGGAAGGGCAGGGCAGCCCCTCGGAACTGACCCATCCCTCCGAGTTCAGGTGAGGATGGGTTTGCTCAGCAGGGAGAGCATCTTCCAAACAATCTTGAGCTCAAGTTGATGCCTTTCCCCTTTGTCCTTGGTTTGGGGGCAGAGCCCATCCTTCTCCAGGGTAAGAGGAGGCACAAAGGGTCAGGAAGAGAAGGCCTTGGGGAGCTAACAAGTGCCCAAATCATGGACATGCTCAACAAGGAAGGGGATTGCCCTTCCTGGACTCACCCAGCCTCACATCCATGTCCATCCTCTGCTGTCTCTCTCCACAGGGTGGATAACAACCATCTCCTCCTGCTGATGATCCACGTCTTTCGGGAGAACGAGGAGCAGTTGTTCAGGGTAAGAGATCTCCGTCGATCCAAGGACCAGCTCTGTGCCTGCATCAGCCCAGGCCTGAGAGCTCTTTTCTTTCCCTGCAGATGATCCGAATGAGCACGGGGCACATGGAAGGGAACCTGCAGCTGATCTACGTCCTGCTGACGGATTGCTACGTGTACCTGATCAGGAAAGGTATCTCACCCCAACAGCCTCAGCGGCAGGGAGGGAGGCTCCATCCATGGATTAGGCCACCTGGTCACCTTGTGTCCCCTGGTCACAGTAGGGAGCTCAGATTGACTTGTCCCCCGAGGAGCTCTGGGACACGTGTCCCGTGGCTCCGTGCTGCCTGGGACATGGCTCGGTTTGCACGTCCCTCGCTGCTGCTGCAAAGGGGGTCCTGTGCCCCCCTTCACGTGGCTCTCTGTGTCTGTGCCAGGGGCAGCGGAGAAGCCGTACATGGTGGAGGAGGCCGTGTCCTACAACGAGCTGGATTACATCTCGGTGAGCCCGGCCGGGGCGGGTGGCCAGGGGCTCAGTTCTCACCTGTCCGAGGAGGGAAGGTGCCAGGAGCATCACAGCGGGGTGTGTTTGTGTCCATGGGGAGTGTTCTGGGCAGTGAACCTTTGAGACTGGGAGAGTTGAAGTGGTGCCCCTTCCAGTACCACCTCTGTGGGTGCCCACCTTGCTCACATCTTTGCATGGGCAGTGGAGTGACCACTGACCCTCTCTCCGGGGCCAGAAGCCCGGTCATCCCTGCTCTGTTGCCCCTCATCCCGTGCCTGGCTTCCCTAACCATTCCTGTGTGGTGCAGGTGGGGCTGGATCAGCAGACGGTGACCCTGGTGTGCACCAACCGGAGGAAGCAGTTCCTGCTCGACACTGCTGACGTGGCTCTCACCGAGTGAGTGGGGCACGGAGCATGGAACTCTGGAATTCTTGGACTTGGGGAATGTGGGAGACTCCGGAGCCAGCCCTTCCTGACAGTCCTGCCACCAGTGGGGGGTTTGGGGGTTGGTTTGATGCCACTGGCTGAACCCAGTAGACAGCTGGAAACGCCTCAGGCATGGATACAACCAAAGTATCTTCCCTGGATAAACAGTTACCCCATCCCTCAGTCTGAGCTTTGGGGCTCTGGGCAGTGCAGACCACGTGTCCCTTGTGTCACTCAGGATGAGTAGGGCTGAGCTCTTGAGTTCCAAGGCATGTCCCCAGGTCTCTGTGTGTGCTGTCAGCTCAGGGAGGTGACCATCAGGTCATACTGGGATCTGTGCTGGGATGAGTGTCCACCTCCCAGGTCATCTTGCTCAGGAGCTGGAGTTCAGACTTTGCAACCTCCCATCGCCTTTGGTCTGTAGGTTGATTTTGCGACTCTTTGGTCTGGAAGACCAGAGGCCCACGGGTAAGGGGAGCCCCATGGGCACCAGAGTGTATGAGGGAGATAAGGAGCTGTTTGCCCCAGGCTTATCAGAGCTCTCTGCCTTCCTCTCAGGTTCTTCCTGGTCTCTTTGAAGTCAGCCATGATCAAAGGGTGCCGGGAGCCCCCGTATCCCAGTATCCTCACAGATGCCACCATGGAGAAACTGGCACTCGCCAAGTTTGTGGCGCAGGAGTCCAAGTGTGAGGTGAGTGTGGGTATCACCACCATCACTGCGGGTGACGAGGGCCCACGGGAGACTCCCTTGACTCCTCCTGGTTCCCACAGGCCTGCACCGTGGTTGTGCGCTTCTACGGCCTCGTTCACTGGGAAGACCCCATGGACGAGGCGTTGGGACCCGCCAGCCACAGCTGCTCCTCTGCGGAAAACGCCGTCACCAAGGACGGCATCCTGCACTACAAGGCGGGGACCTCCTACCTGGGCAAGGAGCAGTGGAAGCCCTGCTTCGTGGTGCTCAGGTGGGGCTCTTGGGAGAAGGTGCTAGGAGCAGTTTGCTGCCTGGGAGCTGCTTGAAAGGTGGAGAGGACTCACCTTGGCACCTAAAGGGGCCAAGCCACCAGTTTGGTGGCTAAAGCCAGCGGTTGTGGGTGCCCAGCAGCAGGAATGTGACCCCACAGGGCTGTGTGGGTGGAGGACAGGGCAGGGGTGGCTGTGGGACCAAAGGCAGGGGATACCAGAGCTGAGCTGACTCCAGTTACCCTCTCTGATCTTCCCAAACGGCAGCAACGGGATCTTGTACCAGTACCCGGATCGCACGGACGTCACCCCTCTGCTCTCCATCAACATGGGGTAAGTGGCTGGTAGGACACAGCGCCCAGACTCACTGGGGATCTGGGGAGCAGGAGCTACTTGGGATGTCCAGGGAGGGGTTCTGGGCTGGATCATGACCTGGTCCATGCTGCAGGAATCCCAGCTGCTCCTGCCTGGGGGCAGGTGCCCGTTTGCTTTGGCTCCAGTGCATGTCAGTGGAAATGGGCTCATTTCCTTCCTTGGATGGGGCCTTGGCCTCTGAAGGGTGACACATCCCTCCAAGAGCCATGCTGGGAGACCCACTGCGCTCAACTCCAGCTCTCCTGCAATGTGCAGAGCCTGGAGCTGGTCCTTGGAGCAATCCCAGGGGATGTCACAGATGGGAAATGGGTGTTGGGGTGAGGGGTGAGGTGCTGCCCAGGGAGGGCAGTCGGGGGCTGTTTTTCAGGCTCACGCCGGCCCCTCCATCCCTCTCATCTCCCTCCTCCCCCTCTCTCCCAGCGGTGAGCAGTGCGGGGGATGCCGGCGCTCCAACACCACCGACCGGCCCCACTCCTTCCAGGTGATCCTGACAGACCGGCCCTCCCTGGAGCTGAGCGCCGAGAACGAGGAGGACATGGCAGACTGGATGCAGTACTTGTGCCAGGCTGTCTCCAAAGGGGTGAGCTGGGGACAGGCCCCGAGCATGGGTGCTCCAACCCCCTCCTTTGCCCAGAGCCCCTTTGGTGCTGCCGACGGGAGCAGGAATGTCTGGCAGGATGGAGCAGGCGTCTTTATCCTGAGCCAGGAGCATTTCCCCACAGGGGACCCCATGGAGATGGGGCTCCATCATGCCAGGTTTTACCCCCGCTTCCCCACCCCATGCAGGTGATCCCCCAGGGTGTTGCCCCGACGCCGTGCGTTCCCTGCTGCCTGGTGCTGACGGACGAGAAGGCTTTCACGTGCCACGAGGACTGTCAGACCAGCTTCTTCCGCTCGCTGGGCACTGCAGAGCTGACGGACATCACCGCCGTCTCCACAGAGGCGGGCAAGGAGTACTGTATCCTGGTGAGTGCAGGGCTTGGGGACCTGCTGGCCTGGGGCCGGGCGAGCACCCACTGCTGACACCCAGCCTCTCTCTTGGTGTTTAGGAGTTTGCTCAGGACAGCAAGGAGTTCTTGCCCCCCTGGGTCCTCTATTTTAGTTGCACTACAGAACTGGAGAGGTTCCTGTCAGCGCTGAACGTCGCGTGGCGGAACATCTACCAGGTGAGCATGTGGGGCTGCCTCACACCCTCATCACGTGCGGGAGGGCAAAGGGGCGAATTTGTCCCTGTAGGGTGAATCCAGGTTTCCCACAAAGGGCAGGAGAGCTGCAGAGCTCCTCTAGGTCCATATTAACCACAGGATGTGGGATTTAGAGCCTGGCAAGACAAGCCGTGAGCATCCCGTGCTGGCGAGGGGAGTGGGAGGAACCTGGGTCAACCCTGCTGTCCCCATATTCATTACACAGGCGACCTTCCCATGTGGATTTAAGGTGGTTTTACAGCGAGAGGGAGAAGGGACTGTTGTCTGTTCCCCTCCTGACACCCCATGCCCGTGTTTCAGGTCGATCTCCAGCACAAGGCCATTCTGGACGCTGCCGTGAAGAAGAAATGCGAGGACGCCCAGAGCCTCATCGACAGCGCCTGGCAGCGCAGCGACAGCCTCTGCCGGGGACGGGCCGAGCGGGACCCCTGGTGTTAACCCTGGCCGGGGGAGGACAGCTCACGGGGGCCCATTGTTGGGGATCAGGGCCTGTGTCTGGCCAGCTGGCACCCCAAACCCTCCTGCCATCGCTTGGTCCCCACCAGGGCCGTGCCTGCAGCGTGGACCCCGCGCTCTCCTCCGAGCTGGGAACATCCGGCGTGGTTTGAGGAGCAGCCAGATGCTTCACCACCTGCGCCTTCCTCCTCGTCCAGCTGCCACGGGGCAAATAATTTGCCTTTCACAGAATATTATCCCAGTAGTAGTGAGGGAGAGGGTGGGAGCGGGGTGGGCTGGGATGAGCATCCCCATTGTGCTGGGGAGCAGGACTGAGGACTTGTTCATTTTCGAACAGGGTTGGGGCGCAGAGAGGTGAGGTGGGAACACTCAGTCGCTACTGTGCATGTTTTGTTGCTCATACAATCACCTAGGGCGGCACCGCTCCGCCTCCTTCTCCTGGAGAGCTCGCCCGGGGCCTCCAGGGACACCACTGAACCCCTCTCAGCCTGTCCAGGAGGTTTGAGGCTAAGGAAGAAGGAATGGGGCCAAATATTTGGCTTTAAACATGGTTTTAGGAGATCTCAGCAGCCAGTTTGTGGTTTGGACGCTGGCCCTGTGCACTGGGGGAGAAGAAGTGGAGTTCCACGTTCTTCAGGTGTCATGAGGGACATTTGCTGCCACCAAACACGTCCCCATCTCCTCGGCTCACTGCATCCGAGGCCAGCGAGGGCCCATCGCCACTTGCGCTCCACATCGAGCACTTTGGGGCACAACCCCAGCTTTTAAATAATATTAATAATAATAATAACAACCTGGAGACCTTCTCATGTAATTTACGTTCACGGGGCCTTTTTCTGGGAGGAAACGTACGTGACTGAATGTATATGTACATACATCTGCTTCCTTTCCCCCCTCCCCAAATAAATAGACCTTGGTAACTCGGCCTTGGCCCTACGCCAGATTCTGCCACCAGGGGCTGCTGCTCCTCCTCCCGCCGTCACTTTGGAGCTGTGGAATGGCTCTGGGGCAGGGAGAAGGGGATATTTGGATGAAAAGAGGGGAGAACGTGCACCCCCAGCTCCTCACTCAACCGCAGCAGCGTTAACCCTGCAGTGGGACACGTTCGTGGGAATTACCCATCAGGACACAGAATCTTGATGCTTTGTCCTTGTTTATCTCTGGATCCAGGAGATATTCCCAGTCCCCTGGATCTGGGAGATCCAGTCCAGACAAGAAAGAAACAGCCATGGGGCCAGCCCGCAGCGTCACCCACTGTCCCCATAAACCCTCCTTGACTTCTGACATCAGAGCGAGGGTGTTCGGGGGCTGTCGGGACTGGGACAGCCACTGGCATGGGGAGGATATTGGGGACGAGGCAGCTCCTAGCAGGGGACAAGTTTGGGATATGGGGGCTTCATACATGCTCCCCCTCAGTAACCACCGAAGTGCCTCGGCCTTGGGGTAAACCGGGTCCCAGGGGGCCCCTGCGCAGCGCTAAAAATAGGAGTCCACGGCGGGGGGCGGGACACCGCCATCCCCCACCCCCCGCAGCATTTTCCCGCGGGAAGCTCCAATTTCAAAGCACCGGGAGAGGCGGCGAGACCCCCGCAAGCCCCCCCTGCCCCGCGGCCACATGCGCAGCGAGCTGGCCAGTCCTCATCCTCCTCCCCAGGCTGGCTGGGGCGGGGGGGTGACTGCGTGTGCGCCCCAAAATTCCTCTCCCTCCGTTTCTGTTTCAATTTTATCCCGCCTTTTTTTTTGCCTGCTTTTCCCTATTTGCGCCGGGGCAGCACCATCACGTGAGACCGGGCCCGGCTGGACGCGGCTGCCGGGGGCGCGCCGGTGTCGGGGGGCCGGACACGCACCCCCAGGCCCGACCTTTGCCCCACATCCCTTCCCCAAACTGGGGGCTGGATTTGGGGGAGGGGGGAGGGTTGGTTTGCAGGAGGCGGCGCTCGCTCGCTCTCGCTCCCCCCGGATTTTTTTCCCTGCGGTTGTTGGGGAAGGTGGAGCCCGGGGCCTCCCCCGCGGGCAGGTGCCGGATGGCGGCGGGAGCCCTTACCCTCTACCCTTCCGACTCGCCGCAGGAATTCCCGTGCCCCCCCCCGAATAGCCGCCCGGCCGGGGGGGTGCCCCCGGCCATCGACCTGGTGCTGGGGGCCACGGCCGGGTGCTTGGCCTGTTTCCTCACCAACCCGCTGGAGGTGGTGAAGACGCGGCTGCAGCTGCAGGGAGAGCTGCAGCCCCCGGGCCCCCACCCCCCGGCG
>VXBT01001760.1:0-24185 GCA_013400235.1 Oriolus oriolus | reverse complement strand
GCCTTTGTCAAATCACTCATTAACTACCTTTCAGTGATCACTTAATCACCATCTGATTACCATCTAATTTCTGTTCAATCATCAATTACTTACCATTTGATCATGATTTGGTCATTAATCAAATTCTTTTAGTTAACAACTCAACAATGACTTGATAAATCACCAGTGATACCTATATGTCACTCCATGCTCTTGAATTTCTTAGCTGTTGTAGAGTAGAAAAGGTCATTGCAAGTATTTACTGTAGAAGAACTGGACAGCTATTTGTGTGTGGCCTATAATAACAACTGCATTGCTATGTAGGAGTCCTCCACTTTGGAAGTGTTTCTAAGCATTCCAGATACTTTCTTGATTTTTTAGAGTCAGCCTCCTCCATGTTCTGTGGAGGACTTTGTTGTGAAAGCATTATAGTCACCTCAGAGGGAGCATTGGGTGATGATGGCAAATAGTTGTGAATAAAGCTAGTTGAGTTCTCTGTCCTGCTGGCTGCCAGTAGTGCTGAGGCATTTGCAGCACTCAGAAATGAAACATCCGTTGGAGGGCTTTTTTCATTTCTTTGCCTGTGAATCTTCTGTAAATACTTTGAATTTGGTGGGACAGGGATTTGAGTCATTGTTTTCAGAGTAATGAGATTTGAAATCAAAAACATTGTCTTAACACCCTCTTACTGTGTTAATGATGAGACTGGGGATTTAGAGAACAGTTCTCACTAGTGCTCAGGAAAAAAGTTTCTGTGTCAATTCCTTGTGATGAGTTAATTGCCCAATGTTTTGCAGATATATTTTTGTCTTGTTATGCAATATGTTAAAACAAGACAATGTTCATTGTTCAAGATATTTAGAATAATGTGTCTGCTGTTGCTAAGAATTCTTCTTCAGCCTCTAGGCTGCCAGAGCAATGAGATGAAGACCAGCACAGATCATATGGGTTACATAGTGCCTCTGCTGCCTCAGGACTGTGCTATTTCATACAACACTGGGCATTTACTGCTCTTAGGTATATGAAATTTACAATTTTGATAAAGATAGATTGCTACATCTAGATTTTTGGCTTGTCCTCTGATGAGATGGGCTCAACTCATATCTGTTTTTCTGGTACTGAAATACAGTATTTTTTGTGCCATGAAGTGTGAATTCATGACTCCACTGTGCGCTGCTTTTCCTGAACGATCAGTAACCTTGGTATGGTCCTACTTTTTGTGATTCTCCCTAAACTATCTTTCATCCCTGCCAGCTTTTCAGTGCCAGTCTGCCTACTTCTGGGATAGCAGGAGCAATGGCACCTATGAGATCCTGCTTTTTGCTCTGCTCCCAGTTCTCTCCAGCACTCCCTGGTGCCTGGAAAAAATAGACACTAGCCTTCCTCCATCAAAGTCTGATCTGAAAGGAAAACAGGTGCTGTTGCAAAAACCAGCAACAGTCTCTTTGGACCTTTCTTGATGGGGAAAAAATAATGCAATAGGTGTATGAAGTGTATCTCATAGAATCATAGAATGATTTGGATTGAAAAGAACCTTAAAGATCACCTAATTCCAGCTCCCCTGCCATGGGCATGGATGCCTTCCACTAGACCAGATTGCTCAGTGCCCCACCCAGCCTGGCCTTGAACACTTCCAGGGGAGTCCACTGCTTCTGTGGACAAACCTGTTCCAGTTTGTCCCTCAAAGTAAAGAACTTCCTCTAAACCTGCCATCTTTCAGTTTGAGGCCCATAACCCTTGTTCTATCACTACATGCCTGTGTAAAAAGTCCCTCTCCAGCTCTCTTGTAGCCCCTTCAGGTGGTGTAGGGTGCTATAGGGTCTCCCTGGTGCCTTCTTTTCTTCTCCACCCCAGCTCTCTCAGTTGGTCTTCACAGGAGGGGTGCTCCAGCTCTCTGAAGATCTTCATGTCCCTCCTTTGGACTCGAACAGATCCAAGACCATCTTATGTTGGGGACCTCAGAGCTGGGCACAGTACTCCAGATGGGAGTCCAGTTTCTAGTTCAGTAACTTGTTCCCAGACAAATATGCACCTCCTGTCGTGAGAAAATGGCACAATTGAAATTTGGGCATGAGAAAAGGTGGCTTGCTCATCTTTGGGTTGTCTGTTTTACTCCTGCACCAGGCGAGAGGCAGGATCATCCTATGCTCTTCTGTTACAACCATAATTTTGTGAAAATCTCAGACCTGCTTTGCCTAACTCTGAAGAGAGGGAACTGTCTCACAGTTTAGCTAGCATGTGGATATACAAATATTTCTAGTTTTTCCTTCAAGGGCCAGATGTTTCAGTTATCGTGGAAAATCCAAATGTGCTGCATAAGCAAGAGGACTGTTCATGCTTGTGAGGGAGAGGTGTATGAGCAGTGATCATCATCTGTAGGAGATGTATCTGTAAGATTTTTCCAATTTTCTGGCAGTTAAAATGAGCAGTAGCTCTGCAGTATGGGGCCCAAATGATATATTTACAACTTTTCTTTGCAGAGCTTTATAAGAAAAAGGTTCAACCTTGTATGATTTTACTGTTTGTAGCCTACTGGTCTCTCTACAGAAAGCTCACTCTCCAGATAAGACAGGATGAGACACTGTTAATTTTTGCCCTGGCCATGTTTCAGGTTCCTCTTTGGCTGTCTTTGGGGTTTCCCAAGGTCTTCCTTCTTCTGTGTGTGTTCTCTTTGTATATGGGTCACTTCAGACACTTAACCCAGGAAGTTTCCTCCCTGGTCAGCCTAGGAATAGCAATGCTCTCAGCTGACAATGAGGAGGAGCTGGGGTAAGGTTAGTATTTGATGTGCCTCACTCCAGGTCATCAAATCTCACCATTTTCAGATATCTGATACTTCTGGGAAAGTCTGGACTCTTCTTCATTTTTCTTCAGCTCCAGTTGGCAGCAGTTTTGACCCCATCATCTTTTAATCATCTGGCCTGTAATTATTTTATCACGTGGTGATTTCCAACTACAAAAGAGGGGAAAAAATTTCTACTTTTTCCTTGTATTTTTTTTTCCATTTAGCTTATGTTCTCTGCAGACCTTGGCTTTTTGTTTGTTTGAATAGTGCACAACTGGGATAGATGTGACATTTCCAGCTGGAGCCTCTTGCCTCTAAAGGGTGAAGGGTGGCTCACCACACACATTGAGCTTTCAGACCTGCACAGACCTGTGCGAGTGCAGCCAGCCACTAGATGTCAGCATTATTTTAAAAATAAACAGCTGAGCAACAATTGGCCATTCTTGCTTAAAATGTGCTGATGTGAAGTTGATGAGGCTTGGTAACTAGTGCCTAGAGGCTACAGGCTTTCATATTTGTGAAATGCTCAGTGACACCTGTGGGGGTAGCAGCATACCAGGGTGAATCTTCATAATAATAAGTTCCCACATTTTTAGACCTTGTAAAAAAGAGGTACCTGGTAAAACATCTGAGAACAAAGCGGGACTGGATAATAAGACTTCTGAAGTTCAGTTGTGCTCGCATTCAAGTGTGAATCCATCAAAGAAGTGAGTGAGGCAGCTCTCTGCCAGAAAAAAATGCTTTTACATCATGGAGCCCCTCAGGAAAGCTGAAGAACTTGTGTGTGCACATTAGGGCTGCGTTTAGGGGGGAAGCTGGCTAAACTGATTTAGTGACTCACTGGTGTACACAAGATACAGTCTTTCTTATTCCTCTCTCCATTGCTCTTCAAGTGGCTACTTTGATAGAAAATAAGCCAACAGCAGCAAGCAGGTAGGGTTTTTTGGGAATGTGATCCCTCTCTCATCAGATGAGTGCCTGTGCAGCTGAGGGCAAGATTAAAGAAAGGCAGAGGGACAACCCAGTGACAAATGTGAGTCATTAGGTTTTTCCTATTTTCTGTTTGCATTCTTTGTCTGGGAGGCACAATATCTACCTGTCCTGCAGACTCAATTTCCATCCTCTTGCTCCTTTTGCTTTTGACGGCTATTCCTTCCTATTTCCTGGGTAGAGCTCATGCGTTCTCTGCAGTTCTCTGTGCCAATTTTCTTGTCCTCAAGAGAGGACTAATCCATTGTTTCACTAATCCATCTCTTCCCATTCACATCACTGTTAAACATTTCCTTTTTCTCTATTTCCCACAGTAAGTAATTTGTAAAAGTGCAGTTAACTCTTTCTCTATTTCAAGCCTTGTACCATTGCTTCAATGTAGTTTTTGTGCAGTCATTGGGTTTGTCTTGGCAGATCTCTTTATCCATCTTGACGTTAGGAGTTTGAGAGGAGTTAAGAGTTGGCTGGAACAAATGGCAGAGGGCCTGCATCTGTAAATCCAGTAGGACAAGGGCTCTCTGGTAAAGAGCTGAATAAAATGTCAGTGCTTAACAACTAAAAAAGAATAACATGATAATAGCTCATTTCAGGCTCTGCTTCATGTCAGCATTGAAACTACCTCTGTTGAATCACAAAGGGCATATAAACTCCCATTCTCTTCCTTTCTGGTGTATTCTTATGGTTCCCATGCTGCATAGTTACTACACAGTGCATCATTTTAGGTGCTTTATAACATTTTTGATTTTCTGCAGACTTTTGAACACTTCTTCTAGGTAGATCTTTTGCTGAACTGCTATTTTATCTATTACCATTATTCACTCTGGGTAAATCCCACTCGACTTTCTGGAGGAAGGAAAGAAGTTAGTACCTGTGGCTTATTAATCCTTTTGTCTCAAATGTATCAGGCATGAAGAGGTTTTGAATTGTGATTGAACCCTATACTCCCTGAAGTACTTGGATGTTTGCAAACTTGTTATGTTTGCTAGAGTCCAGTAAATACCAGACGTACACTTTATTCTGAGTTGGGAATTTCATATCCTTCTGGAACAAAATACTTTATTTCCCACATGTTTTGACTACATTACATTGGCGCCACTCATGTCACTCCACTTAAAATTGTGTCAGCATTCTCATTATAAGTTGTTTTTCAGAGGTTATAACTTGGACATAAAAATTTTCTTCCACTTAGAAACTTGGTCTTAGTCCAGAAGTAATTAAAAAAACCACCAACATTTTCTTTCAATATAATTTTGTTATTTTAGGAGGAGAAGAGGGAATAAAGAAATTAACACTGAAAAGTGGCAAAGTGTGCATTACAATTTGTTCAACTTTGACCAACTAAGTGATGGAAAAAATCAGAATTTGTCGATCTTGTTAAGTTGTAATACACTTCAATATCTTTTTAGTTTTATCAGTTTGTTAGGTGAAAAGATGGAGAGAAATAGGTCTGATGTGTGTGACAAGATGAACCTAACGCCTGCATGTAGGGTGTGCAGGTACAATTCCTTCAGCATTTTTCAAAAGCTGAGAGTGCCCATCCTAACTCTGAACTTTAAATCCCATCAGTCTGAAAGTGCCACTGCCTCTGGCTTTGTTATATCTCATATGTGTCTCAGAAGTTATGATGCATACACCTTTCTCTAGGGTGCAGGAAGACATTACGTAGAACCAAAGAATGGTAAAACTGAGCTACTCCATTTTTTGTGGTAGGTGCCTGTGGACCATGTTCCTGGGCACAGCAGATGGACACAAGGGAGTTGGGATGCCCCAGATGGAGCCTCTCTCTGCACGAGTTGTAGCCAGGTCCTGTTTGTTTGTGGGGCCTCAAAGTACCTCTGTTTGGTGAGTGGTAAGTGGCTGTTGTGGTTTAACCCCAGCCAGCAGCCAGGCCCCAGGCAGCCACTCATTCACACCCCCACCAAGTGGGATCAGGAGAGAATTGGAAGGGTAAAAGCTGGAAAACTCATGGGTTGAGATAAAGTCAGTTTCATAGGGAAAGCAAAAGCTGCACATGCAAGCAAAGCAAAACAAGGAGTTAATTCCCCACTTCCCATGGGCAGGCGGGAGTTCAGCCATCTCCAGGAGAGCAGGGCCCATCACATGTACCAGTGACTTGATAAGATAAATGTCATCATGCCAAACCCCTTCCCTCTTCCCTCCACTTTATATCCTGGGCACGATATCCTATGGTCTGGAATATCCCTTTGGTCAGTCGGGGTCACCTCTCCCGGCTGTGCCTCCTGCCAATCTCCCAAGCACCCCCAGCTTCCCTGCCAGCGTGGCAGTGTGAGAAGCAGAAACAGCCGTGGCTCTGTGTAAACTCTGCTCAGCAGTAACTAAAACATCTCTGTGTTATCATCACTGTGTTCAGCATAAATCCAAAACACAGCCCTATATCAACCAATGTGGAGAAAACTAACCCTGCCCCAGGCAAAACCAGCACACCGGTTTACTGGAGTTACAGTGATTCTTGGGTTTTGTAGGATCAAAGACAGGAAAAAAGAGCAAAAAGATTGTGTTGGTGTTTGGATTTATTGAAAAGGTCCTGTAAGAGTCCACCTTTATCAATGTACCTCTTACCACGTACGCTTAGAGAAAACTTGAGGGAAAGGCTTGTTATATAATACAGTGGGGAAGCCAGGTGATATGATTCTGGTACAGTGGGAAGGCGTGTTCATTAATGACTCTGCTGCTGAAATTGTGCTTTACTATGAAGGAGGACTCTAGTAGCCAACTTTAACTGCCTGTTATACATGGGATTATGTCAAAGATGCATTTCAGCCAGTGAGTATTCTGTGTAGTTAGGAGTTTCAGATGTGGTAATTGCTGAGGACAACTGTGCAAATACTTTTGCTGACCAACAGAGACTTTTAGCTCAAAAAAGATGTCTATCTTGTTACAGTGAAATGTGAAGAAATAAAGCAGGCTCTCCTCACATCTAAAACACAATGACTGTGGAATGTTTCACACTTTCCAACCTGTCCAGAATTTTTTGAAACAAAAGGAGACCTCACATACAGTGTAAGGTCTCAGAAAACATTGGTCCTTATGAAAAATTTAACAAATATAATTTTCTGCATAATAAATAGTTTCCAGCAACAGGTATTTTGAATCAGAACAAACCAGTCTGAACCTTACCATTACAACCAATAACGAATGGAGTGAAAACCAGGCTCAGAAACCATGGAGACTCATAGATCCTCAGTGTTATACTGCCAGTAGTTTTTCAAGTTTTGTATTGGAATAAAATATTCAAAATTAAGTCTCATATACAAGGCTTTAAAGAACAGAAAAGCAAATAGCTTTTCTTTACAAATGTATTTTACAGGGTTTAGTACAAACAAGTATTTTTTAAGTTCAAAAACAACTCCAAAAGAAGTTTATTCTGGAATAGAATTTGGCCAAAAATATATGTCCCCATAGAGTCAAATCCTGGCCTGGGAATCCGTTATCATTAGTCTCCTCTAGTTCATGAAAATGTCAGCTATGATTCAGACCTGTCTTTGTGAGTCAAGGTTATCGTGAGCTCAGGCTGACGCTAAGCTGGTCTGTTTCAATGGCAGGTAAAGAGGTGGCTGGTAATGAGGGAAATAAAAAAATGGTGAGTGAAGTATATTGCCTTCGGTGTAGAAAGATGGAGTGCGAGAATGTCTGGACTTCAGAGCAGAGAAACTTGGGACATGAGCCTTGACTGACTGAGCTGAAGAGGAGAGGAGGGATGTCTTAGGAGGAGAGATAACTAAGGCCCAGCTGCAGGGAGGAGAGAGAGATGAAAATGCACTTAAGTGCAGTCTCTTAGGCTTTGATTTTGCAAACTGATCTGTCCAGGCAACCCCTCACACCCACGCAAAGCCCTGCTGAAGATAATAGGATTTTGTGCAGGCTCACAAGAATCAGCTTGCAGGAACGGGGCCCCGAGTCCTCAGGAGGAGTTTACACTGAGTGCAAGTAACAGAAGGGATAGTTGGAAATGACACATCTCAGCAGTCCCTGATCTTGAATCAGGAATTGAGACAATGAGCTGGTCTTGTGGGACATCCAAGATGACAGAGTTACGTTTATGTTGTTGTGCTGTCAGTGCTTCTGTTATAACCCCCAGTGGAATTCACATTTGGTACCTTTCCCCTCACCCCCAAATACCTTCCAGGCTAAAATCTGGCAGATGAGAGCTCAGCCTGGGAGGCTGAAGTCTTCTGAAATGTGAGCGCAATTGGTTTAGATGCTTGGCTTTGCAGGGCATCTGGAAGGGGGAAAATATCATCTGGTTTCCCATTTGTTTTACAAAATAGTATTTTATGCTAGAAAAACTAGGTGATCTGGAGAACGTTCTTTAGGTCTGTCAATAAGATAGACTAGATTTTTGATTGCCACAGAGCCTGTCAGAACATTAGTGACTTATTTTAGAAGTACTGTGGACTTCATTCCTTGGCAGTCGCTATACTGTATATATGAATCTCACTGACAATTTCTAAACAGTAATTGCTGTTAGAAGACCTTTATACATTTCATTTTACTATGATTACTTTTCCTAGCAGAGCCTGACTGTTCTGAGTGCTTTGTTAGACCCAGCTGCAAAGGCCTAATTTGACAAAGGGATGACAGAAATCTTTAGTACAATTTGATTGTTCCCAGGGCAAGGCTATTATCTGGGTTTCATCCTCTTTGATAGCAAAATTCAGCTCCAGGTAGGCATTCTAATCTACCACTGCTGGCTGTTTTGTGGTCACAGGTTTCACAGAGTTTTTAGGGAAGGTGCTCTAACCTCCTATTTTAGCTAAATCCATCTTGTCTGTGCCTGAGAGTGATACTGGTACCTTTAGTATGAGCCCTTAATTATGAGTGATTAATTCCTTTGTATGTTAGTAGAAAAAATATTTCAGAGACTAAATGGAATCTTGAATATTTACCTTTCAAACCTTACTCTTTTATCTGGGTTTCATCCTGAATATATGTTTACTGTAATGAATGGCAATTCCTGCCTATTTCTTTTTGCCGTAAATGAAGGAGTTCACCAGTTTAATTCAGAGGCAGACGTTCTTGGACAACGAGGTAGATCCATAACTGAGTGAGGCCCCAGCAAATGCTCTCCAATCCATGGGGAGGTGGCTGAGGAGATTTGAAATTAAGTTTAGGAAACACAGAAGGTGGTGGATAAATTAAATGGAGGATTGCTGTTGTCACAAGTCCTACAAAACAAGAACCAGGTGGCACTGGATGAAGCTAGTTGGAGAGAGTTTTAGGAAAAAGAAAACACTTTGGGAGCCTATTTTCACACAAGATGGTGGAAGCAGGCTCAAAAGGATGTGACAAAGGCATGTGCACAAAGGGAATCTGGAAGAAACCAAGGAGAAATGTAACAACTAACATTCCTGGTCCTGGATACTGGGAAAGGATAGGGGACAGTACCATTCTCATGAAGCCATGTGTCTCATTTATCACTGCTAGGTAAGTAGTGAACTAAATGGACCATTGGTCTGGCTCAAGGGCAGTTTTATAACAGAATCAGGGATGTTACAGATCCTGTCTCACGTTTTCACTCATTAATGAAGCAGAGAGACAAGGTCCTCGTGTGTGAGAACCACAGAATCATTAAGGCTGGAAAAAACCTCTAAGATAGGATCCAGCCATTAATTCAGCACTGCCAAACCCACCACTAGATCGAGTCCCTAAGTGCCATATCTGCATGTCTTTTAAATACCTCCAGGGATGGTGACTCAACCACTTCCCTGGACAGCCTGCTCCAGTGCTTGGCAACTCCATCTGTGGAGAAATTTTCCTGATGTCCAATCTAAACCTCCCCTGATGCAGCTCAAGGCCATTTCCCCTCGTCTTGTCCCTTGTTCCCTGGGAGAAGAGGCTGACTCCCACCTGGCTACACCCTCCTGTCAGGGAGTTGCAGAGAGTGATAAGGTCCCCCCTAAGCCTCCTCTTCTCCAGGATAAACACCCCCAGATCCCTCAGCTGCTCCTCACAGAACTTGTGCTCCAAACCCTTCCCCAGCTCCGTTGCTCTTCTGATGACTGGCAGTTCAGACCTGTGCAGTGACAGAACTGAAATGCAAAGTTTCCTTCTGAGTGGCTGTGACAGCAAATGAACTTTCAGGATAGGGAATAGCACCAGAAATGTGGCTTGTTGGATTAGTTCCCAGTTTTGCAAGATGTGGATACATGACTGGCAAGGCTGACGCAGAAGTTTCCAAATGTGATTCTGTTGTGGCCAGTGTGATGGCAACAGAGATTAATTTGGCCCTGGATATCTTTTCTTAGCTTATTGAAATATAATTCTAAAATATTTTATTTCAAGTTTTAATAATATTTTTCTTATTTTTGGAAGATCTGCAAATTGAGCAACATATGACTGATAAAAAGTGGCTGTAGCTAGGGAGCAATTTCTTAGTTCATTCTTAAAAAATATTATCAAACAAGCATCAGAATCTATCTAAAACATGTAACAATGTTTAGATGTACATGTGCCTTTCTGTGGCTTTCCTTAAAGTTGGTTTCAGGTTAAATTTCTTTTTCATTTGCCCAAGTCTGTCTGACTCCTTTTAGTCTGCTTCCTGTGCAGAGCTGATCCACAGAACCTGTGGAATTTGATCATTCCTAGTTTGTATGATTTTTCTTAGATGTTTTCTCAGTGAGTTATGACTTGTTGTCTCCACCTGATCCACGTGTATCTTTTGTATCCATTTTTAGTATTGACTGTGGAGCAATAACTTCCTCTCTTCAGTTATGCAAAATACCTCATTAAATAACCTGGGTCCTTGAGTGTCACAGTGAAAAGCACGCATTTAACTCTAAGGTTCTAATCCATTATGATTTTCTACGGTCCAGCCTGGAACCCTCCAGACTACATTTACACTGCTGTTAATGCAATTTCTTGATGTAGCCAGGAAAAAAAACCAAAATGAATGAAATAATATATTCTGATTTGGGAATAAGTGATTACATTAATAAAGGTGGTAAGGAGGCCTTGTGACATCTTAAAAAATGAGAAATTTTTTTCAGGAGACACAGATTTAGTGTGACAATGGCACAGTCAATTCTCTTCCAGATTTGAATATTACTGAACATACAGTATGTGCCCTTTCATCACAGTATCCCACACATGATACAAACAAGTCTGTTCATGGGGGAAATAAACTTACAAAAAATCTTCCTTCCAAGGCCTAGCAGGGACCTTTTTTGATTTTTTTTCAGCCTTCTCACAACTGTTCTGCTACTTCTGTTCCCCACAGGAGGTGGGGAACTCTTTCACTCTTGAGTGTGCTTGAGTGAGAGAACTGCTTTCTTAGCGATAAAGTTACTTGTCCTAAATGGTGAACTTGAATTAAGGGAAAAGGAGAAAGAATTTAGTCTATGTGGTAGTATCTTTATTATCTCTTAATAATACAAATTGTTTTCTTTCCTAAAATCAATCAAAATGGAGGTAGAACCTCTTATTTCAGCAGCATTTTATTTATATTCACATATTTCTTTGAAAAGTTTTGTTGGCCATCTGTCTTCAAAAGCAAACAATGAGGCGTATTCAATGGCAAAAACCCTGTTGACTTCAATCTTACTGGCTCAGTCAGGCCATAATCTTAATTAGCAAAATACCCAGGAGCATCTTTTCTTCTGAACAAAACTGAAAATGTAAGCTCTAAGCCATGCTTAGTATATTTCAGTGTATTCTTTTGAGGAAGCACAGAGAATATAATTCTCTGTCTATAAATAAATTTAACAGGTATAAAGTGCATTACTCAATGTTTAGCACATTCTCATCTCTTTTATTAACTAGTAAATTGTATCTGGTGCATATGGCTTTTTCTGGCTCTTCCTCACCTCTGTTGTGAGGAGGTTTGTTGACTGCTTTTCTTCATTTCTGCTTTTTTGTACATTCAGCAAACTGCATTTCAGTGCATGCAGAGCACAGCTCTCTGTCTCCTTCCTCAGGGCAGATTATTTCCCTTTATTTTGTATTCCCACCCTCACCTGTTCTTGCTGTCTCTTGCACAGCTTACACTTTGCATCTTGATCTCTCATTCTTTCCTTTTCTTAGCTCGCTGAGTCTGATATGATAAATATTCTCATTCATCTTCACCTCTTCTGTGTCGTCTGCCCTTGTCTCTGGGAGCTCTGGTCCCACAGCACCGTGTGCCTGCTGTCACAGGATCAATAGTGGGCTCCCAGGCTGCAGGGTGACCCACAGACAAATAAAGGACAACGTGGTAAGATCAGCTTCAGGTGATTCTTTTTGTAGGTTTTGGGGGTGGGATGGGTTAGTATTCAGGTATTTCAGTGCATATCTTCCTGTCTATATGGCCTGAACCCAAGAGAGGAAAGAGCAGGAGCTTGGACCTGGGCTTGGGGTAGAGAGTGGGCTCACTCTTTTTGGTAATGGTGTAGGCATAGCTCAGCTGAATCTGGTTGTAAAACTACACCCTGACATTCAACCAGTTTAAAGAATATGAATGAGGGGCAAAATCTGTTTTCTAACAGCATTTTTTAAATATTTAAGGGACTGAAAGCTTTTGGAAGGAACGGGGTAACCTGGAAAGCAAAGTTGCGGGACTGTTTATATCTGACTGAAGCTCTGTTGCCCCCACAAAAATGTGCATCTGGACATCTCACAATCTTTTGTCATGTTATGCCTGTGAAATACAAAAAACACAGAGAAGTAACAGAGTGCTTTCTTTTACTGCCTCTTCTGCACAGTCGCTAAGTGACCCCCAGCACACCTTGTGTGTGTGGGAACCCTCTTGTGGGCTGAAGTGGGGATGAGAAAGAAAACATGATTTCTGTCATGTAACATGAGCCACATAACACCATCTAGCCTGTTTTAAAAGGGTGGTTCTTAGGTCAGTAAGATAATTCACAGAGGGTAAAATGCTAATCTTCATGTCTCTTATCACAGGATCCTTTTTACCCAAATCCTTCTGGCGCACTCTGGGAAACCAGCACCCAGTTCATAGTCTGGTTTGAAAATCAAAACCGTCATTTGCTATTACATTTGGTGCAGTAACTGACTAACATATGAATACTTTTGCCTTTTTTGACTCCTAGACATGGGCTACTTCAGTCTAGTTCATTGCAAGCAGGAATCAGGAATAGTTTTGGCAGCTTTTTATGTCCAGAGTGTGTATCCCAGTGGAAGCATTTATCCTACTTATTGCTCTGCAAAGAAAGGCAATTACTTTTCTTAATTTGTTCCGAAGTAAAAATCGATGGGATCAGAGATTTTCCTATTGCTAAAAATGAATCTCCAATTGCTTGATTTCCTGCTGATGCTCATAATACCATTCCTTAATATAAATCAGCAAAGTCAGCACACAGGAGAGCTGCATTCAACATACCCAATTCCTCACAACCTAGATGACCCACACGGCATTGCTGCAGCAGCTCCTCAGTGATGAGAGCTGTTTGTTCATCTTCTGGCAACAAGTGGTTTTTAGTCACTTTGAAAATAGGTCCTATTTCAGCCTATTACTTTACATAAGCAAAAACCCAAAAGAATCTGCTGCAGTTCCAGGGGGAAAGGCCAAAGCCAGTGTCTGATCAGCTATTCCGGTCAAACACTCCTGAAACAAGACCTTGTTTTCTCAGTTGCAGCAGTTTTTAGCGTAATCTCTACGGGCTACATGAATCTTCTGGAGTCAGCGGCTGATGGTGTCTCATGTGGGTTGTTACTTTATTTTCTCTGGACTTCAGTGCTGCTTTGGGCACAGTGACCCAGGCTCTTTGCAAAAGTGTCTGCAAGGGTACAAGGTTGTCTGCAACGCTGTTCTAGTGGCTTTCAGCTTTCCTTAGGAAAGGTTATACTGAACTTTAACTGTGTCCAGACTGTGTTAGTTTTTTTTTTCTCCTAGCTGAAAAGACTCAAGATGGATTTTATTTTGGAATCTGAGACCTAATCAGAAGTCAAATTTATGCAAACACCTTTCTTTGGCTCATATTTACATGATAAAATGTTATGCTTTCTGAAGTAGTGGCTGTGTTGTGCCTGTCTGATGTGGAGATAATTAGCTATGTGGCACATGTCTAATTGTTTAGAAAACACTAGTGCTAAAAAGTATGAGAGAATAACTCCTCACAGATGGGGGCCAGAAGTCCTGAATACTGTCTTTCCTTTGAAATGCCTTTCATACTCCACCAAACTGTCTTCAAAACATAGCTTTTCTCTTCCTATTTCACATAAATTACTGAGACACTACAGCTCTTTGGTGCTTGATACTGTGCTTGGTCTAACTTTTAGGCCCAGCATGTGAACTACTCTACATATGTGAACATGCAACAGAATGTACTTTGTTCCCATATACATGCTAACACTGTTAAGAGAGTCATCATTAGACCACAGGGACAGTAATTGAAATACTGAGTAACCTGAGTGGTCAGAAGAAAATAGAAAAACCTCAGACTTACATTGCTGTTGCTGAGAGCATATTCTTGGCTGTTCTTCGCATTGCCTTGCAGATGGGACTACAGCTAATGCATTGGAATTGCATTGCATTCCCATGCAAGAAACCCAGACAGGTCTAATTTCCTTTTATTCCTGAGCTCAGGCTTCAGTATCTTTCCTGATTCTTCCTGGGAGACCGGGCTCTCAGGCTGCGTTCGGCTCGGGGAATACAGAAGCACTTTTGAACTCTGACATGTAGGTGTGCACATTTGTCACATCTCAGCTCTGCACAGGGGCAAGGCCCACATTTTGTGACAAAAACCTGAATGCTCCAGCCAGATCTCCAGTCTCAATGAACCAATAAACTAGAAAACTAAGACATGTTTTAATGCACACTCCACCACTTGCTCCTGCATGGGCTGCCACATTTGCCTAGGCAGGGGCAGATGAGAGTTAGATGAGATTAGCAATGCATCCACAGCAATTCTGACTAATGGTAGCCCACCAGCCTGCCAGCCTCAGAGACCCTGGAACTATTGCCAACAACTCTCATGGGTTTGCAGGCACCCTTGCAGGTGCACTGACACGTGCAGTTGATGGAGCAGTGACACTGTGCCCTGAGCAGCAGGAGCTGCTCTGTGGTGTGGCTGTGATCCCAGAGCACGCAGAGATGCAGAGACTGGTGGCCTTCAAATCCCCCAAAGCCTCTAAACAGTGCAAATAAATTTCACAGTTGAGATTATATGTGCAGTGTTCAGCTTGTTTTCCTTTCCTATCCCTTCTCTTTCCTGCTGGATGATGGTGAGGGGAGAAGCGTCTTCCTTCATGTCTTCAAATTCATCAAAAGAGGAAACTCGAGCAGTTGATGAAACATCAGTTTGATGGGACACCTTCCTGTAGGAGAGATCAGGTGGCAGCTCTTCCACCAGCTGCTTCTCCCGTTCCCACTTCAGTACCTCCTGCCAATAAAGAGGTGGAAGTAGGGAGTGCAGAAGAAGCAAAGACAAAGGAATGGTATTGGGAGGAGAACTGAAGCACAAGAGATTTTCTGGAAAACTGCAGCTTCACACAACTTTTCCCTGTCATCTCTTTCAGGATGCCAGGCAGCTCCCACCATGTACCCTGTCTACGGGCAACTGAAGCCTGGCTGGAGTCACGTTAGGGAAAATCAGTTTTGGGGATGGGGTGAGCATCTGCTTCTCCCCCCGATTTATGACTGTGGTGGAAGCTCCTGTCATCCCTCACTCTGCACCTGTGTTTCCAGCCGCTTCTCCATTGTTGTTATTTCCAAGTGACGACTGGCTGAATCTCTGCTAGTGCAGCAAGCGGGCTGGGTCTGCTCCAGGTGCACGTTCCAACGCTCCAAAATGTCCACTGGCCACAGAGGACCCACTGCCTGCAGACCTAGACATGTCTGGTTAAGAAGGATCTGCCAGAAAGTATGTTGTTCTGTCCTGTTGGAGTGTTTATGCTCTATTTTTTCCAAGAGTTCCTGCCAAATAGCAAGATAGGACAGATGCAGAGCTACTGCACAGGTCATGGAGGAAGAAGTTGTTTCTTAGCTGCAGTTGAAGGTGAGAGCCTTACAGATTGCTGCCTTGTTCTGGTGTCTGCCTCAATCCAAACTCAGGCGGAGTGAATTTTACTGGATCCGTGATGTTGCACTAGCACAACTCTTGTGTATCTGGTTATAATTACGACTACCTGCAGTTTTGAGTCAATGCAGGGCTCACCCACCATTCAAGGCTGCACCTCTGTCCTGCACCTTGCCAGCCCAAGCAATGAAACTCACAGTTAAAACCACCCTCCGGTGATCCCTTTCCTCAGTTCTGCCGCAGTGTAATTGTTTGCTCCACCAGGATCAATCACCGCCTGAACGAGGTGCCCTCTGCTGTTTGTTAGTCTTTCAAGCCCCAGAGCTCTGTCCTGCGCCCATGGTCACTGGAGGGCTACCAGCACAGCCCACGCAGCTCAGTGGCCAGCTGGAACTTGTGTGAGGGGGGTCAGAGCCGCACTGAGGGCATTGCTCAGATCAGCTTTGAGGAGACATCCTGAGAAAGCCACCAAGTCCTCCGAAAGACAATTCAGTAGCAATCCCATGGCAGACCACTTGCGACCCATTTCTGTGGTTAATGTAATGTAAGAGCTACATCTCCTTAAGTATTTTGACAAATCTGGTACCCTCTACAAATTCCATCTGAGTTTACAGTTGCCTTTTACTTTGTAACCCTGTTTCTCTTTCAATTAGTCCGCCACTTTGCCTTGATGGTCACTCCCATCCTCCATGTAAAGGTTTAGCCAGGGCTGAGCCCCAGCACTCCACAACAGCCCAGTGAAGAACAGGCTGAAGTTAAGTGTGCTGCTGAATGCCTTCACTCCATGTGCCTCTGTCATGCAGCAAACAACAAAGAAAAGCAGGAAATTAGGGAATTCCACAGAATTCAATGAACTGTTAAGAACCTATTAACAAAATATGGCAGAAATGCATCATGCAAAGCAAAACTCTTTTCCTTGCAGCCTATGCCAAATACATAGGTACAAGAAGCCAAAAACTGAGGTTTAGGAGGTGATAATCCATTGCCCTGAATTTAGTATGGCAGTTAAAATCTTTTATGTAAATGTTCACTATAATGTTCTGTAAAACCCTGGAGAATGGTTCTGCTCTTGTTTTCTGGGAGATCAGATAAACAAACGAACCCATCTGTATCCATCTGAGGTTGCTCAATGGGCAGGTGCTTAATGTATCAAAAGATGAAGCACATCAGCTCCAGAGTTAGGCTTTTAAATGTCCTCAAAAACTAGGCCCAAAATGCCTGATTATTTGGGCTAGTTTGAGGCTCAACCTCACTGGAAGTCAGTGTCATACTAGTAAGAATTTCTAATTTATGTGTGTATTTATATACTATTACATGCAGAGACCTGTAATTGAGCCAGAGCTGTGTAACCACGGCATTATAACATCCAAACCTGCAGGTTTCCCTCTGGCTAGGGTGAGATATGCTCCCCTGTCCTTCTTGTGGCAATCTGGAGGCTACCTTCCCATGATAACACCAGTATTCCTCCTGGAAAGGAGCTGTGCACGACCACTGGAAAATGGGACTTCGTGCTGGCAGGCAGACAGAGGCTCTTTTTCTCCAGCAAGAGGGCATTTCAGAGGAAATTACTACACACAGCGCAGGACAAAATATTTTTTCCATTGTGCTGAAATGTATCTAGAGCAAGGAAACTACACTTAGGACATGAAAAAAGGGGAAATAACAACATGGGGTTGTCTGCAGTGCAGTAAGGGAAGCAAAACACCAGGAGAGGCATCCTGAAGTATGCTTCCTGCATGTATTGAATGCTTTAAAACACGATGCTTTTCCTTTCAAAAACAGTGAACACACTGGCATTACAATCCCTTATTTTTTTGAGTTGAGTGATAAATTCCAGTCTTTGTAGGACACTTTTCTTCAGCTGAGATGGCATTTGGCTGTGGTTACTATGACAAACAGAGAAGAATTGGCATGTGGTGTGCTTCAATAAATACGCAACAATGTTCTGTAGAGAAAAATATCTATAAAAATGAATTAGATACTTCATTGTCATCTATTGCATGTTCAGAGGTCCATGGTACTGAAAATAAACAATATTTATAAGCATTTCATGGGCCATTATAAAAACAGACTGCATTTTACTTTGTAACTTTATAGGATGTTTTTCAGCTTGTGTTCCTTTACAAAAGAGCTTTCTTTATTAATTATTTATTTTCTTTTAGTGTGGAAAATAGTTTCAGGCTCACCAAAGATGAGAACACAATACAATATTTGATTAGTATTCTTTATTATTGTATCTTGTTTCTCCAAGATGAAAAATGTGCTGTTATTCCCAGAGCTTGGTTAGAATAGCAAACCAGTCTCTGCAGGGTAACCCTGAATCAAGCATCTTCTTTCATATGCCCAGTCATTGGTCAAAAGGAGGGGACAAAAACAGGACACACAGTGGGGCATATGGAATTAATGAGGTTTCTAAGGACAATTCATTATTCTATTATCCTGAGTAATAATATTTTCATTTCTTTATGTCTAGAGGCCTCAAGCTGGAGGACCGAGGGCACAGTAGGTACATTCCTTCCATGAAAAAAAAAGACAATCCTTGTCTGAAGAATTCTGGACTGCATAAAGGAGAAAATATGCAGGGAAGAAGAGTTAAGAATGCAGACAAAGACAAACAAGTTGACCAAAAGTGCCTGAAAACAAAGTTCTTAGCTTTCTTGTGTGTCTTGTGCAAAGTTATCTCAGAATCTTTTAATGACGAAGTAGTGATCTTGGTTTCAGCAGAGACTGTCAATTGCCACTTGATTCTAAACACTTTGCTGCTCTTTCTGGGAGCAATCAGGGATGAAATGGTGCAGCATAGAACATTGTTCTTCAGGGACAGTGTAGGTCAGGGAGGTGTTACGGCTCTAACTCCTCATAAGTACATGGCTGGACAATGTGCCATAAAAACAGAGTGGGTCAGCATTTCACAGACAGCTACTTACCTGGAAATTTAGTGAATAATGAGTAACCCAGCACCTAAAGCCACTGCAGAAATGTTATAGATTATTTTTAGAGAGAGAGAAGGTGATCGAAAATTACAGACCCTTCATTCACTCTGATACTTTTGGCACATCATTAGTCACATTGAGAACTCTAATAAGGCTGGTGGATTGTCTGGCCCAACAGTTTATAGCACAGGCAATGTCTACTTCTAATTACTGATCTCAGCAGTGTATTAACCTGCTAATTTCTCCTAAATAGGATTTGATGTAGAATATGAGGCCCTGTGTGTGACACATGTGGGTGGCTTCAGTATTCATTTGTGTGTGGCAGAACCAGACATCTCACCGTCCAGATCACTCACACCTGATCTACATGGCAAGTTGTAAACCAATTGCTGCCCATGACATGTGCTCCCTCAAGGGAGGAAAAGGAGCAGAAAGCAATTGAATCTGCAGCCATGTCAGTGTCCATGCCTTTGAGATGGAAAAGGTCGGTGGATGGAGCAAAGATGGTTAAATTCCATGGTATTTACTTGTGTCCTACTACAAATGTGGGCAAGCAATGTGTTACTGCTGCAAACAATAGGCAGCAACCACGAGTGATATCTCAAATGATGGGAAGACTGAGCAAGTTAAGGATATGTAAGAGGGAGAGACAGAAAAGGAGAGGAAAGTGTCTTGGAAAAAAATACAAAGTAATAGAGCAGATGGGAGAGAAAAGACATCTGCTGAAATAAGCAAGAACACTACCAGCTTGAAAAAGCTGTGAAAAGTGAGCATAACAGAATCTGTGAACATTTTGTATGCACTAACCTGACAGTTGAAACTGCAGCAATCCCTGCTGTCTCCAGCTTCCCAAGGCCTGCCCAGTCCTGGGGCTGGATCTCCCTGCCCGGTTTTGCATAGCTGTGTGTGTATCCAGGGCAGCTGGTTTGTTAGATGGCCTGTTCCAATCTTGGCTGCTGATTGTTGCCCTGCACTCACCACTTCAGCAATCACAGGCCCATATTTTGAAGGTTCCTGGTTGGGGTATTTGCAATGTTGCCAAGGTGCCATCTGAAATCACTGCTCAGAAATAGATCAGTGATAATGGGCAATAGCTAAAGACTTGTTTTCACTTGTAAAACCTCGCTATGATCCCAGCCTGCAAACCCAACATTATTATTTATTTGTGTCAGCATCTGGCATGTGCTTGGCATTTTATAGACAAGCAAGAAATGATAAAACACTGGTTAGGCAGAGAAGCAGGGGTGGGGCAATAACAACATTATTTCAGTGTAAAGTTAGCACCAACCTCTTAAAGCAAAATAATTGGAGCGCATTATCTAAAACTACTTGGAAAGAGTTGCACAGATAGCAGCTGAAGAGACAGATAAAGGAATTTGAAAGATGGGTAGACAGTGACTGGACAGTGTTTGGGATTGCTTCAAGGGCTATGTGTGCAAGAAGGATGGGACTAGTAATATGAAGGCATTCAGAAAGTAGATCATCAGCTTTTTTGCTTTTGGTTCTGTAAACGTGGGAGAGAAGCACTTTGTTTAAATGTGGACAGATTTCGGTGTTTGCAGCTACACTAACAGGAGAGACCCTTCAAAGTTTTACACTCCTCTGCAGGCATTCACCCATTTGGGAGTCACATCTAGGGGGAGATTTGATCAGATCTGAACCTAGCTTAAGCTAAATTAGAATTGTAAATACAGATAAATACGGTTTGGAACTCAAACTCATCCACAGCCCTTCCCTAATGGAAAGAGAATATCTTACGTGAAACAGTGGTCTTACGTGATTCACTTAACTTATCCCCACCCTTAGAAAAAATATATTTTGGATGCCTCTCTTTTAACCTGACTTTAATTTTCATGAAAACATGTCTGATAGCTTTGGAGACAATATTGGTATGTTCTGTACAGAAATTTTACTAGCTGCTTTTTTATTTTTTTTTTTTTCCTTTGGCATCAACTTGAAAGAATTGTTGGAAGATGATGCCTGCTGGAAACATTTATCCATTTCATTTTAAGAATGTGAGTAATTGTGCAGTGTATGTCATGCATATTAAATGTTTCACTATGAAAACAAATTTTACTCATTATTGCTTCTTATGAAATTCCAATATGTTCTCTCAGAATATGCTCCGCTCTCTGCCATCTGCCCATTTCTGGAATTAGGATGCAGAACCGATCCAATACTTTGTACAAATCTCAATGGTTTTAAGATTAGGCTTTGCAAGAACGCATTCCACTGGCTCTCCAGCCTGGAACCAACAACAAAATAACTATGTGATGGCAGGAAAGGACACAGCCTGCTGGAAGTTTTGCATCGCGTGATCTAGTGATGGAGCAGTGTTGTTAAATCTACTCCCTGGCAGGCAGGTTGTAAGTGTGGCTCAGTTTTAGTAGAACATCTTTTTTTCACTGCAATCCTGCACTATTTTAGTTCCTGTGCAGATCTTTTTCTGAGCATGAACAAGTAGGCCTAATACAGCAGAGACACTACACAAAGCAGTAGTTACTATACGATGTAATAGTTCAGAGGTCCCAAACAGAGAGCAACAGAAAGCATCCTTGCAGGTGCTGTGTCATGGAGGAATCATAGGAATAATGGTGTGGAGACTTCTATGTAACGCAAAGATCTAGTCCAGCCTCCTGCTTAGATCAGAACGATTTGCAACACTGAATATTATTTCTGTGCATCTGCCTAAGTGTCTGTGGATGGAGAATCCACTGGAGGGCAACTAACAAAGTAGCCATGAGAGAAACTGCTGGACACTAGGAAAAACACATAACCAACCCAACCTGGGGTTCAACTAGTTAAAAAAAAGTGGGTGAAACTTACAGACAAAAGATGTGAAAGGAGTTATTGGGAGCTCACTTAGCTGAATGATGCAGAGTGGAGTTGCTAACCTAACACAAAGTGAAAAACAAGAGTATATAAAAGAAGCAAAGCTAGGACCCACAGGTGACTGTTTAAAGCAGGATGGGTTATTTATTTGGGAGTGAGAGAAAATAACCTAGGCAAAGCAATGCTGCAGATGAGGGTTGTTCAGGGACATCCCCATCATTCAGATCTGTGAATGGTCACCGCAGTCTGGAACAGGACAGTCAGGTAGTTGTCCTGACCTGCATGGTGCATCTGCCCTGCTGGAGCAATCCACAGACCTGGGGTGATTTGGGATAGACCCATGGTGTTGTTCAGAGAGAAGGAATGTGAGAAATAGAGCCAGATAGTGTGAGAATAGAGTGTGGAGAAGAGGCTTTCAACAGTGTTACCATGAGGTGAAACTGCAGCATGCAAAGGGATTTTTCCTGGGTTGTGACAAATGCAATTTCTGCCATAAAAAATATGGTATGTTTTGATGTGGCTGCAGTTTTGGGAAAGGAGGAAAGTACCTCGCTCCACCCTCTTTCTCACTCCAGTCCCTCACAGTCTGTGATCAGAATGCATTGAAATGTGTGAGCCCTTGAGAACAGCAAAAAAGTAAGAAGCTCAATTACGAGATTTTAAGGAAGCTTCAGATCCTTATAATCCTGTGAGAGCAATGGAAAGTACAGTGGGTCTCAAGGTAGTACAGTATGCATTGTGGTTCCCTGTGTGCAGCACGCGAGGCTTTGGAAGGGCTGGGATGCTTTGTGCCAGGCCTTTGGGGTGCACAGACACAGCAGTCTTGTTTTACGTTGCCTGAAATTACTTCTGGCAAGGCTGGTAAGATGTCAGCAGGCAAGCCAAGGTACAACCCAGAACCCCATGGTCTGGATAGTGCTGTAAGAGGAGAGACCTGTAGGAACATGTGCCAGCTGGACTTCCACAAGGCTGGCCTTGCTGATGACCAAATATGTGTCCAGCAATGAAGAGGTACTTGATTTCAGAGCCCCATGTCCAGTTTATGCAGCTTGATGTAAGAAAGTAACTGAAGAAACCAGTCCATCACATGCCTTTTCTGGGAAGGTTGAGGTCCAGAATGAATTTCAAGCATGAGACTGTTAATGTATAGTGTGATTATACTAGAGTAAAATTAGGCGTCTAAAAGCTGGATGTGAAATGGGGAGGCAAAACAGATTTGTCAGCTATCACAACTAGATCTCAAAAGCATGAAAAACGTAAGTTAATGGTATAATAAATCAACCAGATTCAGAGTCATCAGGTTTCATATGCCATTCCCAAATCTCACCAGACATCAGCTGTGTGCAAAAAACCCCAGCTCCAGCTAATGGCAGACCTTGCTTTAGCTTCAATAGGAGCTGAACATTGTGGTTCGAATGTGCAATCCTGGCTCTGTGCCTGCTTATTTCAGCAAGAGTTTGGTGAATGTTGATTTTGGAAAGGAACTTGAAGTGAAGTTAGAGGTCTGATGTCCCTGTCTCCATCCAAGTTCAGACAAATTAATATAGCTGTCAGTGCAGATGGTTGCTGCTTGGGATTGTTGCTTAGAATCATGGAGTCACAGAACCGTTTAGGTTGGAAAAGAACTTCAGATCATGAAGTCCAACCATTAACCCAGCACTTCCAACTCCACCACTTAGCCACATCCCTAAGTGTCACTTCTAAACACCTTTTAAATCCCTCCGGAGACGGTGACTCCGCCACTTCCCTGGGCAGCCTGTTCAAGTGCTTGACAAGCATATCAGAAAATAAATTTTCCTAATATCCCATCTGAACAACTCCTTACAGAACTTGAGGCCATTTCCTCTTGTTCTTTTGCCTGTTTACCTGGGAGAAGAGAGTGACCCCTACCTGGCTACACCCTTCTTTCAGGTCATTTGTAGAGAGTGATAAGGTCCTCCTGAACCTCCTTTTCTCCAGGATAAACACTCCCAGTTCCCTCAGCTGCTCCTCACAGGACTTGGGCTCCAGACCCTTCCCCAGCTCCACTGCCCTTCTCTGGACACACTCCAGCCCCTCAGTGTCTCTCCTGTAGAAAGGCTCAAAACTGGACATGGGATTTGAGGTGTGGCCTCACCAGTGCCCAGCACAGGGGGGTAGGCACTGTCTTGGTCCTGCTGGCCACACCATTGCTGACACATTCAGGATATCCTTGGCCTTCTTGGCCACCTGGGCACACTCCAGCTCAGGCTGAGCCACTGTTGACCAGTNCTGAGCCACTGTTGACCAGTACCTCCATGTCCTTTCCGACCCAGCAGCTTTCCAGCCACTCTATCCCAGCCAGTGGCATTGCCTGGGGTTGTTGTGACCCAAGAGCAGGACCCAGCACTTGGCCTGGCTGAACCTCACACCACTGGCCATGGATCCATCCTGTCCAGATCCCTCTGCAGAGCCTTCCTGCCCTCCAGCAGATCAGCACTCCTACAAAACTTGGGATCCTCTCATCCACATCATCAATAAAAATATTGCACAGGGCTGACCCTAATACTTACCACTGGGGGACACCACCAGTGACTGTCTGCCAACTGGATTTAACTTCATCCACCACCACTTTCTGGGCCATCACCCAGTTTTTTTACCCAGTGAAGAGTACCCACATCCACACCATGGAAAGCCAGTTTCTCCAGGAGACGCTGTGGGAAACAGTGACAAAGG
>VXBT01001758.1:248776-451309 GCA_013400235.1 Oriolus oriolus | reverse complement strand
GTTGAGATGAAGGGTATAAAAGGGGGGAGGTGTTTTTTTGTTTTGTTTTGTTTTTTTGTTGTTTTTGGCAATAAATGGATCTTCTTTGGACATACAAGGGGGTCTGTCGTCTTTGCTCCCCATTGCTACAAATGTCTTTTGAAAGACAGAATGTCTAATAGCTGATTTGAGTTCTGGGGTAAATTATTCCATGAAAATGACATCTGCAAAGCATATACTTTAACATGAAACTTATATCAAGTAAATAATTTCTTTAAATATATTAAATTCCTTATATGGAATAGATACTATGCTCTCTGATTCAAATGAAAAATTACAAAGTCAGTGAGAAATGAGAACAGGCTGTTTGCATTTTCCTGAGATATGAGAAACTGCTCAGCCGATTGGTAATTTCAATTCACATGCTTATTTCCCTATTAATGCTACTCTAACATAAAGAATAAACAGGCTCTTCTGTGCCTGTTGCTTAATTAGCCATAACAAAACTTTCTGAAGTGTGGTACCTCAGCAGCTGAAGGTACCATGGTTGAAGGCAGTGACCTGCCAACAATAATATGAAAAGATCCTGACACTTGCCAAGACTTCTCCTCAGCGAGGCTGGGGTTTCTCCAAGTTATAGGAACCATTTCCTGCAGGTGTGTTGGGCTTTTTCATTCAAACAATTTTCAGAAGTTACTTATTTATCACATTCTGGGTATCTTCTCTTAACAAAGCTGTCTTGAGGTTGTTTCTGGAAAAAGTCAGATAACTGGATCTGGGTTCCATGCAGTAAGAATTTTATTTCAGGACTTCATGTTTTAGTAAATTCCTACAGTAACACTGCACAGTATAAACCATATTCTACCGATTTTCCATGAGCTCTTAAGATGAAGGAAAAGTTTCCCATAATATCCTTGATGAACTTGATGCTGGACAATGGTTTGGATTACCCAAGGGAAAGAGTCAGGTGCAGCAGAACTGTTGCTCCTCAGCCAATGATCTGCTGCGAGCAGGTGGACAGAGAGCAAGTGGCATATGGCGGACCGGGAAGGAAGAAGGGCCATGGCCTTTACTTTCTTGCTGACTGGCTGAAGCATCCAAGCTGGAGCTAACAGAAAGTAGCTCAATGCTACTTGAGAATGATGAAAGCCTGCAGCAAATTAGTAGCGTTTGGGAGCAAAAAGGAAACGAAGAAAATCCTTCCACAGCATCCCGGAAATGCACTGCCTCCCAAGACTTTTCTTGGGTATGATGCCATGATGATTTTTTGCTTTTTCTTTTACACCCCTTTTATACACTCTTTTATGTAGCTTTTATGTATTCTTAGTGCTTTTAGCCTACATACTTACAATTCTTTAAGTTTGATAACTTCCCTTAGACCCAATATTCCGTTAAGCCAAGAGACCAAACATTCTGGAAACCCCAGACACCAAGGTCCTCTCCAGAACACATTCTGTAAACAAAGATAGGCCCATCCAGGGGGAAGGTTCCTCAGACAAGGACCACTGAACATGCCATTCTTTGCTTTGGAGAGGAACTAAGTTAAGCCCTGGCTCTTGCTGAGTGCCTGCCAGCCTCAGGCAGGTGGGACCTGCAGGGAGACCAGGCCAAAGGCATGCACGTGTGCCCATGGTTTTCATGGAGGCTCTTTTGTGGGGAGAGTTCTGAAACTGTGGCCCTTTGCATAGCATAGATCTATTAAATTTGTGTGTATGGATATGCAAATAACTTCCCTGCTTGGACTCCTGAGGTCCTCTGCTGTGGCTGTAAACATGTCCTTTGACAGTCATGCTATCCTAAACACACAAAGGAACACTAAGCATAATACAAACTTGGCCCAGAAATGTTTCCTATTTTCTTAGATTAAACACCTTTCTCTGGCTGCATCGATTTTAGTGTCTGAACATCTTTGTAGTTGACTCCTATAAGGTTAATGGAAACTTGTGGAGAACACATAATTTGTGCAGCAACGAAAAAGAGCAGAAACCTTCTCGAGCAAGAGATGCAGTTACTGTGGCACGCACAGTGACACCTCTAAAGGCATTTATATAAAAATTAGATTCTCTTAAGAAAGAGAAAGGATAGAAAGTGTTGGTGAGAAAAATTGCAGATCAAGCTATGAAAAAACAGTGTGAGACCTCTCCAGGCAATCACTAGCCATGTGTCATTGTTCGCAGAACCTCCTAGGTATGCTTTCCAAGTAGTCTAGATTTTTATAGCATTTGTTCTTCATCTGGTTAGGACTGTTTGCTCACTTACTGAAGTCTAATATGTATTATAAGATAAAAGACGTGTCTGAGAAGCCTACCATCCACTTTATCAAACAGCAGTCTTGTCCATGACTTCCATAACAGCCATCTAAATGCAGTTCGTTCTCAGCTGGCAAGTTCCATTGGCGTTATGGGACAATAGAAATGGGGATGGGAGACATTTTCCTTAGCTCTCTTTTACTGTTAATGGCCTGTGGGGAGACTGCCACTCGTGAAAACTGCCCTTTGGCTGGAATTATTCAATGGTAGAGCAGCAGATCCCAATACAAAAACTCTTGTAGTGTAAATAGAAGTCAGCTTGCATCCAGAAGCAGGATAGCCAGCATCAGTCTTGATACACCCTCCTTCTCCTTCTCCATCCCCAGACCCACCTGCTGCACTTTATGCCTGCAATGGCCTTGCAGGTGGTCTGGTTTGTGAGTCTGTGGGAAGAGTTCCTTTGGGAGTGGGGTGTAATGTTTGTGAATAAAACAGTTGTGAAGTTACGCCTTTATTGTTGCAAATCTATAGTTCTTTGTTCCTTTGGAAAGGCGGGTGCAAATTATGTGCCAAATGGAAACCAAAACTAGCAGTGTCTGGCTCTCATCTTGCAATTCTTTTGGATAATTTGGAGTGAGCATGTATACAATTAAGGCAATGGATAATCAGGCTCCTCAGATAGGCAGGTATGTATCTTCCAATTTAGAAGCCAAGAGAAAAAGTTGTGTGATGTGGTTGCTTTGAAGGTGTTTTATTTTGCTTTTTAGCTGGTCTCTGAAATATAGGAGTAGTGCCAAGTCTTCTGAAATTGAGAATGAAGAAATACATCTTATTTTGGGATATTTTCCTTGGTGATGAGGACAGAAAGAAAGGATTTCAGAGGTGAAAAAAAGAATGAGAGGATGCAAAACTATATTAACCTTTCAGTTAGGTTTTTTTTTATAGAAAGAAATAATCTTTTAACTTTCCGTGTGCAATACACTCAATGTGTGCTTTCTGCTGTGTGTCTAAGAAAAAAAATAACTTACGGGTTTATTTTTGGTATTTTAGCATTGGAGATAATAAACTAATTTTAGTTTTTAAATATCATTTTGCCATTCTTAAGTCAAAAAATTTTATTCTACTCTCCATTCTAAAGCTACTCCCCACTTGCTTTAAAAAAATTCTCAAATAAAAATATTCCATTCTAAACTGTAATTCTAAAATTATAATTTTCAGAAGGGCTTCAGTGGGTAAGTGCTAGCTCACTTCTCTGCTCTTCTTTTCCTTCTTTGAGAACTCAGTCTCGTCTTTTCTTCTGGTTTTTATTTTTTAATCCTTTTTACAAGAGTCACATCTAAACTTTTTTGTTATTATCATCTTGCAGCAATGTTACCATTGCAGCCGCAATACCAGAGGCTGTTAAATTTGATTTTCATGATTTCTTTTACTGTCCTTCTGGATATATGGCATGTGAATGTTTTAATACTGCATTTCTTTCTAATCATGTTACATCTCTTTCTATCCCCCAAAACATGAGTAACACTAGTTTGCCAGGTAAATCAAATCAGCATCAGTGAGTCTGGGTGATTTTTTCTCCTAACACTTCCCAGCAGACATGGATTTTGATAAGAACTGCAGCACGGGCTGATTGTACCTTTAAAGGAAGTATGTGGGTAAACCCAGGGAGCATGTAACTAAGGCTTTATTTCAAAAGGACAGAAGCAGGAAATGGAGAATCAGGATCCCACCTTCAGGCAAAAGAATGCCTCTTGGCCAAGGAATTACAGATGCTCTTGGTAGGATGGGTCTTGATTCCTGAATTCTGCTACCAAAGCAGTCCTTCTCTGCGTTTGTAACCCAGGCCAGACCTCAGGCTGATACAACCTGTTTTGTTGCTCTTGAGTTCCTTATCAAGTTTGACATTGTCTCTGCCAGCAGTTAACAAAAGCTTTCGCCTAAAGCTTGAGTATGATTACCATAAGCATCTACTACAGTAAATATTTCACTAATGTCAATGTCTCCTGTTCAATTTAAGTCCCATATATTTTATTTCACATCTTAAAATAACAACTTCATGTCATCTACTGCAACTTTCAACCTCAATATAATAAAGTCTCAAAATGAAAAAGTCTCAAAATAGTTGGCAGATTTCAGAAAATACATGCCAATTTCTGCAGTCCTTTGCATCCTTTCAGTGAAATCTTGTAACAAATTCAATTGGATTTTCCCTGAGAAAGGAATGAGTAAGAGTCAAGTCTGTCAGAGTCAACATTGCTGTGGTCAAAACTAAAAGTGAGTCACCTTTGAGGAAAGGGCAAGGGCTGCATGCAAAGTGGCAGGGACAAAACTGGGAGGAAGAAGCTTTACAGACATCTCTCAGATGTGGCAAACAGCTGAGGGCTCGTTACGGAGGATGGGAAGCCTGTCTTAGGCAGAGGGGCTTTTCTGTCTGTCTGCAAAGATGCCACGTGGGAATGTCCCTGGTCAAAAGTGGTCAGCAGTTTTGATCAGCAATCTCTTGGAAGTCTGTCCTCACAACAGGCTGCCATCTCCTGACTACACCATGTGTGAAATCACTGTTCCTCACCTGATACAAATGTGTTCCTATGGTATGTTAGACTTAGCAAAAATTCTCTAAATCCCAAGTAGATGGCAATTCTATGAAGTTCCACATGCTGTAAAAATAGTACTGCTTAAAAGCATTTAGTATTATTAGACTGGATTTCCCAAAAGAAGAAATATGTTCTGAATGTAAGATCACTCTATGCTTTTAGCCTCTTAAATCCATCTTCTTGTTACAAATTTCCTGACTTTTTTTTCAACCTCTGTTTCTACAACAGAGCTGAACAGTCTGTTGTGGATATTTCTGTTAATGTTATTACATATATTTTCTGGTCCAGACAATCAGTACCTATCCAATTTTTCTTTAGGCAGCTCACTAAAAATGGGGCTAAAAAGGATGTAAAAATGGTATTTCTGTGCGTAGGAGGATGTGAGTGAGAATGTAGTTCTTTCCCTCAGCCCTGGTGATTTACATGGAGTAGGATCATAAACCTGTCTCAGTGTGGGAGGCTCCATGAACATAGCATGAATCTGTCAAATTCCAGTCTCTCTGCTGTACTTGGTGCCAGTTCAAAATCTTCTGGAGACTGAAAAAAGAATTCTAAAAATAGTATCTCCCAGATATATAAAATAGACACCGCAAAATGCAGTGATAAGCATTTCATAAGGATATTAGTGGGTATTTGATTTCTTCATTGGTAGTGTTTCACTTCCTACAGGTTTTTCCCTGATTATAAACTTATGTGCTTTATCTGCAATGGGCTCTGCATCAATATTGTCACCTGCAGACTGCTGACTCCTCATAGAACTGTCTCCACCAGAAAGAAACAATAAAACTTTTTTGATAAATAAAACTTTTATCTATGAGCTTGGTCAAATACAATTTGCTGAGATTTTGAAAATCTACATCTGTTCTGTATACAATTTGTATTGCCATTTGTTCCACAGATGTGTAACAAGACAAATACCTGTCCAGGCTTATATGTGATTCAGAAATGCACATGTTAATCATGCTGGTGGAAGGAGGTGAAGGAAAAGACAATAAATCAGCTTACAAATGGTTTCACTTGGAAAGGTCTAACAGAACAGGGTTATTTTTATCCTAGGATGCTTTTAATTTGAATCAAAAATGCCTTACCACATGTTCTGCCAGCAGTTCAAAAGAATTGGTAACAAACATTTAATCTTTTTTATTCTGGGATTGGCACTAAGCCCTCATCAAAAAGCGTATGCAGTCAAACAGCTTATCTCCACTGAGCTGTTTTCCTTAATGTGTTCCTAATTATAATCCTATATATTGCTCACTGTGGCCGATTGAACAATATGGCAATAATTTCTTTACAGACCTCGCTGTTCTTTGAACTGCAAGTACAGAGGGTTAGGACGGAACCAGATCAATGGGATTTGAGTGCAGAGGAATCCAGCCAGATGCAATCTCTGGAGAATGCATTTCCAGCTGTTCTCCAGAAAGGGACCAGAGCAGACAGCTGGTAACTGTGCAGACCCTTTCATACAGCCCCACAGATCAGTGCTGCAAGGTGTAGCCCTTCTTATCTTTATTGCATTCTGCACCTCTGGGGACTGATTCCCACAAATTCCACACAAAAGGTGTTTTTTCAGCAACAGGGATTGGAATAATAGCCTGCTAACCCCCTCCTCTTAAGATTTCACTAGACTATTAAAAATTTTCTGAAGGACTGTTTGAATCAAACTTGGACAAATGTTTCCATAAACTGAAAGCTGTAAAATGATGCTGAGAGGAAGTAAAAGTATTTGTGCTGTAGTGTTAGCTATGTTTGTTTGCAGAGGGTTTTAGAATATATAAAATCTGAAAAGGTCTGCCTTTTATTCTTGAAGTGCCTGCAGCCTTAGGAATTCCAAGCCTTTCCGCCTCCTTTTCCCCATGTGAACACCTGGTTCACGAAGAACACGTATTGCCATGATGTGATAGACACCAAGTAAATGAAAATGGTTATAGCTGAAATTATGTTTATACCAAAACAACTGTTTGTATTTGCCAGCTTCCACTTAGCTCTGATGCAGTGATAGTTAACAAGGAGAAGAAAGCAGTTGACTAAGGATTTGGTACTCCAGGCTTTTGGTTAAGTTTCCCCTTACAGATCATATCCCTTCTTTCCTGATTGACATATGCACTTCCCTTATTGGGATGTGTTCCCCTTGCCCACATACCCCTCACATATAGAGGACCCAGACAAAACAGAGTACAGTGCTTAATCTTTAAAACAAGGCAGATCACAGAGGCAAACTCCTCAGACTGTCCCTGAATAATTTACAGGACAAACTGTGTATTCTGGAGCTATATATTTGTTTTAATGGAAAAGAGGGCATTGTACAGAGTCTTTCTAGAGACCCTTCCATTCCTCCAGAGGGTGCTTGGGCAGGTACTGCACCCCAAGCCTAGAAAGCAGGAAATGGTATATTTCATATGTGTGTATTGCTGATGTTACAGGGATGGAAAGGCAGATAAACTCATTTTTACCACCCCCAAAAGATCCAGATACAAAGATTATTTTTTATCCACTCACACACAGTGAACACTGTTCTGAATTTCTGGCTTGAATGTTTCATAAAACCCATTTGCTCTGTACCTGGGTCTTACTGCCTTTGCCAAACAATGTTGAGAACTTCACAGTACCCTACTCACACACTTTTAAAGGCCTGGTGTCTGTGAAGTCAAGGTGTGGAATAAGATCACTTGAAAAACATCATTACTTAATACATCGTTGCACATCTGAGTAATCAATCAAATAATTAAAATTACTGAGGATGCTGGTCTGTGAGGCAGTCAAGGCTCACTGAGGCTCTCCAAGTAATAAAGATCATTGCTTTCAGAAGATTACACTACTCTTGTTTTTTTACTTTAGTGTCTTATGTGTCAACTTTTGTGATCATTGCCTGCCAGATATCTTAGTTTTCACCCTTCAGACAGGTGGAAAACATGTCACTGTTTCCATGTGGCTCTCTTAAGGTGCCAACTTCTTATGATTGCCAAACATTGTACTGCTCACTACTTCTGTTCATACTCACTTTCCCCCCAGTAACAGCACTGTTTTCACAAAGTGTGGCCAGACCTCAAACCATATTTTGTGATACAGGATATGTGTCTTTTGCCGTAACTGCCTTTTATATACTGTCAAGTCACCAGTGAGCTTCCTTCAATTTCAAATAGAGATTGCACACTTTCAAATAAAGAGATGGATAAACAATTTTTTTTGCTGAATGTTGATCCCATCGTTTCTATTGAGTCCTCTAGAAAGGGTGCTGGTGACTGTCAGATCGTTCTGCAAGTCAGCCATTTTTAACTGGAAGAATATTCCCTTTGGGGTGGGTATTTCTGCACCACTTTCTAGCCTTGAGAACAATCTTATGGGCAGTTTAAGCTACTAGAACTTTCACATAAACAAAAGCATGAAACTTTTTACACCATTGATCAAGGCCAAAGATTTGAGCAGATGAATAATTGTTCTTTGTTAGAATCTATGATGAGTAAAACACCGGTTGCCAGTTCCAGCTGTGCTGTTACATGAAGACCTATTCAATAGCCCATTTGCAGCATCTTCTAAGAATTTAATGTTGCTCCTCATGTCATTATATTTCAGGACCAGAGCTTCTTTGCTTCAGTTTCTCAGGTCTGTTGAATAACTTTGCACTGAAACGTTCCCAGATAGTCAGTTTAGGCTGTTAGGCTAAGAGTGTGTACGTGAATCATATTTCCAAATAATTTTGTATCAGTTTCACATCTATTAAAACACGCTTGCTATTAAAAGCCTCAACTCTGATGTGACCTACCACTTACTGTCTTACACACACATATTATTGTCTTCATATAGAAGTTACATTTCTGCTTGTTCAGATTTATCTCAGCTGATCCATGTTTTCCAAAGCTTCTGGTTATGCAATACAACTTTTTCTTCTCACAGTTAAACATAGTCTTTATAGTCTTTTGTATCCTCCCTACCAACAAAAATCTTATATTTTGCAGTCAAACCCCTCAGGGGCTGGAAAGAACCCAAATGGTAGTCTGCAGAAACAATATTTCTCAAAGGGACTGTTGAGTGTGAACAAATACCTTCTGTTTTTCTTAGGGCACCCTGTTGAAAGCTATTTGGCATTATCCATGTTCCCCAATATGTCTCCTCTCATAGGCAGAGGAAAGTTGTCACATTATATATATATATATAATTCTTCAGAACTTAAAATAGGCAGACATTTGTCTTTTTTTTAATCTAAAGGGCTAGAAAATGAATACACTCTAGTAGTTCTTTTTTGTTACATAATTCCCAGAGCAATAAACATCATAGCCTGTTTTAGGGTAAGAGGATCTTTCTTTTGCACATGAGTTGCTGATTTTTTGGCTCATTCAACAATTTTCTTATTTTTACTCCCTTTTCTTAAAACAGTTTGAAACCTCTCACTAAAATGTCAAAAAATGTCTTTGGGAAATTTCATTTTTAAGTTCAAACTTTTGCTGCCTGTCAAACACCAACTGTTTTGCTAATAATGATTTCTAGGTTGATCATATGGATCATGTTTTTTTAATCCACTCCCTTTCCTCCATGTTCCTGTGAACTGTTTTCTATCAGGGAGTTGCCAGCTAATATTGCAAGCTTTTTAGTCCCAGATCAGTCACAAATTACTGTGCTGGTTTTTCCCTTCTCCTGCATCACCTCTTACATGAGATACATTTCTGTGAATCTTAGGTTTCTAATTACCTTAGCTGACTGAAGACCATTCAGAACCATCTGCTGTAAAAATAGGTTGTTTTCTGAATTTCATTGTCTTGACTATCACTCGTATCTCAGAGACACAGAATGAGTGGTCTGTTTCAACTTGATCCAGCTACATCCCAAATTTCCAGAGAGCTACAGGTTTAACACAGGTTCTGACTGCTGCACTATGCCAACATTCACATGGTGCATTCTGATGAGTTGTTATTTCTTTAACATGTGATAACCATATGATAATCAGTGAGCAGATCTACAAGGGATGTAACATCGAGTCCAAGTCAAACATGAAAATTTCCATTTACAGCTTACAGGAATTTTAGTTTCCTAATTTTATATGTAGGTAGTTAAGTCACGCTTAGGTACAAACCCTGTTGTTCCATGCTGCTATTAAAAAAACCCGTACAACATGTGAGCAACAATTGCAGTGAATACACAAGTCAGGATATCAGTACTTCCATTCCTACTAGAGACAGACTAATTTTCCATTAAAGTCTCACTAAGTTTCAAAAAGCATAATGAGCATGGCCAGCAAGGATGAGAATTTACAACTTCCTTCATAGATGACTGTCATAATCACAGAGCAACATGATAACAAGATGTCCCCTTATTTTCTCTTTGACCTATAAACATTGAATTCTTTTTTGGACAATGACATAGCTTCATGAGGCAGAAGATGTTGTGGACTTATCCTGGCTTGCTCTGGCCTTTACTGCAGTGTCTGAGACCATAATCTGAGAAACAAAAAGCAGGAAGTTTTTAATCCCCTCAGGTAGAATTTTTTATTCCTGTTTTCTCATTTTCCAGACAAATGTTTTAACTGTTGGTGACTGCATCCTCTTTCTGCTGTTTTCATATTTTTTAGGTGATTTCATGTCGTACTGCGGACTCAGTCTTTCTTCTCCCACATTTCCTAATGAGGTGGTTTGAAAGCAAAAAGACCATTTATTTAAATTAGATTCAGTTCAGGACTGGGCTGGATTCATCCCACTGAACCTAAGAATTTAACTGTGGAGGCCACTTTGCCCTAAACTCCATCTATATTCAATAAATCTCCCAGTAGAGAGAGGGCAGGGTGACAAGGCTCCTATTTTAAGTATGTCTCTGCTAAGTGGTTGAAAGTAGGTAGATAAATCCAGGCCCGAGGGATGTCCTCTTAGACCTTTAAGACACTAGTTCAATACTGAACTTAAGCACTTGCTCAAATACACTTCTATTTGGCAAAGCACATAAGCACACACTTGCAGTTAAACACCTAAAGCTTAGGCACAGAATCCTGCAATAAATCATCTTTTTCATGACTACTGACTGTGACATATTTTTTAAAAGAAAAATGGCTCCTGCACTTCTATTTTTCTGACGCAATTTAAAACCTCCCTCTGGTAATAAAATATTTCCTATTAAGCTAAACTTTATTAACTTTCTCAGATTTTGATGTTGTCTTTCCATCCTGTCTTTCTTGTTTGGAAAATTCCTGAAATTTACAATTCCATTCACTTTAGTTTGGAAAGCTGACACTATATATTGTATTCAAATTAATTGAAGAGATAATCTGGGTGTACTTGAACAGATGAACTCTAACAGGGATCATAGTAATTGCAGCAATATGAAAATCTCTTTCACATTCTGTTTTTGCAGATTGGGAAAATCAGAATATGAATAGAAGCATATTAAATATTTAGTCTTGTTTGATCTTTCAGTGGAACTACTCAGCCATCTTATTAGCTAGCACCTGGTAAAATCCATGTTCTTTGGCTAATGAAAGTCTAGCAGTCATGTTTGGGATTCTCTGAAACAACTGATCTAACTTTTCTGAGCATAAAATAAGTACAAGATATAACAGCTGCTGAGATTACAGTATGTTTTTAAAACTTAACCTGAGCTAGGAGCCACCTATTCCCCAAATACAGGGAACAATTATGCACCAATTTAGCCAGAAGAAAAACCCCACTTCAGATACTGGAAAAGCAGACCCTTGTTTCCTAGGGTCCCTTTCATTGCCTTCCCCTGTGCTAAAAACCCATCTTATCTCCTCCTCATCTTTCCTCACTCCACAGGAGTCTTTCTTCCACCCTGTATTAGCATCTCCGTAAAGACCTTCTCCAGATCCTTTTTCCAAGCCAGCTTAGGCATTTTGTTTGTATAAAGAGACCAAAGTATTTCCTTAGGGAGAGAAATATTTAAGTGAATGTCTACTTTAGGGGTATGATCACTATTTGGATTATGGTAGAAACCATAGTTAGATACCTACCTGATAGACAACCATTAGGCCTGAAATAATTTTACATAGGAGGACAAATAACTTTTAATCTCTATTATATCTCCACTGAAGCTGTCATGTTCATCTTGATGAAAATGTAACTCAACAAGATCAAAATGAAGCAGTTGAGGCAGAGGGGTTTAAACTGGTGCCAAAACAAATCTATGGGACCAGATTTTTTCCACCTAGATTGTTTCAGCCTAAACAGACTGAAAAGTTTTCCCCCTAGTAAGAGAGAAGCCATTAAATAAGCAATTTTAATAGTTCAGTCACCCTCAATTTATTTGGTGTCCCTTTGAGATTATCGAGTGAAACAAAAATAGTACCTTTCTATATCTTTCTTTCTGTAGTAACTAATGAATACAGAACATACTTTCACACTTACCAGACTTTTTCTTCTTGCTGCTTAGCCTCATTCCCTTATTTTTAATGATAAATAAATTAACATTAATTTTCAGTGTTCACAGCAGACCATATACATCAACTAAAAAATAAAAAGAAAAATGGTTAGTAATTTTTTTTAATGGAATGCAACATGTGCTGCCCCTTCTGTGAACTCAACACTCATTCAGGAAATTGATTTGTCAAGATGTAAAAAAAAATGCATCATTTCATCACATTTTTGGAAAATATGGGTCCAATCTTATAAGATGCAAAGAAGGCTCAGCTCCCTTAAAGCATTTCAATGGAAGCACTTAGCACCTCACAGTAACAGGCTGATTTTACATGTCATTTTAATGATCCCTTTAATAGTTAATTCTGAAACCAGCAACACTGAGCATTGCAGTGCCTGATGCCCTTTGTTGGGCCTGGCTCTGAGCCAGCTTTATGCTTTGCAGCTTATTTGTACCCAGCAATCTCACCATAAAAAGCATTTGTTTTCCCAGGATGCAGGTGTTGATATAGCTGCATTGTAGGTAAGATTTTTGGATCAGGCTATAAATCAGGGCATGGCGCTGATTGGGGAACAGAGTTCAGGCCTCGGGGCGGATCTGAACAGTCGCTCCCCTCCTCCTCTGCAGTGATCCTGTGCAGCCCAAGAGTGGTCCAAGAAAAGCAGCTTGTACAGGCACTACAACGTCTGGAAAACCTTGCTAATATTGATTTTCAAGCAAGAGAGGTAGATATATCAGGCACGGCTTTCAACACTTTACACAAGTTTTATACCAGCGCAACTGAAATTTACTGAAACTTAGCTGGCATAAAACTGGTACTGCACAACTGACAATGTGGCTCACTGCCGCTGCTACTCTTTTTTTGGCCATATGAGAAACAACGATTAACTTTGCTGCATTTTAGAATATGATCAGTCATGACAGAATCGCTCATGGACTCCTGATCCATCTGGTACTGCAGCCTCAAAGACACAAGGTGTAACAACCCATTATTATTCTCCAGTATTAATAATTAATATTTCTAAAAATGTATCATAGGGAGAAAATCCCTTGTTATCTGATCATATTTGTATTTATATTTATTTTGTATTTATTTTGCACCTTGAGCTTCAACCTTCCTTCCTGTTGATATCTCTCCAATGATTTCCATCAATCCCTTCTGCCAGATGTAAAGGTTTTGAGTTCATAATTTTATTCTGCAGTATTAAGACAAGAACCTTTATTTTTTTTATCTTCATCATCTTAATCCTCATCTGTTTGCACATCTTTCTCATGTGACACTTGTACACCGGCCACATGCTGGAGCCCTACCCACTATCTCCTTTAGCCATTCATCAATTGATTATTTTTCTGGAATTAATTTAAGCTAGAAATGTCTGCAAGCCAACAATTACACATATCATCTTCAGCAAAGTGTGAGAAAAGACTAAATATATTGACTGTGGCATTGGAAGAACAAACCCCTACCTGATCCATTTTGCTGCGATTGTTCAAGTTGGATGATAGATCTTGTCTTGGAATGGTGAGGGAAATAATGGATCTTCTGGTATGCCTAGCAAATCCTGTAGTCAGTAACTGGCAACTTCTCTCTTCTCAAGCCGCAGGTCTTGATGAGCTGCCTGCAGCCCTCTGGGTTCCTGGTACTCAGACATCTACCACAAGGTAAAGAAAACTCCACTTCCAGAAAGCCTGAGATACTGAAAACAATTTTTTGAACTTGCTTACTGACTGTTTTTCATCAAAACTGTATCTATTTGAAAACTGCTAACATCTTCTATGTACCTAGAGCAAAGTGCTACAATGAGCAAGGGAAAAATAAGTTCATAATTCCTGGAAAATCTCTTGATTTTCATTCTGGTTTAACATGAGTTGGCTAGCTCTTGTCCTTCCAAGGGAAATTATCTGAGTAAAAGCTGAGTAAGGGCCTCAGAACTTGGTCCACAGTAACTCAGAATCCCCTAAAAGTTATTAGCCAAAAGTTTTTTGGAAAAGTAGCAGGCAGAGACAGAGTATGTGCTGTGGAATAGTTGTATAATTTTGAGATCAAAGATTGTTAGGAATTTCTGAGGATGGGTATTCTGTGCTTCTGTAGTGAATGCTAGATTCAGAACTTTGGGGTGATATTTTCATAAATTGCCAGTTACCCAGATGAACATGTAAAAGAAGTCAAATTGATCTTTAAAAGTATGAAATTGTTTGTTGGTTTTTTTTCTTTATTTATAGTTCTCTGCAACAGACAATCTATCCAGCAAAACAATATCAAAAAATTAAAAGGCAAACTGGGGGTGGAAATCCTGGACACAGGATGCAATAGTGGAACTACATGAATATTTCAGAGGCATCTACAACTTGTACATACAGAATATGTCTACTACTATTTTATGAGGAATATGCAGCAAGAGATGACAGGTAATGTTTTATTTCAGAGTAGGTAGTGGTTGGTGTGGGGCATTCAGGACATGGGATGGTGATGGCTGTGGTGTGAGTTACATGGTTAGAACAAGGCTGTGGTGTGGCACTTGGCCAGTGGCTGAAGTGAAAACTGAAAAGCGACAACTGTATCCTGCCAAAATCTGGTATTGTCCCACAGGCTTTTCATTTTATTCCAAAGGTCATAATGTACTGTACAGCCAAATCTACTTCAAGAAACTACCACTCTAGGAAAAACACCTCTTGACAGAATAAGTGCTATGCTGAATTTTTTATATTTTAAAATGAATTTTCTTCATACAAAAATAGGTTTATAAGGTAATGTCTGTGTGCAAGAAGGTAAAATCCTGTGAAAAATGTGGCACAGTAAATGGATAAATCTCGTAGCTCAGCAATTTGTGTCAATGTTTTACACAGGAGGAAATCCTCTGTGACATGTATCAGATAGTGGAATAATTTCCTATAAGGGTGCTTACTGCATGAGGGCTTTACTCTTTGCAGTGCCATACAATGGAGCACATTAGCACAGCACCAGTTTAACACCAGACACTGAAGGCTGAGCCCTGCTTTTAGTTATTGCATCAGCAGGAGTTAAAGAAGCCTTGTTCTAAAAGTAAAGGCCAGAGAGGCACAGTTGAGAATTAGCAAATACTGAAGAGTGAGGCTTTTTGCATAAGCTGGACCAGATTCCCTTTCCATTGCTGTTTTTACATACTGAGTTACCCTTCTTATTTAGAAAAACCCTTCTCACAAACCGCTGGTTTTGAGAATCAGATCTATTTTTCCATCTAGGTTCTTTCACTTCATTACCTAAGTGGCTCCATCATCCTAAGTACCTAATACCTCTCATTATCTTAGTGAGTCATTTAGAGGTTGGCTATTTAATATCATTAATTCATCATGAATAAATATTAGAGCTAAAATCTACATTTGCTCTGGAAGGTGGAAAGCCTTTTTTAATTTCTGAGGTCTGGGTTACTTAATAGCATTTGAAACCACTGGAAAGGTTTTATAAAGAGCCCTGAGAGTGACATTAACAGCAGCTTCCCAATGAGATATCATATTTTGCCTAGTAATAAACAATATCATTTATTGTTAAACCAAGAGGTGCTTCTGAGCAGTAGACAAATGTAGCTCTGATATGGGTTTCCTTCTACACTGAACTTTCCAGCTCTGTAAGAAAACTTTGTCCTCAAAGGTGAGGAAGAATTCAGTCGTGTTTCATCCTAGAAAAGTCCTTATGTGCCAGAAGAACAGGCAGGTTGGAGACATCGAAGCAAGGTGAAATGTGTTTCTTTTTCAATGCCCAGACTGTTTTTCCAGCCATACAAATGGGTCTCGCTTTCCCTCACCGTAACTCTGATGGGTACCACCTAATGCTATGCTATGATGAGGGAGCTCTCATTGCCAAAATTTCTTTTGTAGGATCCCAAGGGCACCTTTTACCTTCTCCAACACTACAGTACCTAAGTCTACACTGCCTTAGGGCTCTTCTGATCATAATGTTAATTTCTGAAATTTTTAATTGCTTTCAGTCCACACTTACACACATTTCTGAGTGTGCTTTCTGCAAGACAACTTAGATGGGCAGTTCTACCTTGAAGGATGCGTCCGGCATGAGCAGGGCATAACCACAGTCAGGGTTGTTCAGCAAAGCCATTCAGCCTGTGATGTCTTATAGGGATGTCATATGGTCAGAGTCAGGCAAGCAAGTTGTATAAGTGTCTTACTAATTGGGGCTTATGTTAAATGGTTCAGGAAGTGATGGGAAATGTAGGCAAAGTGCATTTGCAATGGCTCGTGCTTTGAACTAGCCCTCACTTGCACTTTTATTCTTCGCAAATATGATGTAGTCCCTTCATCCCACAATTTTTCTCTAAAATTGAATCTCCTTTCAGTCTGAACTAGGACTGAAACCACTGGAAATGCTGCTTTAATTTAGAGAGTTTGGGTGAATGAAAGGCCAATTGCAGTTATTTAGAAACAGCTATCTAGATTGAACAGAAATTTGGAAGACAGAGAGATCCATGGGTTTGCATCTTGTCTTGTTATATGCCTTGCCACTTGCTCAGAACAGTAAGTAAAAGGAAAAGAATTTTTCCCATTGGCTATGAGAAACACTGCAGAGCTCAGACAGTGTGGTACTGTATAGGAGCACAAGGCACGCTGCATTCCAGCCTGAGCTCTCCTGATTCCCTTCTGACTGTGTAAATACCAGTCTTTCAGACAGGTCTGGTGCCTACTCTGTTCTTCTTCCTACCAAATCTAAGCCCCCTCTCTTGATCAGGAAGGAGAAGAGAATTTCAGAAAGCAATTTTTAAAAATTATCTACCTTGTTCCTCTGGCAGGCTACCTTTCAGGAAAGCTTCTCATCTGAATTTTGCCATGCCCTTCTCTTTCCCCAGAAGATTGTTGCTCTTTTTTGCTATACAAAGACCATTTCTTCTGTGTTTCTATTTTTACTTCCGTGAACTTGTTGTGTTTCTTCTTTTTTTCCTCCATTATTTCTATTTCTATTACGCTAATTCTTTTGGGCATTATTTCCTGCAAAATTCTGACCATCAATATATCTGTTGCTTTAGATCTCCTGATGCTCCACTCACAATACTTCTTGCAATCAGCCTCAACAAAATTCAATAAAGCATTTTCTTAAAAACACAAAGTTCACTCAAGTTTTCTAATGATCAGTGGATGATTAAGGGTCAAACACTGCAGATGGTCTAATATCTTTTCCTCCCCTCAGTGTTTCCACCCATGGAAAAGCTGTGAAGGGAACTCCACAGTATCTGCTCTGGCATGCCAGCTGGCCTCTCCCAAAATGTCTTCTGTCTCGCTCATCAGCACATGTAGAACATGGATCTGTGGGTCTATCATCTGGGAAGGAGGAAGGCAGGAAAAGAAAAGAGATACTGGGAAATTCAGAGATGTTACCAATCTGCAACACCTCAAGCAGGTCATGGTGTGAAAGCTGGCGGAAGAGAGGAAGATGCATATGCCAGCCATTTCTGCTACTCAAGAGATAACTGGCTTTCTGTGTCTAAAAGGACTTAAGATGTTCCTTGCCTGTTGTTCAGGACTTCTTTTAGCCGTTCTGTTAGCACTGACGTTTTATAGCTTTGATTTCAATTTTGATACACACATGTACCACATTGTGATGACTCTCACCTGATTTCTAGCCATGCTGCGTGGAAGGACCAGGATTTATTTTACCTGTCCTACTTAATCATCTTTGCAGGAGGGGTAAATACTCATAGGTCAAGAAAGAACCTGGACTTAAGGACTGAAGAAAAATAGCTGGTGAAAACTTAGTTTATATTCATGGGCACAGTTTTCTCTTTCAAGTTTTATTAATGTGATGGTTTTCCAATCTGTAACCCTGCATCTATGCAACTCAATGGAGAGTTTGGGAGTTTGGCAATGTATTTTTGGTTATTATGTATGGAATAAAGATGCCAAAAATAAGTGCAGCAATATCTTTCCATATTATTTAACAAAAACATATTTTACATCAGTGTGGTAAGGGGGTTTCTTCTGTATAAGGGGTAAAATTGCTGTTGCATGTTTCCAGGAAAATCCCTCCGTTTTATTTCTTAGCCAGGATCCTTTTAAATGGCTCCTTTAAACCAAATAATTTTCTTTCATATAGATGCAAAGATTTGAAAGCAATAAACACAAACATGGACTCAGCATTTTGAGAGTGCGTGAAATAATCCTTCTGTCACCTAATTTCCCCAGAGTATGCATATGTGGTTACGTACCCTTTTGCTGGAAATCTCTAGGGAGTTAGGAAGCTGGCTATCTTATGATCAGGAGCATGAGCCAAAGTATTCCTCCCAGTAAATGACATCTGAAGTGTTTACTGGAAAATTACCTCCTCTTAAGTACTGCAGAGGACCACAGCCTTGCAGTACCCATGTTAAAGAAAGCAATTCATATATCAAGCAGGCGGTAATCCCAAAGAGGATGTGATATGCGAAAGGGGTCTGGGAAGACGGGATGTTTTTTTCTGCACACTGTGCCTAACAATGCCGAAATGTTTTTTCCCTGTCCATTTGCTTTAACAATGTGCCATTCTGTACCTCATAAGCACTTAATTTATTCCAACTCTTTGGCCTGACCTGTAATCCCCTCTCTCCTTACCCATCTGACCCATCTGTGTTTCATTTCCCACTCATCAGCATCCAAAGAGCCAGGCCCAGGCCCTGTTTGGAGCCATTAGACAGAGATTGGCACTGTTCCCTCTTCCTGCACCACATCCTCCACTGAAAAAAATGACCATCAGATCAGAGAACAGAGCCTGCTTTGTCCCCGGCAACCAAGATCTGGAAGCACTTTCAATCATTTGCACTCTATACCCACTCAAATGCATTAATGTGATCAACATTGGGCCTGTTGTGGGCATTTTTTCCAGCAAATAGCTTGCTAACATTCCAGGCATGTACTTCCCTGAAAACAAGACCGAGACAGGGCCCTGAATATTCAATTGGAAAATCACCAAGAGCAAGAGCTTAGCTTGGCACGGCTGGTGTTGATTCTTAATAAGTGACTTCCTAAAGCTGAGGCATGGGGCTTACAGCTTCAATGACTTGTTTGAAAAATATTTTGTAGGTGCCTCATACCACTTTATTTCCTGTGGTATGCGTCATATTGTGAGCTATTCTGAGCCAGGCTGTTTAAGCACACTAACATTTTTTTCCAAGATTGCGGTGTTTAACTAAAAATGTGCTTATACAAGATGAGCTCATAGCTATTAGTGCTGATGTAGTTTTAACTACTTGGATACCAATAGCCCAAGGCCTAAAACCTGCTGAAAAGGGGGAAAACCTAAGCAAAAACCATCCTTCACAATCCTTGAAGGCTTTTTGAAGACAAGACAATTGGAAAAATATTTTAAAAGTTGGATTTTGGTCATATAGGACATTTGCTGTGCAAAATGCCTTTCAATATCATTATAGAAACTTGCTATTAAAGGACTTACTGATGTGAAGAGCTGAAGAGATTTCAGATATCCACTGAAAAATAATTTCTTCAATGTTTTTGCATGTGCTACAAATATAATTTCCAGAAAAAGCTGTTTATGTGTCCTTCAGTGCAGCTGGATGGACTAGGTACAACCTAATGTTTTATTCATTGGAATATGTCTTTCATTGACATGGCTGCCATGACAAGGCAAGTTTGACTGTGCTGAAGGGGGTCAGCAAAGATTTTTGTCAAGGCACACCATTGTGGAGGAGGGTGTCTGGCTGTCACAGCCCTATTGTTCAGTGATGTGCTCTTGTACGAGTCTCATTCTTCAAGCTGAGAGAAGATGGCAGCCTTTTGCACAAAACACTTGAAAAGTCAAGGGGTGGGATTTTTTAAGCTTACCTTGGTGCCTAAAGAGGACTATGAACAATGGGAAGAACCTTAAGGAAGCCTTGTTTCAAGGCCCATTTTAGAGGAACGACACTTGGCTAGATTATATCAGGACATGTCAGGTATAAAGGCATAAAAAAAGAAAACTAAAATGAAGGGGACAAATGTCTATATGAAATTCTAGGACTGTTCATTTCTAAGCCAAGAGCTGCATCCTGGACTTAATCTGCATCTAGAAGTTCTGCGTAGAAGAGATAAAATGGAAAGAAAATGGAAATAACTTACATTTTCCCAAAATATGATATGTATGGGGCAAGGCAATGATGTGCAAATAACACATATCATGGTCACTTTTTCTAACTGAAACAGTTCAAGAGTCAGCTGTAGAAGAACTTTTATAAAAGGACATTTGCATGCAAACAATTTATTTTCATCCAGACTCCTTTTCTGTATTTCAGAGAAAAATAACTGGGACAGGATTTACAACTGAAAATGTCAACAAGCATATTTTACTATTTGCCTTAAAAGATTTATTTTAAAATTATGTTGGGGAGCTTATTTTTGTTACAAGTACATACATGTGAATTGAAGTTGAATCCTTTACTATTAGAGAATGTAATAGTTTCTTCCTGAATTACTGAAAAACAATGTCCTGTGCAATTCTAGAATCTCTGCTTGTCCTTTTCTGTGGATTCCGTGGTAATTTATGGCACTTTGTTAAAGTGGCAGTGCTTTCTGACAGGGTTCAAGTACCTATGTTTGTACTTGCACATCTGAGTCTTAACCACGCAGATGCCTCACAGGAGACACAAATCCAGATTCTGACAGAAATTTGCGCAAATCACTGATTGTGCTAAATATCCACCCCCAAGTTTTATAAAGAACTTCCCTTTGAAGTGGGTTAAGATATCAGTGCAGTATAGTATAGTTTCAGTTCCCTGCCAAGCAAATTTCAAAGCTTCAAATCCCTTTTCTAATACGCTACGTGTATTGGAAATTGTTTTACATTGTAGAAAATAAGCTTCCCAGTTTAGCAAAGTAATGGGAAGAGAATGCATGTAATAGAATGTCATAATAACAAACTCTGTGATCAATCACAGCATTTCAGAGCAAATGTAGAAGTGCTAGTGGTGTCTGCTGCAGTGGTGCTGAAGTTTTACCCTCGTGATGTTTGAGCTGATTTGAGTTTTCCCCTTATTTGGCCCCGTAACAGAGCTTTAATGTTTAACATGGGCATAAATTCACCATAGACCTCAAGTGAAGACTATATTTAAAAACTGAATAGAATGCTTGAATTTACTCTCCAGATTTTTCTTCCATGATCAAGTAAAGTTCCATGTAACTTTCCTTCCCAGCGTAGTGCACACAAAATCTCAGGAAACAGCAGGGCTTAATTAGGACCCTATTTTATAGTTTCACCTGAAAAAATACATTTTAAAAATCACATATGTTTGGCTGTGCAGATTTTTTAGCCAATAAATTCTTGTTAATTAATCACATTAACGGCACTCCTTAAAAGTTGAAACAAAATCACAAAACAAACCAAATATCCCATAAATATAATGTATAAAGAACCATTCACCAATGCATAAACTATATGCCTAAAGCATTTACAAATATTCATACCTTTTCTTCCTTTTCTTTTTCTTTTCTTTTTTTTCTCTTTCTTTTTCTCTTTTTTCTTTCCTTCTCCCTGCCCCTTCTCCCTCTTTTACTTTCCCCTCTTTTTTACTTCCTGTTCTTCTTTCCATCTCTTTTCCTTTATTACAGGCACAATGCCAAGACAACAGCTGCTCTCAGAAGTAAGAGTTCAGTAGATAAAGCCAAACACTTTTTTGGGGGGGGGAAGTATATGGTATTTGGTTAAATGATGTAACACTTTTCCCCTTCTGCCTTGACTTTAAAGGCTTGGTTTAGAATTTTAAACAGAACTGACTGCAGTCACCCTCCCTCAGACAAAAAGTAAAATGTAAAGAGAAGTCCCATTCAATTACTGTTTTGTCCCAGGACGCCGAAAGCAGTAATCCTCAGTGCAAACTGTGGCACTGAATACTGCATTATGATCTATGACTGTCTGATGTAAAGTTGATGACACAAAAGCAGGATTATATTGAGCCTAACTTATAACATAAAAAATAAACAAGCAAACAGAAGCAGTCTGGGGTTCCTGGATTATCACTTATGACACAGCTACTTGTTTTAAAACATCAGCACAAAACCACAAAAACTTAACATCGTGGCAACTTATGAATGGCAGACTCCTAAATCATGGAATATGTATTTTTTGTCAAAGTGTTTTTGATGAAGTGTGAGTGACAGTAAATACAGCATGTCATTCTTTCCCTTAGTAAGAAAATTATTCTTACAATAAAATTGTTCCCACCATGTTTTGTCTTCAGTTAAAAGGCAATTTGTTCATTGTATATGGTTTTTCCTTTGTATAGAGTTGCAGTTCTTTGAGACAGACCGAAAGACTACCAGTCTCTCTTACCATAGGTTACTTGTGCACTTGAATCATATTGTATTATTATATACAAGTAAATTCACTTTTATTTTCATTGTTATATTTAGAGGATTTATAATGCTTTACTAATTATGAGCTTCACATATAAAAATATCTCTGTGCAACTTCTCAATTACAAAATTCTGAAAATGATCAGCCTAATTACTCTGGAAAACAACGAAGAGAAGTTTTATTTTCGATACTTGTGCTGTTCTGACTTACTCCCATTTTTCTTTTTCAATTACTTCTAGATCGTTCTAGTTTCCTCTTCAGGTTCTCCTCAGTGTTTCTGTGTTCTCTCTTAACATTGTCACTTTTCTGACAACAGCCTGGCTCCAGGAAACCTGCAAGATGTTCACAGCAAGTGGTCCTTCTGTGGTCCTCTGCAACAACACTTTTTTCAGGCTCTGTATATAAGACACGATTCGAGCATCCAAAGACATTACACAAAGACAATTCCTTTTCCTTTATGTTAATTATTAAGCATTTATTATTATTGTTTTCATTTATTAGAATTTTTTAACTCACTTGAGTAATTGTTTCAGTGGGACAGGCAAGAAGCTGTTTCAACTTTTACCAATCAGAATGTGCCTGCTGGAAAACTAAGACAAACCAGAATCATTAGAATTTCACTGGCTTTGATAATGTTGCTGCATATTGTGCTCCCCACAGGCAGAGAGCTTTTCCAGTGAAACTGGGGGCTGCCTACAAGCAACTGGCCTAGCTGCAACCTGATGGTGTTTACATGGATAAATGTACCTCTCCTGGTAACAGTGGATGGGGCACAGAGCAGAATGGTTTGAGTACAGCTGTGGATATTTACTGCCTACCCTGGAAACCAGTCCAAATGGAGAGAAATCTGATTCAAGACTGGATCTGTGGAAGCATCTGTCAACATAATGGCTTCAGTTTGTTTGTGATATGGTACAAATTAGTTGGTATCTACAACTGATGGTTCAAGATTTGCATGCTTACTGAACTTTCTACTGGCCTTATTTTATCTAACTTCAACTTTCACACACCTGTTAAAAATGGGCCAGGACTCTGGATGTGAGACAAAGCTTGAGCATGAAGTGGAACATAGGTTTGTCTGGTCAAACACAGTAGTCTGGAAATGCTGAACAAGCACAGATGTAGGAAAGTAAGGTAATCTGTGCTGTGAAGGAAGCTACTGGAAATGGTGGAAGCTTCTGAGAGCTAGGGATGGTTGGACTGATAGAATATATTTCCTCTCTCGTTGATTATCAAGGCATGAGATATGAATTTCATCCTTTGCTACTTCCCCTGTATCATCATTAACATAGTCTTTCAGCTTTCCTCCTCAGCATCTCTGTATCCTTCTGAATAACATACTGAGATAAACTAACTAGCACATTTACACACTGCCCTTTCTCTATGGGTTCTGGGGGGACCTAAAGATCACGCTTTCTATCACTTCATTTTTATATTTGTTGTGGTTTAACCCCAGCCAGCAGTCAATTACCTCTTGCTCAGTCCTCCACCAGCAGGACTGAGGAGAGAATCAGAGGATAAGAGCTAGAGAACTCGTGGGTTGGGATAAGACAGTTTAATTGGGGAAGCAAAAGCTGTGCATAAAAGCAAAGCAAAAGAAGGGATTAATTCACTGCTTCCCATGGGCAGGCAGGTGTTCAGCCATCTCCAGGAGATAAGGGCATTTGGGAAGAGGAACGGCATCACTCCAAAAACCCCCTCTTTTCCTCCTTCTTCCCCCCACTTTAAATGCTGAGCATGATGCCATATGGTCTGGAATATCCCTTTGGTCAGTTGGGGTCACCTGTCCTGGCTGTGTCTCCTCCCAACCTCCCATGCATCCCCAACTTCCTCACCAGCATGGCAGTAGGAAAGGAAGAAAGGGCCTTGGCTCTGTGTAAGCCCTGCTCAGCAATAACAAAAACAGCTCTGCATTATCAATGCTGTGTTCAGCACAAATCCAAAATACAGCCACTCTATGCCAGCCAAACCCAGCACAACATTGAAGATGTTCAGACTGCTAGGCGGTACGTACGTAACAGTGCATAATCTGAAGATAAATATGGCCTGTGCTTATGTTTCTGAAAAATAGCTGGTTTGTGTCATGGTAGATACATCAGCAAGGCTGAACAAGGATATTTTAACACACGGACACTTTTTCTATATATGTTCTCAGAAAGAGGGACAGAATACACATCAGGGACCAGGCCTCCTCCTGTCAGTCCTAACTGGAGGACAGTGAGGCAGAACAAAGGCTTCTCTCTCCTGGGAAACATCAAGCACAGCCACGCTATTTGTTCTCAAAATCTCACATTTTCTCCATTTGATCACTTCTAGATGCAGGCACAATGCATGGGGTACACTGTTGCGGTGAGCAGTGACCATGGTGATGGTCAGTCAAGCCAGCAGGTCCAAAACTCCCACTGTTTTGGTGCTCCTGCATCCCAAGGGCACTAAGCTTGGTCACTAGCCACTGCCATCTCCGCCCTTCTCCCTCCATATTTGGTTCCCTTGCTAGAAAGTTCTGTATTATTTGGTTGCTGATTGGCCCCTGTTAACCCTCTCCACCTCCCCCTTCTCCCACTGGTTGGGGTTCCTTCTCCCCACCTTTGTACTGGCACCTTGTAATCTTATGATTGGTTGCTGTGAGATTTCCCCGCCTCTGCTGTTGGGGTATAAAACCCCATGTCACCCTCATTTTTCAGCTTCTCTGCACCCTACTCTTGAGTTCAGTAAAGCCTTTTCTGCCCCTGAGAAGCTCGTCCGCCTTGTTCCTTTCCTCCTCGGCACACCCTCGCAGGGACTTTGCCTGCCCTCCTGCGCTGTGATCGGTTTCCATCCACTCCTCCAGAGCGGGTGAAGATTGCCCGGTGCCTGGGTCAGCTTTGCTAGCCGGAGCAAGCGAGGCACTGCGGCAGTACAGCACTCGTTCCATACTTGCTGTGGGCCTGCACCTCAGCAGTTTTACCAGTCCACTGCCATATGCTGACTGTATTTCATTTTGAAAAGAATTAGCAGAAGGGGAGATGTTCTTACGATTAAAAATTAAGCAAACTTTACCATTCTTAAAGGAAGCAAGCATGGAACTTGCTTTTTTATTTTGATGTTAGATTTTCCATCTCTGTGTTCTCTGTTATGACACCAGCTCTTCTGTTACTCAATTTGTTGGAGCAAAAAAAGAAAAAGTGCTAGAAAAAGAAAAGTGCTAGTTATTTTATCTAAGTGTATGTATGTGATTATTTTAATAATAGTAGTAGAAAATTTTTTGGCTAAGAAGTAAAATGAAGACCATTAAAATGGTAGTATATGAAATTATCCTGAATAAATGTCTTATTTTCTGTTACCAAAATATTTTTTCTGCTGTTGTCTTTAAGTTGTGCTATAGTCAGAATTGCCTTTGAATTGGTAGCACTAATAGGGCTGTTAAAATATTGAGTGTTGCAGACTGATTGGGTGTGACTCCACCAGGAAATATGATCTTCTGTGGCTTGACTGTTCTCCAAATCCTCTTGATTGCATAAGTTTTTTGCAGAGCTTAGGGAAACTGAATGATGTTGGTGACATGCCACAAGATATCATAATGCAAAGCCAAGAGGAATTATCAAAGATTGTGCAAACTTGATTTTTTTTTTTAACTGCATTTTCTCAGAAATGAAATGTCATTATATTGGTCCTGGAGTAGAAACAACATTATTAACCCAAAATTTAAGATATTCCTCTGGTCTACAGGTCCCAGAGTTTTATTAATAATTATGGTTTGGAAAAATTTTCCTTAAACAGTAAAGAACATTTTCTTGTTTTCTGTTCTCCTTTCTCAGGTGTCTACTTATAACCTGCACAGTGACAAAGCCACTAGTCAAGAGAATTTGCAGGTGAGACGCCATATGCAGTTGGCAGCTGTAGAAGATTTTTATTTCTTTTTTAAGAATCATTACTGTGGAAATACTTAGAAGACTGCTCATTATTAAAAAGGAACAGAAACTTGAAATTATCAGGAAAAGACTTTTATTTCGAAGGGTAGAAGAATTAAATATATTTAGTTGCTGCTGAAGATGATAGACTGTCACTTGAGAAAATTTTGCATTAACACAATAACTACATTTCAATTCAAAATCAAATAACTTTATCTATTTGGGTGTAATTCAATTAGTTAACTTAATAAATAGGTTTCAAAAGACTTAGTTTTTTTCTTTTTCTACATGCTCATGCAAGAAAGGTTTTCAGCCATTGTGGTATCTAGGACAGAACAGAGATATAAACTCTACATTGGCAGTATTTGGAGACTGAGTGCTCTTGGCAGTAGCTTGCTTCCAGATGCGTGATATTATGGGCTCCAGGAAACTAACAAGGGTCATCACATAAAGGAAAGGTAGAATATATAAGTAATCTTTTAGTAATCCTCTCCCATGCACTACCGTCTGCTGCTCTTCAGCAGTGATGGGCAAAGAGCGAGATGACTGCGAAGAAATTTTCTCATTAGGGGCCATGAGGACTGGTTGGACAAACACCTGTCAGGAATGACACTTCTTGTGATCTGTTCCAGTTCTGGGATACTGACATCTACAATAATTTGGGGGAAAACACCCTCAAAACAGCCTATGGGTATATATAACTAGTGCCTTGGAGTTTAATCATATCAGTGAAAAAAGCTCATTGTTCAGACTTGTCTTCCATTTTGACAGCTGTAAACTGTGACTTCATAAAAATAAATTGCAAGAGGGCAAACGTAATGTAAGATTCATCAATAAGCTCAAGCATTTTTGGGAGGAGAGTTTAATAGAATAGCATTAGTAATTAACAGCAACCAATTGTAAGTTTCATAATTAAAAGTGGTGAATTCAGTTGAAAAAAGTTCATCTTAAAAGCGCATATCAAACTGGATGTTGCAAACTGTAAAAAAGATAGGTGTTTGCAAATTTTTAATGCCTATTATGAGTTTAATAACAGTATTCTGCCAAGGCAATTAAATGCCTTTGCCATACAAAGGCAGTTCCAAAGGAAAGCTTGTGGATATTCATGTGGAATTTTAGTCAGCTTACTGAAATAGAATTAAAAAACCCCAACTATTCTTGTTACCTAGGTATGCATATGAAATGTATGGAGAAATTAATAGTCAAGTCTCCCTGAGAGGAAAAAACCAGAGAAAATAAAATACGACGTTGCATATTAATCCTTGGGACAAAGTGGGGATATATCCTTGCTAAAGTAAATGTCCAAGTGATCCTTTGCATGCAACATGGTATAGCCCGTGGATAGTTTTATATAAATGTATAATTTAAGTTAAATGAATGAATGGATAAATACTATATGTGGATATAAAAATAGAAATTTGAAATAAAATGTTTTCTGCTTCAGCTTTGTAATCAGGTATCTGCATAAATTAGAAGAATTTAGTTTATTTTGATGAGACCTTTAAAATTTTATAACAAAGAGGCTTTTATGAAATTAGGAATTTTAAAACAAGCAAAAAGCGGAAAAAATAAACACATAAGGAAAAGTTTCCATTCTTTATTTTGAACAGTGTTTTTTAAGAAGTGTAACTAGAAGATTATTTTATGTTGATATATGTGATTATTGTAAAATCCTTATTATACAAGCAATTGAATTACAATTCAAGCTATTACACTATCACTGGTAGAGTAAAGCTGAGATCTGAACACCAGACTGAGAGGTGGTAATTGGGGCATCTTTCCATAATTTGCTCCCTTCAAATTTTAATAATATGAAAAGCTTTTCCTCTTACTTCTGTTTATCTATTTGATTTTAAGATAAATCATGCTATTGTGATATAGTTGTAATTAGGTGATTGACACTTTGAATGTCTCTAATATAGCAATTTTTATTAATTCTTCAGCTGATAAAATGTATTCCTGTCTGTGAGCTTAATAAATTTGAGACATATAAAACAGTTTCAATAAATTTATTGACATATTTTCACTTCCCCTATAAATAACGATCTAAAATTATTTCTATGTTAATACCTGTCCTATAAAAATTTCCATAGCTGAGCCTTTTTGCTCCAACAGTTGTGGCAGTTGGACTCCTGTCAAACACCCAAGGACATTGACAAGAACAATGTTCAGGGATGTAATATGTGCAGTAACCCATTCTTCATATGCATGAGAGTATGTGAGGACTAAAGGCTTGCAAAAGATTGGTTTAAACTCTGAAATAAGATGCTATAAAATCACATTCAAGCTATTTAAAAAAAATATTCTTTCTGGATCATCATATTATTCAGGTATTATTTTTTCATAATGTGGTCTGCGGCTGTGAAAAAAACCAAAAAACAACAAAAAAAGAGATCTGGGTAGATTTGGGCTGAGACGTGGCCAGATTCTGACAGGTGTAAACTGGCATAGCTTTGTGAAAGATTGGCTTAGAAGTAGTCTCTGGCTTGGGCTATGCATAATTGAACATACAGACATCATGACTATTTGATTTAGCCTTGGTTAATGCATCTGAGCCTGCAGTATTGCTTAGGGGAACAAAATAAATGGCTTTGGATATAACCATTAGCTTTTTTCTTTCTGATTACTCCATTACGTTTGAGCTTTGACTGAGCTCATTTTTTTCTGCCCAGAAGCTTCAAACCATGAATTGAGAATGACATTTCACTAAGGAAAAGAGTACAGAGAAGTAAAAAGCACATGGATATATTAACCTTTCATAACTTTCTTTGATAAAAAGACATTAAAATGCTGGAAGATAATGTGATAATTACACATTATCTGTTCAGAAATATCTAGAATAGCTGAAGAAAATATCCTGATTAATCATTGCAGAGGTGACATAGTGGCACAATATTATACTAACAGAACCAGTACAACTTTTTTATAGCAGAGATGCCAGGCTGAGTTCTGACTTGTGTTTTTGTAACCTTGGGCAAAATATTCTGGGATCTGCTGATACAGAGGGAAAAAAGCCCACATTTCCCAACATAGAAAATACTATGACCGGCACTTGAAAGATTCAGCTCAGTTTTTTTTTTTTTTCTTAGGAGAGTTATGAAGGAAATTGGGATATGCCTCAGATTCATTTGACAAAGCAGGTTGTCAATCTTTGATTAATAAAATATACACGAGTTTGACAGAACACGCATTCTAGACAAGGCTCCTTTTGGTCTTCTATTTTTTGAAGAGAAGGGGAAGACAAAAATAGTAAGAAATACATTGTTTGGAAAATTTTATTTTTGAGATTGACATATATAGTATCAGAGTTTTCCTTCATGTCCTTTGCTTTTTATCTTGGCAAGAAAAATATTGTACTTGTGAAATATAAAAATTATATTCTGTGGAATGTGGACAGTTGGCCTTGGACAGGCTCAAGAGGAACAAAATTACAGAAGAATTAAAAGCAGAAGAGAAAAATTAATCTTTTACTTATCATAAACAGATGCTGGCGTTTCATTTGTATCATATATGAACTAGCAACTTCCATATTTTCTTTCTGAAAAGTAGAGAGGTAATTGGTTAAGCTAGTTGAAGTTTCATTGTTGTTTTTGCTGAGAAAGTCGAGCCCTTGATCTAATATTTTGCTGACAGCTTTTGGTCCTCCTAACAAATAGGAAATTTGAAGTCTCAGTTTTCAATGCTAAATTTCTTGCTTTCCTCTTTTTACTGATGAATTTTTAAAAAGAAAAAAAAGGAACAAAAGAGAAAGAAAAACCCCCAAATAATTGGTTGTCTCCAATTCTTCTTTGTTATATTCATGTTCACTAGACAATGGTGTAATCACAAGCACCTTCCCCAGGGAATAGTATGGAACATATGCTGAGTTTTATTAACACAAAGTGGTGATAAAATTAGGTCAAATAACCAACAATTCATGCAGCAAATTAAGGATGGGAAAATGCTACCACAGAAAGTAAGTTCTCATTACACCAAACAGGCATCAGGAATAAAGGCAAGCTTATAATTTCTCAAAGCAAAATGTGCCTTTCTCCCATCTCCCTGCAATCAGCATACACAGGCTATAAGTACGTTTTACTCTAAAATTTTCTCTGCAATAGTCGTTGGAACTTTACCAAACTGGACATAAACCAGAGCAATAGTACATGGCAAGAAAATAACAGATGTACTTGACTTAGGTCAACTTGTAGTTCTGTCTTTCCCTTTTAATAGAAAATATGTAATCAAGAAGGGAGATAAATTACTTCCGGCCTTCTTTTTTTTTTTCTTTTCTGGAGTAGCTAGATGAATTTACTCTTGAGAATTCAGTAAAAAGAATGTACAGAATGACCGGAATTTTTTCTTCTCTGCACACAAAATAATATATTGTAGGTAAAATGCTCCATTTACTGTAGCAGAAGTTTGGAGATTTTTGGCACAGCCAGAAAATTGTGAGGCAGGTTTCTCCTGGAACATTTGCTTTGGCTTTTTGTGATTGATGTTACTAAAGGGCCCTTCAAAATGGAGATTTTGCACCTTAGTTGGAATAATGTCTCATTCTAAAGACTCTTCAAGACTGAAAGGAAGAGGACAAATGGTGGCTATCAATCATGCAGACTGACCTTACAAATATTGACAGTAAGGACCAGGGTGCTATGTCTGGGGAAGAGAAAGAGAAAATGGCATAGATGGGCAGACATCTGGGTGGGACAGGAGAAAAAGGGAAGAGCGGGTCAATTTATTCTTTGCATATTTTGTCCCCATCAATTTATGATGTAATTTACAGTGTTTTAAAGTCATTAATGTCCCCATTGTTCTCCACCAGCAGCCAGAAGATTTTTCTTCCTCAAGAGTCTTTTAAGAAATTACAGTGTCCTTGAAGACAGCTTCCCCTTCAGTCACTGGGCACTCACTTGATCCACCTGAGTCCTCTTCCAGCCTCCTGGGGCTCCCATAAATTATTACTCTCTCATGCTGATCATAATAATGGAAACCTGCATCTGTAGCTGATAACCAACAACAACAATAGCATCAAAATGGTGGATTTGCTGCACATTTGCATCCACACATGTCCCAGTCTTTCTGCTTTTTCTAGATATTCTTTCTCCTTAGACTTTTAAGTCTCGTCTTGAAGTGGGTTCCTTTCTGCAAACTTCTTGTAATAATGGCTCATCTTTCTATGGATTGTGAAAAGATAGAAGAGACTTTTTGCTGCATAATCCTTTAAGGCTCTGTCCACACTTAACTCATTGAGAGTCCTGTCTGAAGGGTCTGGCTCCTCTACTGCCTTAAGTGGAACTTGGAAATTCCTGTTCATAAGTCCTGAACACAGCCAAATGAGAATTATTTGTGACTCGGACATCGAACTCAATGGTTTTGGAATTTTTTTTGCAGTGGCTCTGGATTTTTTTGCAGCTTCTCTGGATTTTTTTTTTTACTATCACAGCAGACATCCTGTCAAGGTAAAATTTTTTCAAACTAGATCTGTACCATGTGGGTGAAGGATAGGGATGGTGTGCAAAATCCTGCACTTTGCAGGCCAAGACCCAGCCCTAATTTCCTGGTTTCATTGGCTGAATTGTGGGTACTGGAACTTAGTACTGAGTTTACTTTAATTAAATGCCTCATTCACATATTCCTGGCATCTAATGGCCTGTGGGGAAAACGAGGTCTGTTATTTGAAGCCACTGTCAATGGTTCTGTCAGTAGGCTTAGATGGCCAGTTACTACTTTCTAGGAGTAGGTATCCAAAAATAAAGTCAGTTTAAAAAGTTTTGGAAGGTAAGTATGGCTTCATACGTAAGGGCAATAGTCAACCTCTAACTATGGGATGTTAAAATAAAACTTTCCCAGGACAAAGAATATCTTTTAACAGGGTATTCTGAGGTTTTTTACCTCTACCACTGAAGCAACAGGTACCAAATGTTGTTGATGATGGAGAGCTTGTATGCCTGTCTGCTCCTCCAGTGTGAGACATTTTTATCTCTGGGAAGGAAAAATTGTATAGGCAGTTATGTCTACAAATTATTTAATCTTTATCAAGAACTGAATGTTCCGGAATAGTCAATACAAATTGAATATTTGTTGGGAATAATTTAAATGCTTTTTGGTAGCTGGCATGGATTGATTTAGCCTCTGTCAGCCAATAAACAGGTATCATTATGACTCAGATGGTAGAGACAAATTATTACTCAGCCTGCAATGGCAAATTGCATCAGACATTACATTAAATTCTACATAGAAATATCATTTGATAGATCAGTACTTACGGTCCTGTATCATTCTGTGTAAATATTTTCAGTGAGCTGTTGAAAGTAGTTTCTATTTAGTGTAGAACATTCAGCTAGTGTTCGGGACAACTGGTTTAGTGTTTCTTGCAGGGGCTTTGGATTTGCATGAGAAGGATCTGATGTTTGTTGATTGGGAAGGTTGAGCTGAACAGAAAAGCATGAATTTTTCTGTAAATGAAATGTTATAACATCTATTTGTTTCAAGATTTTGGAGCCCAAGAAATGTCCTGGTTCAGCTCTGCTTAAATAGAGGAATGGATGGGAAATCATTCAGAAGCAGTGACCAGAAGGTTTTGTTTTCTTGTGCGTTTGCCAACACATGGCCCCTGCCAGAAAAAAAAAAAAAAAAAAGCTGATGTAATTTGCCTCTATATTTGATTACTAATTGGTTTTCTTAGAATTACATATTATATCACCTCAGGTTATGTCTCTTCCTGGCTGAGTGTGTGTCCTCACTAACCTAAGCTACACTCAGTGGTGAGACCCAGGTGTGCACCAGTACCATATAAATACATATACACAAACACACACATCATGCACATGCACAGGCAGAGATACATAAACTATATACACACCAAATAAATACCCCACCACTCTTACATACGTGTGTGAGATGCTGTACAGAGCAAACACAGGCCTCCAGTGGCAGCAAAGACACACTCTGTGAAGGTTGGCAATCTAGATGGCTTGAGGGAAAAGCCCAAAAATATGCTGTGATAAGTATTAAAGAGGAATTCTACATATAGCTACAAAAACAGATCATAGAGCAACACATGAATGCCTTCGTGAAGGACTAGGCGCCAGTTCTTGCTGTACTTGTGACACCAATACTCTGATGCACACTGGATGGTTACTGAATTATTAGTAAACCTTGAGAAATTGTTCCTGAGAGTTAAAGCCCTTTGTGACACTCACTTGGCCCGAACACTGTTGATGCACTTTGAGAGTGGATCAGATCTTCTCTCTCAGTGAAGACACTCACGTGAACAAGAGTGGGCCTCTGGACGTGTTCTTTCAGCAAGGAGCCTTAAACAAAGAAATTCACTTCCATACACTTCCTCTAAATATCAGAGTAATTTCCTGCCCCACTTAGATACATGATTCCAGAATTTCTTCCAATTTATATTCAGCAAGAAGAAAACAGATATATTTGCCAGAGTAGTTAACTCAGTTCTCTGTTGTATCTATGAGATGAAAAACTCAATACCCATTCGTATAAGAGATGGGTAATTCCTATTTTTCTATATTTGTTCTCATAATTGTGAAAATAGTGTTTCTTTACAGCATTGGTCCTTTTATTTTTCAGGAGGTGAATTTAAATTTTCTTTTTCATTTTGTATGTATTTTCTGATTAAAAAACCTCCCGGGTATGCCCTGATTAAATTTTATTTTAGACATATAAAAGGACCAGGTTTAGAAAGTTCACATAAGAAATGAATTCTTGTGCTCTGGATGTAGTTTAGCACTTTTTCTATATGATTTCCAGACTGAGAACGCACTGCAGCTGAGTAACTGCTCTGTTTTTCATACAGTCAGATGCACTTGATCAATATATTTGTAAAAGAGCTTTCATAATAATTTTCCACTGAATTTTGTGTAAAGATAAGTGACTGTGGTGTGCAAACCAGTAATAAATGTATCTTCTCTACTGATCTGAGCACCTGATATTAAAATATTTTTCATTAAAGACCATTAGTGAGAGATTTTTCTCTTTTTTTCCTTCATCATCACGTAAATTCCATTTTATGTCACTCATTTTGAAATTTCCCACCTATACAACAACTTTCTTACACAATCTGGACATGGAAAGGGATAAAAGATAGACAGTAGGCACTTGTTTTGAGGTTGAGGTTGGATATTTGACATCTAAGCTCAGAGCATAAGCAAAAGTACTTGTCTAGTTTCACTGACATCAATGAGAATTTCAACAGGACCTGATTTGGAAAGAAAATATTAGGCTCAAGAATGAACTGTTAAAACTAGGATGAGTACTAAAATATACAACTTCGGAAAAGAATGTGGAAAGAATAAAATTATTTAGCAGGGATAAGTGTGTAATGGAATGAAACAGGCGCTGTATGGTGTCATCCAACTCACCTTGTTTCAGTTCAATAAGATTTCACACAGCCTCCTGAATAACTCTAAAACTGAAACGAGAACATTTTCTTGAAGCAACTTCAATATTACAGAACACCCCAGGAGGTCTGTAAACTTGTTAAAATATTAAGAAAGACATAGCTCTTAAAAGAGCAGTTCTTAAATAAGCTCCCAGGTGGAATATGAAAAAAAAGTTCCTAAGGTTTCAAAGTAACACTGCTGCATTGAAAGCTGATGTTGCTCAGTTCATTTAGAAAATACTATAAACTACTTTACTATGGGAAATTGGTAAAGGAATCTTTCATTAATAGGAAAGATTGGACTGTGCACTGCAAATAAGATGATGTTTACATAATTTTGAAGGATCTTTCAAAGAGTCAATATCCTTCTGCTGTGGCTTACTGTAAGCACCATAGTATACTTGCCATTTTTAATAAAATGCAAATGTCATAATGAAGTAATTATGTCATGGTGAAAATGCTTGCACTTTGGACAGATACGCAATTAGATTTTTAGTCATTCCTGAGGGTTTTTTGTTATAAACAAAAGCTTTTGCACTAAAACACAACTCCAGGGGGTACTTGTTGGCATGTGTCAGATTTAGTCTGAGACCAAATTCTGTGAGGTTTATAAAACCTAAAATTTTAGGGTAGCTAAAGAATTTGTTTAATTGAAAACAAAACACCTGTGTTCACTTAGGCCTGACTAATTTCATATTAGGATACAATATGAATACTCCTTTTCAAGGTTCAGTTGTTAGTAGAAAGTTAAAATAAATTACATTTACCTTTGTCACAACTCATTCAGGTCAAATAGATTTCCTGACCATTCCCTCCATTGCTTGATTGGTTGTTTTCTTTGCAGAAGCACTACTGAATTGAGTCCCACTGTTCCACAGCTAGGACAAGAGGTGAAACCCATAGACTTCAGTACACACCTTGGTTTTGTACTGAGTCCATCATTTCAGAGGGTTTGGCTGTCAGTTACGCCTTTCTTGTTAGTTTTGAGATGAGAATGGAAGTAACTCAAACCTTCATGAAGCACACAAAGGGTAACATAGATCACTGAAGACCTTGTTGCCCCGTGAGATTTTGTAAGAGATCCTGAACAGAAGTGTGCATGATGAGGTGTGTGGGCTTGTTGAGTGTAGCCATTGCCTGGACAGCTAGCACAGCCTGTCTGACACAACTGAAAACAACATCAGTTTATATGCAATGCTGTAGAAATGCAGAGGGATGTTTTTTTTTATCTCAGACTTTGTTAAAATTAAGTATTTAAATTTAGAAATGTAATGCAAATGTAAGGTGTGTACCGGTATTTCCAGATAGGCTTGGTCGTTTGGATTTTGTAGAGGTTTCTGGTTTATTTTAAATACATGAAAATGAAGAGTCTGCAAGATAAAAATATGAGAATTTCTAATGGGATGAAAATTATTGTTTTTATCTATGTGTAGTAGCTAGTCTTCGTTGGCTACAACAAAACAGAACTCTGGAAATGGCAGAACAAATCTGGTTGGGAGAAAGGAGGGAGAAAATTTCAGAGAAGAAAGATGAAGGTGGTATACATACCTGAATGTAAACAGTAATGGCCCTTATATTTAAGCTTCCTTAATGAATATTTAAGATTCATTATGACTTTTTTTCATAGAGCTTTTAAGAGAGCATCCTTTGTGCAGCATCACATAACAACATAATGAATATGATGCCTTAGGTTTTAGCTTTTATATTTTACAAATTCTGTATTCTCTGCATTCCTAGTGTGTAACTCTGAACTGTCTTGCAGCCTGTTAGATGCTGCTTTCTCGTGCTAAGATAGACATAACAAAGCCTCTCCAGGCTTGCTCTCCAAGGACACCCAGACTCTCCTAGGCCCAAAAATGTGTAACCCAGCATCTTGAGAAGGGGGGAAAGTTGGGGGAGTGGTTACATCATTAGCTAAAATTTAATTGGCGAATTTATGCTGATATGCAAATGGACCAAACCTGTAACAGTGTGAAGAACTCGTGACTGGTCGTCCATCTTGGGTGTAGCCTTTGGCCTGCCCAGGGTGTGCCTCTGAAGGCCTTTTAAATAAATATCACTTTTATTCCCTTACCCTGTCTTGTCTCTGTTTCCAGGTTGGCCTTTTTAGGCATCAAATAAATAAATTAACAAGGTACATCAGAAACGGATTTAAAACGACATTTATGGCCAGTCTAAACACTTTTTAGTGCCTTATTTTGATAGCATATATGGGACTTTCTATATATTTAGGATAATACACAGAGTAGCCTTGTTCACTTGTGTTGAGTAGAAAAAGAATTACAAAATGTTTTTCTAATTCGAATGAATAGACATCTAAAGTTTCTTGCTTTTCAAGCTTTTGTACTGTTTAACAAAATCAAGAGAACAGAATTTGTCTTGAAATTTTGATATACACCTCGCAATACAAGGGCTGCAGCTCATAAAGAAATCCTGATTGAAAGATTTATCTTCTGGAAGAAATCCATGTGGATAAAGTGGCTAGATAAGAGAGGATGGAATAGCATACAGTAGAAATACGTTCTTATGCTTTTTGCAAATGGCATTCTTTTGTTCATTGTGTAAAATATTCCAATAGAAAGGCTCAGTGTACATATTAAGTGATGAGATTTAGAAGCACCAGATATGAAGCCCACACACATTACCTCTGGCTCAGAAATCAAGTTTAATGGAGTATAACAAAATAATAATATAAAGCTTGCTTTCTGGGTCATCTGAGAAACACCTGGACAGCAGTCAATTGGAATTATGTGCAGAAAAATAACAGGCTTGCCTCTGCAGGGTGTTGTCTTAACAGGTAGCACATTAGGAAGTTTGTTGTATAAGGAAAATGGGATTGGGTCCCATTGTTATTTTTTATACTTGCAGCAATAGTTTGTTTACTATATTAATTAAAGCGCAGTTTGGCTTTTGGGCAAGGAAGCTCGAACAATTAATCTAATAAAATCCATTATTTCTTCCTACAAATGTTACTCACAGTCATAAAACATTTTTTCTGTTAAAACATAGCATGGACTTGGTTCAGGAAAATGCTGAGGTTTGCACTGAAATCTGTCCCTTTCAGATTAACACCTAATGTCATAACTGACTTTAAGCACATGCTTATTATATTTATTGATTTCACAAGGAGAAAAACACACACTTCAAATTAAGCATCTGCTTCAGTGCTGTCCTGCAGAGACATGCTTTCCAGGAGTGGAGCAATAATAATCACTATTAGATCAAGCTGAACATGGCTATCTTAGACATAAATTCCTTTATTACTTCATCTCTCTTATTACCAATAGTCCTAAAAAGTACTGCCACTTTTTTTCAGTTTGACCTGTGTTTCACACATACAGAAAGCTTGCCGTGGCAGTCTTGATGATTCTTTTTACAGTCTGTGACAGATTTCTCTTTTGAAAGTTGGACTAAACATAAATTTGGTTAGTACAGGAAGGATAGGAAGAGTTTACATGGTCTGTAATTGTGGTCATCTGTATCCAGCCAAAGGGAAACCTCTAATTTTCTAGCTTATGTAATTGAATTTTTAACTGGTGCACAGTGAAAAGTCTATTTTTTATTTTTTATGAGAGAAACAAATGAGAATTATAATGTATGAAGGCTCCAACATTTAAATAAGCAAATAGTGGTCTATTCTTGACATTTTCTCTTCTGAAAACAAACAAACAAGCCCCCAAAAAACTAAACAAAAGCAGGCACACACATACACACACACTGAAACCTGGAGGAAAGACTTGAATGTTTTACAAATAAATTACTTCCTACAATCAAAATTGCCTTACTATTTAGTCAGGGAATTTGGGTCTAGCAGGAATACTAATGATTTTAAAAGACAGCCAGATGCATGTTTCATTTTACACTTTCTATTTGTTTTCTCATTTCAGTGATAGCATATAAACAGTTAAGGACTAGCAAGTATCTGAGAAACTGAAAAGCAGTAGCAGTCTTGGCTTGGAATACTACCATGGAAAAGAAGTGACCCGGGTACATTGTCTTGTCTTAAACTACACTTTGCTGACGAGTCTCATTTAAAACAAAGGAGAAAGAAAAGCTATTTGTGGCAACATCTATAAAGTATTAAAGTATTGGAAACTCACACAGCAGTGAACTAGAACTAAAACACAGCTTCAAGAACTCTGAAAACTGAAGTCAACCACAGTTAAAGAAAAATGGTAGAAGGAAGAAACAAGGTCTGGGGGTTAGTTCTTGTTCAGAGCTACATATAACCAAATGCTCTAGAACAAGCAACTTCAATAAGAAATTATATTTTACTTCTAATGTTAAAAATGAAGCAACAATTCCCAAACCTCATTCTTCTAAGAAAATACAGTCACTGTAATGTGAATGGAAGGATAGGAGGCATTTTTCCAGGCTTTATGCATTTGCATAGGGTGCTTTATAATGAACTGATTTTACAGTACCCAGACCTACTGTCCCTTAAACTGCGTGTAGGAGGTCTCATCAAAAGCAAAGAGCCCTCCCAGGGCTCCTAAGGGCCTTCTCCATTGATCTTTGAGGTCTTTGTCTGTTTCAGAGAGAGCTGGGCTGTTTGAGATGCTTTTTGTTGCAGCAGTAATGTACAGAATGAGCCTCATGGGCATCAGTTGAAGTGTGGTTTAAGGATTGGGATGTAAAGTACTACTGGCTGTACTCTCCTTCAAGCACAGTCTGGTTCAATATGAACTTTTGCAATTAGTAAACCTCGGTCAACCTGATGAGAAAAAGCATGGCACAGATACATTGCTTCCCCCTTCTCTGTGTCCGGCCATTCCTAGGTGTACTCCATACCCAGCTTCCCCGCTGACATTAGTGGAGAGGACCACTGGGATCTTGTTTTGAGCCATAAGCGTTTGCACTTGCGGAGAAAGAAGAGGGCAATTTTATTTGTACTCTCCCTTTACATGCTTTTGCAAATTTTCACAGCAAAGCTGCATTTAATGAAGCCAGAATGTTTTTTTCCAACAACCCACAGAATGATGCCATGAGGGGTGAATGAGATTATCAAGTGCGTAGAACCATGAATTGGTCTCTCATAAATGGTGTAGGGAACTAAAGAACAATAACCATCTAGACCTAACTTACAGCAGAGAAACTCTGATAAGAGAAAATTATTTGAACCATAGAGTCTAATGTAACAGTATTCAATTTCAGTATGTCAAACATAGGCATATTATCTTCCTGCAAATAAGGTGAATGTATCTGGATGCTTATCTCTATTTCATTATGCACTGATATGATGTCTCCTGCAATTCACATGGGGATTGATCTGGAGTTTGCTAAAATCAAAAGGGGTCTTTGTATTGCATTTATTGACTCATGAATCAGACCTCCAAAGAATAGTGAGCTGAATTTTTAAAGTTCTGAACTGTGTCTCATTTTGGACAAACACTTAAAAGCAAGAATGTTCTCCCAATTCAACCAAATCCTGCTTTCCTGTGATTTCCAGAAATCATTCTAAGTTCCTGCAAGAAACTGTTTGGGATTCAGTTCATTTTCATTCTGCCTGGACTGACCTGTATCACAGAGCCTGTCATTATTCTGTTTTTTATAGCATTTCTGTTTACAGGTTATCAAACATCCAATTCAAATTATCCTGGGCTCACTGGAAAATTTCTCAAGCATTTGATAAGCCTGACCCTGAGGGAATATCTGTCAAGTCTTTTGAATAATTTACTGAAAAATTACCAGTACCATTTGCATCTTCAGGCTAATTTGCCTGCTATTATAGATGAGAAAGTTTCTGCCATGTATTGATCAGGAAACAAAGGAACTAGGAATAGTAAATGCATTAAAAGGAATAGAAATAGCAAGATAATTATTAAAATATAGAAATTGAAAATGGTATGCTTTGACCTAGAGAACTAATGTAATTATGAGGCACTCTTAAATAGAAAATATTATTTAAAACAATCAGGTATAAATGGGAACTGTGCATTAGATCTGTAGAGATACTTTAGCATCTAATTCGACTACCCTGTAGTCTTTACCTATATATTTGCCTAAGATGTGTAATTTTTCCACTGATGTGAAGGTATAGTAGGATAATTGGGCTCCCCAAAGCCCAGAACTCTGCCTTAAGCAAAGTTTCACTGATTCTGAGGCAACCTTCTTACAAAAAAAATGAAGTTTAATTAACTGCAACCTTTCCAAAGGCCTCTAAAAAGCTTAGAGATCTGTACAGTTTGGGTTCATTGCATGCTTCCTAACATTTCTTCTGGGATGAGGAAGGAAGGAAGGCTGAGAATCAGATCCATGCTGCTCCTCAAGGCTCTGATGTGACCTCCATCTCATCCCACATAGACCATTCTAGGTGCTGGACAGTTGTCCAGTTTTGGATTAAATGTTCCACATTGTGTACATTTCAAAATACACATTAACAACTATGTCTCATAAATCACCTGCTAAACCATCAAGTCCACATACCTTTCTTCTCCATTTCATCTTAGCTGCTACTGGGCTATTTAACAGATGTCTACCTCCACTACTACTGTTAGAGGGGATCCTGGGAATATAATAAGGTCCAAGATCTGACAGCAGAACCCTTGAGACTTAGCTATTGAAATGTCTACACGCTTTGAAGAAGCTCATCTGTGTGCATTTGTTACTTGAGACAATCATTTAGGGGAAAAAACCAAAACCACCAGAAAGATTTCTCTCTTCAAAAAGGTACTAAGATATAAAACTGTCCAGCCATAAGGAAGGAAAACATTGAAAATTTACAGAATTCATAGTTCCAGTCTCTGCTGCAGAAAACCAAGACAAATGAAACATACTCTGAAAAAGACTGGATAAACACTACTTGTTCTAATAGAAATTGATAATACATTTAGTGGTATTAAAAGACAGAAATTAGATCATGAAAGTCCTTGTTAGTTTATCACTTGGGTTAGTAGGGTAAAATCCAGCAGGAAGTAATTTGGAAATTTCCTGAGAGAAAGCTGAGTGAGAAATGAGTAAAACATGCTGGACAACTTTATAGAAGTAGACTATAACTTACAACTGGAGGTCACTGTGACTTAAGCTGGAAGAAATCTATTTAATACAGGAAGACCTTATTTGTGTATCAAGATATAGAACACACAGCTGGGGACCAGAAAGAAGCTGCATCTGCACATAGACCACTTTGTATGAATGATAGATCTGTGGAAGCCATCATCATTGCCATCCTGCTTTGTCTCACACTAGCTGCTGCCAGAGGCAGGGTGCTACAGGAGAGTTTGCTTCCCTAAAACGTCACCTGATGGCTGTTGAGTTTGGGTGCCTAAAGCATGCTTTTATTCCCTATCTTCTAAGCCAAAGTGTTATGTTAGTCGGCAGCATATTTCTGTGGTAAACAGTTGTAATGAGCATGATAAATTTAGTGGTAAAATTGGAAGCAGAAGGGGAAAAAACCTGGAGATACTGGAAGGCCATTTCCACTTAGAAGTACATCTTGGAATTCAACAACAAAAGCCATGGATGGCCTCAGATTTAGCATTGTCTGTGCTGTGAACACCATTTAGGAAGCATTTGGCTAGAGGAAGTGTTTAACCCATTACACTATTACACAGAGCTATTTTTTGATTGAATGCTTGTTTATTTTCTTAAGGAAAAAAATCTGCTATTGAAATGAAAACATATTATCAAATTTTCATTGAAGGAATTGGCAATTCAGGAAAAAAAAAAAGTTTTATCCAGGCGGCAGCAAAAGGAAGCTGTGTCAGAAGCATAACTGTCAAACTCACCTAATGCACGATCTGACTGAAAGCAAAAGGGTTGCACCGGGTAAGGTTCTGTCTTACGCCTCTGACAAATGTCTCTGTCTTTGAGATTGTGCTGCTTCTGCTGCCTGCAATTACTGATGGGACTCCAGCAATATTATATGTTATATACCAAATGTGGGTATATACCCACCACTCTTTCTACCTCTCTGTTGGAATTTCTCTGATTTCCAGCGTTTATTATAAGATAACATGCACTGATCAGCACTGCATACCTGTTGTTTATCTTAGCATCCTGAAGGAGATAAAACAATTAATAGAAGGAAAGAAAAAAACTGCTACTTTATCTTTGAAGTGGCTAGGCTGCAAGGGGAAGTAGTTAATTCCCCATGGGTAGGCACAAACATTCCTTCACTTGTGACATGTGTAAAGGTTGCTGTTCGGAGCAGACTCTTTTCAGGACCCATTTCTTCTGGGCACTTACATTTCTAAACCCCTCAAGAGGGCCATACTTCTCAAAAAGAGAGTGGAAGCTCTGGTGTTCTGGGCTAAGATTACACCAGCATTTTTGTGAACAAACTTTGGATTAATCCAGAGTTGGAAGTGAACATGAAAAGTGTCAGTAACTCTTTTATAAGTCTTTTTGTGCTGCATCTGATTGACCAGCATTACGATGTACAGTAGCATGAAAGAGTGTTAGTAATCAGTGCTAATGAATACATGTACCTACCTGATTCATATCCTGGGTATTACCCCTCACTAATGCTTTTGTTTTGCATTCATTAAAATTCCCATCATGACACAAAATGCTGAACATTTACTATAACAAAAACAAAAGCAAACAAAAAAATGAGACACATTTATTGCAAATTTCAGTCAAAAAAGATATAAATAAGGAAATACCATAGCACAGGGACATTGTCTCAGTCCTACTCTACTTTAGTTCATTAATTGTTTTTAGAAAAGATACTTACAGTGAGACCTCAGGCGAATACTCAGAGAGAACTTGCAGCATAATCCTTCTCTGTCCCCCCCTCCTTTCCCTTCCCCCACCTGCAAAGGAGACTGGTTATTCCTTTCTTTTTCTTTTCCCCTTTAGAGTCCAGGAAGGACTTAGAGAAATTGTCTACATAGTTTAGATTTATGTTAGCTTTTCATCAGTCTCCTACAACACGTTTACTGAGAAGGAGGGGAGAAAAAGAGTTCATTTGGTGAAGGCACTGCGGCATCACAAAAAGGACTGGGGAACGTGAAATAGGCTTGTACAGTGACAAGACAAAAACGCTTTTCTGCATGCAAGACACCATCACAAAGAAGGCTAAAAAACTGATTTTCTGCACCTTTCTTTTTCTCTGCCACGTACTGCCAAGATTATTTGTAGAAGGTCAGGAATGGAGAAACTTGGTGTATAAAGAGGTGGATGGCCAGCTGTGCTCAGAAGGATGATTGTGCAGCTACAAGTCTCTCACAAGCCTGGACTTACAACTACACCTTTCCAACCTGATAGGGAAAACCAGGGAATTTTTTTTTTCTCTCTGAAAAATTAAGAAAAAAGAAAAGAACACACTACTCTTCTTCTCAGTGCTATGAGAACATTAGCACTTGAGCTAGCATGTTCAGGGTAAAGTAAAACATAGAGGAGCTCTTTGCTCAGATATCATGAGGTTTATTTGCTGAAGTGAAGTCTATCAAACTGAGCCCTCCAGGGTTTTAGGTAAAAAAAATATTAGTTTAAGGATTAATCTGAGGATTCCTCATGCATACAAGTATAGGAGCTGTGCTGCTCACAGCTTCCAAGGCAGCAGCTATTGCAGAGGTGCACGAAAGCGGGTATAAATTTACTGAAGAAGACACAAATATTAAACATAAAGAGTCTTAAAGCATAAAGGACCAGTTTCTTGAGCGTGGACTCCAAAATCTGACTTACATTTCCCTTCAGGAAATTAGATGATGGTGTCCTTCAGGGACCACTTCTATTTCATATCTTCAGTAATGACATAGACAAAGGGATTGAGGGCACCCTCAGCAAATTTGCAGGTGCCACCAAGCTGAGTGGTGCAGATAACACACCTGAAGGGTGGGATGCCATCCAGAGGGACCTGGAAAGCTTGAGAAGCCTGGGAATGTAATGAGATTTAACAAGACCAAGTGCAAGGTTCTGCACTTGGGTTGGGACAATCTTCACTGTTGATACAAGCTGGGGAATGAACAATTCTTCCAAGAAAGACTTGGGGGTGCTGGTGGGTGAGAGGCTGGACATGACCCAGCCGTGGGCACTCGCAGCCCAGAAAGCCAAACGTGTCCTGGGCTGCATCCAAAGCAGTGTGGGCAGCAGGGCCAGGGAGGGGATTCTGCCCCTCTGCTCCGCTCTGGTGAGACCCCACCTGCAGTGCTGCATCCAGCTCTGGGGTCTCAGCACAGGAAGGACGTGGAGCTGTTGGCAAGAGTATGGAGCACCTCTCATATGAGGAAAGGCTGAGAGAATTGGGATTGTTCAGTTTGTAAAAGAGGGGGCTCTGGGGTGACATAATTGCAGCCTTCCAGTACCTGAAGACAGCCTACAGAAAAGATGGATAGAGAATATTTACAGACATATAGTGACAGGACATGGGCAAATGGATCCAAACTGAAAGTGAGTGGGTTTAGATTAGATATAAGGAAGAAATTCTTTTCTTTGAGGGTGGTGAGACATTGCAACAAATTACTCAGAGAAGCTGTGGATGCCCTGCATTTGTAAGTGTTCAAGGCCAGGTTGGATGGAGCCCTGAGCAACCTGGTCTAGTGAAAGGTGTCTACTTATGGAAGGAGGTTTAGAACTACATGATCTTTACGGTCTCTTACAATCCACACCATTCTGTAATAATTCTGTGAGATAAATGTGGTTTCCCTTGAGGATTACAGATGTGAAATCCAAAATTTCTGCTTTACTTACAGAAAGTTCCACAGTTCAACTAAAACCAGAGTGTTTTTCATCCAGGTTATATTGGAATCTCCTCAATGACTTACCTGTATGCAGTTTCTTAGCTCATGAGATGAGAGTCCTCTGATTGGGATTTTTTTCCTATAATTATTATTCCCATTCAGTCAACATAATTAATTCTATTCAAATCGCATTTTCCAGAGAGTTCACTACCATTAAAAGCAACTTGTGTTTGTTTCTTTGGAGGGAGGGGGTTTTAGACTGTCTCTGTAGTTCATATAATGAGCCCTCTGATTCTAGCAATGTATGAGGCTCATGCAGCCCAGTAAGACATCCTGGTTTGTATAATTCAGCTGCACTCCTATTTGGCTGTGTCATTATATGTTATTCAGTATTTCAGCTGTGTTTTTATGCTTCTCTCATGGTGGTATGAATATTTGCAACTCATTGTAGTCCTTCAGATTCCCCCATTTCATTGGTGGGGAAAGTGAAGTGCAGAAAGCAAAGCTTTCAGTTAGTGAGAGAAGGGAAGTGCATAGGAGATTTTTGTCAGATTTCCTAAAGCACAGTAGTGGAGTAATCACCTACTAGTAAATGCAACCTAATTCCAGATAAACACCTAACAATATCTTTTATTATATACCTTTTCTAGAAGTACAAATATTGGATTCTGTTGTTCCAGCAGTAGTCAGATGGAGTATTCGTGTCAAACCATGGCTGTCCTTTGGGCTTTGCCATCATTCTGTACAACTGGGGTTTCTTTGATGCTGCAAAAGAAGGAAATCAAACAGAAACTCCAAACCAAGAAACCCCAAACAAACAAACAAAAAGTTTCTTTCCTGCAGAAGAGCAAAAATAGACTGCAGCCAATCCCCACTAATTACCCTTGTTGAAAGCTTGGCTTTTTAAAGATGCTTAAAAAATAACTTTGCTGAGAGCAAACTCTATCGTGCTCTGAGTGACGATGGGGAAGCCCAGATTTAGGCATGCTGTATTTTGGACCTCACCCAAATGATCTGTTTCTCATCCTTATTTACTTCACTTCATGATATGACTCAACTCATTAAACATTTCAGACTCAACTTAGGTCCAAGAGAAAGTGTTTCCATCTTGCCAAGGAGTTCTGAGATGGAGTTCTATAATCCATCACACTACTAAACAGGGACTTCCTCCTACTCAATTCTGAGTAATAATTTGGAAGTGAGACCTTGGTATTCCCTCTGAATGACTGCGCTGTGGTTCAGGATGAATCACTTGTGCAATGGGTACATTATAGAGAGGGCAAACTCTGCTGTAATTGATTCTTATTTTGTAGCTGGAGTAGATATTTTTCACTCAGTTCATTTGCTTCATCAGCATCAATTCAGCTTTCCAGCAAACCACACCCTTTTCAAAAATTATTGCAGGAAGAGGAGGCTGAGCAAGCATGGCCACTCATTTCCCTCTGGGCAAATTGCCTCATATCATCCTTCGGGGGTTGCGCTCATAATGAACACTAGAGATCTTGTAATCTTTTATTCCTTAGTGATAAAGTCACTGCACCTGCTGTGCCATGGTAATCACACCAAGTTCCTGTAGCTTCTAACATCCTCCAAAAAATGTTTTCACAGACCTTCTTTGGGACTTTTCCATTTGCCTCTCCTGGATTCTCTGTTTCCAGATGGAAGATTAGTAGCTTGTGAGATCAGTAACCTGGAAAAAACAGTAGCGCAGGAGGCTCAATTTCGAAATTAAATTGTTCAGATTGAACTAGCTCAGAGCTGGTTGACATTCTTTCTGAACACTATTTCCCCTATAAAGGCTGAACTGAATTTGGAACATACCTTCAAAGGCTGCATTACAAAGTCTTATTACATCCTTTCTGTATTGCAAGGGCCACAGGGCCAGGATTAGGGCCATAGAGCAAGGATTTGGGCCAAAAACAATACTCATAAAATTCTCTTTAAATACTGTATCTGGTATAACAAGACTGGATCTGGAAAGAAATCAATCACCATTGTCAAAAACCAGACTCCTTTTCCCCTGTGAACAATCTGATTGTGTGTATTTCACACATTTATTGGCTTACTCAGGCAAAAAAAAAATGATGGCCACAATATTTACAAGTAGGTGAGAGCAATTGAAAGTCTGTTCATAAGACACAATCAAGATTTCTAAAGGTTCAAACCTCTGGAAGCTGACAGAAATGGAAGAAAAATAAAAAATAATGAAAAAAGAAAAAGCTCATATTTAAATGTCCATCTATATATTTAAGTCCAGAAGCAAACAGGGATTTACAAATTGTGGTGTTGAACATAGAGATGCCTGCAGGATTCATGGACAGAACTGAAATCACTGAACTAAGAACCATGATCAGCAGGGAGTGAGGCTCTGAGAAGTAGGACCGAGATTGATTATCTCTTCAGATGGTGACATCTTCTATGAGCAGGAACAGGTAATAGGGCATGTCTGAAACTGTAGAAGCAAACTTTAAGAACACATGGAGTTTACACTGACTAAAAATAAACATTCTGCAAGAGGTAATTCAGAGGATCTAAATTTGGATTTTCAGGCAATTGGCTCCCTTTTCTCTTATGAACATATGGGTGAAAGAGGCAAAACTCTGTCTCTCAGAGCCATGAAATGAACCCTAGGAACACAAACTATGAACCCACTGAGTATATCAACATTGCTAAATGAAAGAGGGTCAGGGAGAAGGTTCATCATTGAAACTCTGATTTTGCAATGTTTAATTACTATCTGTCTCTCTCTGCTCTGTGCTAGAATTCTCCATCTAGATTTTTTTCAGTATCTATCTGCCTGAAGGAGTCTAGCTCTTGGCGGAAAGCCAGCACCTTGGCATTCTCTTTTATTTACCAGCAGAGCTGATGTGATTAGTGTAAGCTGTTTTTTTAAGTGAAATACATAATCTCTGAAGGATTTGTGTGTGTGCTCCACTGACTTTTATCAGAGCTCAGGTAAGCATCTGACTTAGAAAAAAAATTAGTTCATGTCCTCCTCATCAGAGCTAGATGCCTAAAATATTTAAATATGCCTGCATCTCACTTTGTCACACTAGATGCTAGATTTAAATGCTTCTTATTTTCTATTTTACACACTGAGCACACATGAGTGAAAACAAAATAATAACAGTAGGCAAAAGGGATCTGTATGCAATTGGTATAGGATCACTAAAGGTAGGACAGCAAGAAACTGGAGAAAGGGGAAGATATATCAGTGTTCTAGATCCATGAAGGAAAAGGTTTCCAGAGAGGTCTCCATACCTGGGATCCACTAAGATAGATGCAAGACTGAGCACTGAAACAGAACGGAAGCACTGAAACAGAACGGAAGCACTGAGACAGTCCTGCCCTGGAAGGCCTGAGGCCAGCTTTGTTCCAGCTCTGCAGACTGGCTACAGGGAAGTATATTCACAGCTTAGTTCCTCCTCTGCATAGAGCAGATGATAATGTTACCTTTATCTGCTCTGCGCATTTGTTTAGAGCAGTGTCTAATGCCTGTGAACCAAGGTGCAGAAATGAAGGCACTGTATTTCAGGTCCTCTGAAGAAAACCAGTTTTCCAGCAAAAACTTGTCAATACAGCAGCACGTATTTCTTCAGAGTCTGTATCTGCAAGGCAAGTGAAGATTATCCTCTTTTCCTCTGTGCCTGCTTCCAAGAATGGAAAACTTGAGAGTGTGCAGAGCTTCGAGGCAGTGTCTGATCATTTGCAAGTTACATCTTGTACCCTTTTTGCAGAAGACTTTTCACGGTGAATGCGATTGTAGCTACCATATTACATCACAGTGTTCACATAGCCTTGTCAAGAATATGCAGTAACAGGTGTCAGCAGAGTTCCTGTTTCTTATGCTGACACCAGTTGAAGCAGAAGGCTGCCATGTACCACCAAAATGTCTGCAAAGCTACACAGAAAACTCCCCTTGACTGTGGTACCTCTTATTCATGGGACTCTTTCCAGGGTAAGCAGGGAAACATTTTTCTGCTTTATCTTAGTTTGCTCAAGGAGCTGAAATCATCCAGTACTGAGTCACATGCCATTTGCAGAGCCCCTGACGACGGCAGAGCAAATTCTAAGAAATCCTTTATTCAGAGTGTCCTCCAGTTCGGCAAGGCCCTGGAATTTTTGTGACCACAGGAAGCAGTTGAGAGGTTTTCCAGCCTGACCATATCAGCCGTCTCACCACAAGAACTTCCTATTTTGGCTGAATCCCTTCAATCAATTTGAGGCTGCTCTGTATGATCAATAGGAGGGAGTTTAAGGACGGCTTGTTTGCCTTATGTTTGTGAAGTGGTTCTTGTTCCCTGGTTTCTCTATCGTACGGCAGAGCTACTGCTGTTTGCTTTAAGGCTTTAAATCATTGCTAATTTTTACAAAGAAAAGCAAAGAGTAAAAGGTATATATTTTATACTAAATCTCTTTGAAAGTTAACAGTAAAACAAACAACATGAAAGAGAACCAGAAAAGACTTGGAATAAATTACATAGTAAGTGTAAGACAGAGGGTGACTTTACAGGTAAACTACACCTAAACAATAACATAACAGATAATATCCAAAATATATATATTAAAAGTATTCGTAAGCTCTATTGAAATCTAAGCGAAAAATTCAACTGTAAAACTTATAGCACAGGCAGTTAATACAAATATGATAGAAAATGTGTAGAAATGAAATAATAAACCACTAAGCACTCTTTACTTTCATGCAAGCCTTGAAAAGTTTCATAATCTGCAGGAGAAAACAACAGTCACAGTACAAAGCCATTAGTGTCTCATGGAAATAAGCTACTGAAAGCTACTTCAGTATGTGAAAGAGATTTGCATTCAGAGTTTTCTAAAGGTGTGGGTATATGAATGATTTCAGTTACTGGAAAATAATATTTGCATTAGATAGCTTAACATTTGAATAGGGCAAAAGGAGTGCATCTTATCTGTATCAGATCACTGCATCCTATCTCAAAAAGAACTATGAGTTTGTTGTTTTTCTTTCACAGAGAAGCTCTTCTTTTTCAAGAAGGGATATGGTAGAACAAATGTTTAATTGTTTTTTAGTCCCTGATCTTTTAATCTCAAACTCGACACAGACATATAACACTTCTTAGTGGGGGAAAACAGAGATTTATTTGATTGAAATAAATGTTTGATCCCTAACAGGACATATAGACTACCTGGAATACAGTGACTATCTTGTCCAAAAGGTATGCAAATTATAGTATAAGGCAATTTAGTTGATTTGGAAGATTTTTGAGGTAGGAACTTTCTATCATTAGCTACTCTTTGGGAAATGAAGTGCTAAAAAGCTTAAATACAAAACTGGTGAAAAATAAATTTTATTTTGCTTTTCTTTTACATTAGAGAAGGTCATTAAACCACGATAACTGATATCCTTCAGGCACAGGGGAAGGACATTAACATGGACGACCAGTGTTGGTTTAGTTATTTTAATATACGCACCCACATGTACAGTACTGGAAATGAAAATAAATTCCTTCCTTCCTTGGTGACTGGTTTCCAAAATCTGGAAAGAAGATTACTGTCCATGAAAGGATATTTGTTCAGAGGGTGTTCAGCTGATTACGGTGTAGGAACCAAAGCCTTCTCCATGAGACACATCTAATTCCTAACAAGGCCCAGAGGCAAAATCTATAACTAAGGGAATCCTAGTATGCTACTTGATGTGAAAAAAGAGACCTCCCAAATCTAAGAAGGGTGAAGAAGAGAAGCAACCTTTATTCTTAGCTTCCGGGTTTCACAATCACCAGGAGCGTGGGCTTGAACAAAAGTAATTTCAGGTAATATCATAAAACATAATATATCATAGACCATAAGAATTACTCTGAAAAATATAATTTCATTAAAAGCAACAGTGATGGACAGTGGATACTGCTTTAGTGATTAAGGTTCCCTGAGCATTCAACCCTCTCGCACAACTTTTGCACAACTATGCTTGTGCAAAGTTCAGCTGTGAAATTTCTCATGTATTCAAATGAAATATGCAGGAGTAAGAGAATTTGCAAGGGGTGGTAAGCTGTCTAAAAAGTACCTTAAAGTATTTTTTCTTTCTGTCTGACTCTCAGGTGTGCTAATGTCCCTTTGCTCAGTGTTCATTGTATGCAGAAGCTTTGAAATATATATGTGAATAGTCCCATGGTAATAATTCCAAAAGGAGATCCTCCTTGTACAACAAAAAGCTACATTAAGAGGTATTTTCTTGTTCTGCTCCTCTCACAGAGCTTCCAAAACTGGTGGAACAAGAGCTGTGTTCTCTTATTCCTGGGACACAGGAATTCCTTGCTAGACAGTTTACTGCTCTCTCATGTGTCTCCCAGCGTCCGCTTTTCCTTCAGGCCAGCCCCCTGGCACAACTCTTTTGACTTAAATACTTTTGTCCAACAAAAATTAAACTGATTCGCAGGTTGCAGGCCAAACCCTTTGGAAGCTTTGGCAAGTGAAAAGAGAGAAAACAGAAAAAATATCCTAACGTTAGATCACTTCAGTTTGAACACTTGCACTGACAGAAATGCTTTGCTTCATTTGCCTCAAACTTGACCGGATAATTTTTATTCTGGCATATGATCACACCTGTGGCGTTTCAGAAGGATTTGGTTAGGTTTGATGATGTTACCACAGGTCAAAATCTGCCTTGCAAAAGAAAGCTGAAAGAGAAAACTCGGGAGTGACTGTTCTGTTTCCCATAATTATGGAGAAAAGTTATTGTCCAAACCCAGCTTTGCTACTGGAAACAGTTTGTCATCAAGAAAATAGCTGATAAGAAATGCAGCATTAACATCTGAGTCACCGGCATTTGCCATATTTCCTCAGTGAAGTTCTTTACGAAATCACTGAGGTAGAGTCATAACTAAAGCTGAAGGTGATAGAAAGAGATAAACCCCAAACTTCCCTGCAGTGAGAAGAGGAAAAGAAACTCTGGAGACCCCACTAGCATGACACGCATTTCTTATTTGCTAACCTTTAGCATAGGGAAAGTATGAAAAATGTGAAACCAGAATAAAGAAAGCATTAGACTTTAAAAAATCAGTTGGACACGACATTTTTAAATGGTACTAACAGAAGTTTGTTGCACTATAGAAATGGGCCCTCGATCGGTATTTTGCCCGTGGTGAAGTTACAAAATTTATTCTTCAAATATTTGTGTTAATGTGCTATCAAATTTTATTAAAGTTCACAATTGCTTTACACATCATGGCTTACTATGGCTCTCTGAAACAAGGTCATTACGTCTCAACTGTTTAACACACCCTTCCTCCTTAATATGTGCACTCACTCTTGCATGGGAAATACTTGGCTGTCCCTTGCAGCTTTGCATAGCTGTCAGGAAGGCTTTTCCTACAGTTTAATCACACTTTTCTTTTCTCACTTACACTTCAAGGCTTCCACATGCTGCTATAGCATTTCCAGCTAAAATCAGACATGTAGAATCCTCTCGTCTCCTGGACACACCATAAGCCTCTTCCAGGGTGTTTCTGGTATTATGGCTACATTCCATTATTTTAATGTTGAGGCAAAGTGGACCACAGCCGAGAAACAAAATTATACCAAAGTCCCTGCATTGGGTCCAGATCATTTAAGCCAGTGACTGAAATACAATTAAAATTCTCCTTCTTTCTGTGGAACTGCAGTGGACATGGAGTGCAGCTGTTGTGATCTGGTTTAGGTGCTATCATTCCCACCTCACTTAACTCTTGCTGGTGCATTTTCAAAGTGAAATAGTAGATGTTCATTCTGTTTGTTTGGTGGAAGATGTAGTGCTTCAGATTTCACATAATAATTTTCCTTCTTTATAGAGAATCTCAGTTATTAAGAGCTCTTTTCAAATAAGTGAAAAATAAGGTGGCTGGCTTCTGCACACCATTACCGTGGTGTGAATCTGTAATGGTTCTACTGATTTCACAGGGAGGAGATTGGGTATGAATCAAGATAACACAACAAAATCTAAACTGAAATCCAGTTGCTATTCACACTTTGTCAGACTCTGTGTCAGAGGCCTGATTACACATGCACTCAGTCCTATATAAGTATTTCTTGCAGATCCTACACATTTGTACTTCGTGGATTTTCTGTTGGTGTTTCTGTGGGCCTTCTTGTAGGTGCACTGCAGTTATTTCGCCAAGGTGCTGTTACAGTGTGACAAATGAGGGCAGAATATATCCTTTGGTCTTCCAATTACACCTGTATAATACCTGAAGAAAAGTTGATAGAAAAATAAACAATTGTAACCAAAATTCTGTCCCCTAGTAGCCGTATATGGAGACCTGGATATAGCGTTTCCTCAACAATTGCTTCTTATGGTAAAAAAACTCTGAATCACCCTTGTCACTGGAGGAGTTATGTAGTAAATCTAAGATACTTGTCCTGTATAATTTTTTTTCTATTAATGATTTCACAGATTTCCACACAGAAATATTTGATTACATAGAATAGAATAAAAACCATTTTCTGATAGGAGTGTTAAAATTCAAATGAATTTAGATAATGAATTATTCCTCCTGGCCTGGACACTCAGTGACTTTGTATCTGCATGTGAACTATATTATGTTTGTTATGTATGTTCTATGTAAATCAATCACTATATCAGTTTAGAAACTATAAATACTACATGTATAAGTAGATGACACAATGAGTTCTGCCTTCAGTTAAGGACATGAACATGTATTATGGAAGGAACATTTGTGAGTATATTAATTCACATTGATATTTGAAACAATGTTTTTGATTTAGTATTTTTCTTTAAATGAGGTTCCAGATCTGATTTTATCCTGATTAATATCTTCTTTAGTCAATATAAATCACACAGGTTGGTTGTGATTATGTATTGGACCCTAAGTCTCAGTCATGTGCAATAGTATCATACTTACTGATTGTTCATTTGAATTTTGAGAACACTTCCAAGATAAGAAACTATGTACATAAGCAGAGACACGTAAAATGTATTTTCTTCTCTATTCTGTCACATAAAACACTGGGTGAACACAAAAAATTAATTTTTTATGTGTATAATTCTGCAAAATAATATCTGCATAATGACTCAAGTGACTAAGCATAAATTGGAATTATTGTTCCATGTAAGCTTCCAACCTTGGGGTTTTTTGTCATTTTTTTTATTCTAACACAAAAATAGAAAAAAATAAAAATATTTTTCAACAGCTTGGAATTTCATGCTTTTCAAGTTTTTTAATCTGCAAGTAATTTTGAGGATAATTTTTTATCAATGTGCATGCTGAAGAACACTCTTTTTATGGAAGAATCTACCTTTACAAGTCTGTTAACACAGATAATTCATTATGTATTTTGGAGTTGCAGATCTCAGTTTTGTTAGCTAGACAGGCACCTCTGAATTCTCTCAATTTGTTAATAGTAGTGCCCTAAATAGAAAGGATCCAGGTAGTCAATTTTGACTCTATCTTGCTTGCATTTAAAGAACTGTGTGAAGTTGTTTTCAAACAGTAAAGGCCTTGCTACAATATCTGTAGAACTTGACAAGATGTCTACAAGGAGAGCTCCTGTCCATCGCCAAAGGACTTGCTTCTCTCCACAGTTTGTATGAGTTTTGTAGTCAAATCCTTGTCCATACTTGCTTCAATGGCACCAGAAAATGTTCCCAGGCTCTGAAAATAATTTGTCCTGTTAAATATTTGAAGTCTGGGTTGTCCTAAGAGGTCTCCCAAACTCTGTATGTTGTCTGGGAATTAGTACAGTATAAAATCACCTTCACTAAGCAGTCTACAGACATGGCACAGTGAATCACAGAGTCCCAGGATTACAGGATGGGTCAGGTTGGAAGGGACCACAGTGGATCATCTGGTTCAACGTCCCTGCTCAAGCAGGTTCATCCTAGAGCACATGGCACAGGATTGTGTTCAGACAGTTCTGGAATATCTCCACTGAGGGAGATTCCACAACCTCTCTGGACAATCTGTTGCAGTGCTTGGTCACCTGCACAGTAAAGAATTCTTTGTCATACTCAGGTGGAACTTCCTGTGCATCAGTCTCTGCACTTTACCCCTTGTCCTATGGCTTGGCACCACTGAGAAGAGCCTGGATTCATCCTCTTGGCAAGCCCACTTTAGATACTTACATACATAAGTGAAGTCGTGTTCTAGTTTCAAAATACAGTTCAAATAACTCCTGGTAAGAGCAACAAAAGTTTTTCTAACAATATTAAGTGTTTACCTACAGGAAACCTACATTTTCTGTTGTTCAGAACTAAGCAATACGAATTCCAGCAATATAGGAGTTAAACACAGTCTTGATTCATTCTGGAGTTAAAGCATATTTGTAGTTGTCATTTCATTGATTGGATTGATATGCTGGCTCAATGAAATATATGGCTTTTTTTATAGATTTGGGAGAGCACAGAAGGTTACAGCCACGCAGCAGTAGATGCAGAAAGTAATTCAGCAGTTCGTAAAACTGGACAGGTTAATGAACCTATGTGGAACTCTGCTAGCTAAATGTACTATTTTAAGTTCTGTAGGAAGTTAATCCTGCTCCAACAACTTGACTGAAGACTGTAAAAAATATCTTTGTCAGGAAAGTGTATCAACGTTTTAATCTACTTTGTGCTGATAAAGAGAGGGAGAAGGGAGGAGTTCATTTTCATGGAATAAGATGGAAGTGAAACAAAAAATCCCTTTGTCTTGAGAAATATTGCACCTGCATTAAGTTCCCTGCTGATTCCTCTGTAGAAATTTGATTTTTTCCCTCTCCTTCCTCCCTTCTTTATTTTCAGCTCTGAGGAATGTGAGGCATGTAAGCCATCCTTCTTGTCACTGACAAAATTCTTTCTTCAACTGTGAAAAAGAATAGATCTTCCTCACCTAAGTTACCATCAGCAAGTCATCTCAGCAATGCACCTGTACTCTGTAACACTATATTATACTTTCCAGGGCTTCATATTTGTGTGACAGACTTGAGAGATCCATTTCCTGGTCATCTAAAACCTATGGTTAGGATTTCTATTCTGACTAGGAAGGCCTTTTAGGAATGTATTGTGATTTCCAAGCAATGGACAAATTATTAGTTCTTTTATTTGCTATAAAACTCTTTTTTTCATAAAAGGTGCAACTTCCATTGCACCCCCCTTCCCCAAATGAACCTATAATACCTTCAACACACTGCACAGAAACTAGTTTTTCTTGGATGTACTCTTGTCATTAACTTTACACTTTAATACTCCAGATTCACAGAGGATATGATCAGCTCAGAGAGAAATCTGAGGTCTTCCCAGAGGCCTTGGTCGCTGTGGAAACCTACAAAAATAGAGGATGTGTCTAGGCTGGTCTGATAGCCTTAAAATCATTACGAATTATGTAGGCAGGCAGGCACACAAAGAAAGTCTCTACACAGGCTGCGTGATTATGAGGACTCAGTAGATTACACAACCTGGTAACAGATAATCATGTACTCCAACATTCCCCAATTTTTTTCAGACCCGCTGGGCAGGCCTTCACTGAGAAATCCCTAGGCTGGCAACGGCCTGGGAAGATTTATCTCCCAGTACCACCCTCTGCTGATGTACCAACCTGATACTGAAAGAAGCATAGCAATGTAAGTGAGGCCAGTTTGTTTCCAAATTGGATGTAGTCCAGTCAATCAGGAGAGGGAGAATCTGTGTATCTTGCTTCAAAGAATAGTTATCAATACATTCATCTCAAATTTGCAACGTATTCCAAATAGGATTACCTAAAAGTCTACCCTGAGCCTGGATTTATTAATTCTGAGCCATAACAACTTCAGTTACAGAATAGAATTTATATTGATGGCATTCGCAGATGAAAGCAAGGCCACAGAGGCTGTATAAATTTAAAAGTCTGTGATCAGAATTTTAAATAAATTAGTGAACACTGAGAAAATGTTCAAATTGAACAAGATGGAATATTGAAAAGACCAGTGCCATATATAGGAATCAGAAAGCAAATTCTTTCTTATGGGAAGCAAAAAATCTCGAAATACTGCCTGGCAGGTTGTACCAGTAAAAGAAAATTTAAAACTAAGTCCTTAAGATTAAAAACAAGCTCATTGTGGACCAAAATAATTTATGTACTTTGTATAAAATCCTAGAAATAGTAATTCCAGTTCTACTTCACCCTAATATATTCAGATGGGATTCTTGTGACTTTCAACCTCCTTCTTAAAAGAAAGGTATTACTGGCCTGAATAAAGGCCAGAAGAAAACAGCCCAGATGAGAGCAACGTCAAATATGAGAAAAACGAATTAAAAATTAAATAGTGTCAAAGGCCCTTGTACTCTTTAACACAGGAAGGACAAGTACAAAGAGGAAACTTGTCTCAGCACGTTGTAAGACAGCATTGATCAGTTCAGCAAATCTACTGGCATAATGACAGGCAAAATCCATTTGATTGCTAACAAGATTGGAGCCACTCATTCGAGAACTGGCATGTGGTTCTACAGAAGTGGAAACACTTAGGGATTATTGTATCTCTAAAATCTAAAGATAGAGGTGAAACTTTTACAGATAGATTGTATTTGGTCCTGCAGCAATGTAGAATTAGATAAGATTGGTTTCATGCTCTCTCAAACTTGTTTTCTCGATTTAAATAGCATGGCATGAGTCTAATATTTTATTCCCCATAAATCTGTTAAAATTGTCATTGCTGGTGGTAGTCTCTCCTAATTTTTTTGCTGGTGAAATCCTGTATCTACACTCCCCTATAGTGACAAATTAGCTATTGGTATCTAATATTTTCCTTTTTTAGCATTTTGAAAAAATAATAGCTTTCTGCAGCCCTTTGTTATTTCCAATTTTCCAAGACTTCTTTGAAAAGAAGTTCTCACTGAAGTTCTAATGAGAGATCCTCTTCCAGATGTTTTAAATATCTAAGGTGTGAATTTTCTACTCTTATTATTTAAAGTGCCTAACTTTAGAGCTTGCTGGTTAACATCCTGATGAAATGGAAATAATTTCATAGTTGTCTTCAGTGACAGGAACATATTACCTGTCTTTTCCTTATGACTTTTTTTTTTCCTTTCCCTCCCATTTTTACTTCTAATTCTTCTTCTTCTTTTGTAAGATGGGACATGTGTGTAAGAGTGTGTTTAACCAAACAGAAAACAGAATGTTTAATTAAAAAAAAAAAAAAAAAAGAAGAAGAGTGTAGCATCTGATAGCTCTTATTATGCTCTGCCTGCAGCAGATGAATTCATGATCTCAGCTCCGCTCCCACTGAAACACACAGATCTGTACAACAGCACGCACACAGGCGGGAGGCCATGCCAACCATCTCATGAAAGGCTAATTGGGGATGCTTTTGAGTGCCTGCACATTCAAAGTTAAACATTACTGTAAGCCAGGTGAGTCACTGTGAGGAACCATTATGAACTGGATGACATTAATTTGCATTTAGAGCGAATTATGCCTATTTTTATAATCACCTGTTGGGGGTCAATACCTTAAGGTGTTGTAACCCAATCACTTGCCTGAGGTCTCATTGTTATAAGAAGAGCTTCAAGGCACTTCTAAGGCTCATTTGTACCAAAATTGACTGAACTTGTGCACCAGGTGCTGATTTATATAAGATCCTTAAATGTGTTTGCATATAAATATTTTCAAAATTCCTTTAAGCACAGAATTATTCTCAGACATGAACAAGAAATTTTTATCTCAGGGACACAGTCCATATTGGCAAGTGATTGGGGGCATTCTAATATACTTTACGTAGACTCTGAAGATGAAACAATGTACGCTGAAAAATTATCCATTTTTGTAAAATGAGTAAGTTCCTCACGGTGTTATCTGCTAACTACAACCAAGAGTTTGTTCATGCACTGGACTTAAATGAAAATGTCAGCAAAATAATTTCTTTCTGTTTAAAAGATAAAAATACATGAAAATGTATAATCCATTATAGAAACGACCACCTTTAGTACAACTTTCCTGTCAGTCAAACATGGAATTAAATGATGTAGTGTGACATGACCATGCCCAAAACACAAATTTCACAAGCATGAAATTAACACACTAAATAGAAATTTTAAACAGAAATTTCTCTGACTGGAGCTGTAAGAATTGCCTGAAGTACTCATAGGCTTCAACAATGTCCTCTTGTTGACCACCTGTTAATCTCTGGTATACACCTTCTATCTGGATATTTTTTCCTTCTGAATATTGTAACTATTTGTGGATCACCAAAGTTATAACAAACAGGAAAGGACAGACATATGCACACTTAATAAATATATATAAATATATATACCTGTATAACACTCTGCAATTTGTTTTCATGTCAATTGATGCCACACAGCAGCATTATTATCCAAGAATCCCTAAGCTTCATACATCATATGTTCTTCCTCATTCCTTAATATATCATTTGATCATATTCTATTTTGTAGTTTGCAAAATTTCTCTTCTTATTGTATATGAGTTTGTCATTATATTCACATCGGTGTCACTAATTATTTTTCTTTCTGGGTGAAGAAACCAGCAGATGAAATTTCCTAGCTGAGATCAAACCGAATCAACACTCATTAGCAGACCCCATGTGTTTAGTAAGCAGTCAGTATTAGAGCGAAAAAAAAAATCTGCTTTTTAAAACATGACACTCAATGTAGATGAAAGGAGAATTAGTGTCCACAGTGGAAAACAATATCTTCAAAAGTTAGCTACTTGTCTGAAGAGCTAACAGAACCCTGAGTCTTACCTAGTGGCAAAGATATGTGTTGCACACAGAGCTGCACAATAATTATTCCTTTAATCCTAGGAAATTAATAAAGCTTGATGGATTATGAGATTCTGTCCCAACGGATGTAGACCAATTGACGACATTGTTGACACTTTAAAGACCTCTATTAAGGGCAGGGTCACCGAACCTGCATCATTTGTTATTGTGTTACAGCTCCATGTACTCAGCTACCAAAGGCACAAACACACAGCCTTGTCCTTGCTCCTGGCTGCAGATAACAAACATGAAAAAAATGTTTCCCATTACTTCCCCTTGATCATTGATTCTTCCCTCAGTTCTTCTTTCCATGGAATTTGAAAAAAGTCCAGGAAATTGTGTATATGCCCTTCAGTGCAACCATGGAGTTCTTAAGAAATGCAGAACAAGGTCTGACCTCAGAGCTGTCCCTTCTTTGAGCAGAAGGGAAGAATAATGGATTCCTGGAGTCCCTTCCCACATGAAATTTTTTGTGACACTCTGATTTTAAAAAATCTGCCAACAATTAACGACTTTAAGACCTGAAAGTGCTTATTATCTAACAGTCCTAAATCTCAAGCATGAAAAATCTTTATTTTCTTGCCATATGTACTGTCTCTCTTGGAATTTTTATACAAATCAATAAGAGTTAGAGAAATGTACAATTCAAATACATAATCTTCATAAAAATCTGAAAATGCCTGATTAAACAACCCTGGAATCTATTCATCTTTCACAGAAATCAACACAATCTAGCTTCCCTTCAGCTTCAGTTATTTGGCATCCTATCAAAAATAATAGGTTAAATGCAACACCTATTAACCATGTGGTTGACCTTAATGTAATGATGTGAAGTTGTCTAAATCTGTCCAATACTGCTTAATTTGAGTTGCAGTTATGATCTTCTTCCTTTGAATAGCATTTTGTGGGATGGTCCTAGATGAGAGGCCTCAAACAACTGAGATTTGTTGTGGCATTTTCCACAGTCCTGCAACTACACCAGCTACATCAAACTTCATGTAACTAGCATGCATGAGGAAATAAGCAGTTCTGCGAGAGAGGTTTGACTCAACTACAGTTCTTTCAGTTACTTAGTGTTGGGCACTACAAATAAGTAAGCAATAGAATTTAATACTGAAATTTGGAAAAATAAACAAGCAAATGGTTCAAACACATATCTAAAGCTCTGATTTCTGTCCACAAGCATTATCTAAAATGTTCACAAATCTCTCTGCATAATATTTGACACTGGTTTCTAACTTTTCAATGTCTCATTACAGAAAAAGGATAATGCTGTTGAATTTCTTTCCTCATCTTCCCTCTTTTTTCTCTTTTTTTTTTTTCTGTTTTTGCCACCTGAGTGCTTATGTGGCCTGCTAGGTTTGTCTGACTTGATAGGACAACTGATCTGTCCTTTCTCTTTTACATACCAATCCCCTTCGCTTCTACTGTAGGCCTTGTGAAGGACTACAACCACAGTCATAGGGTTTAATGGAGTTTTGTCTGCCACTTCAAACTGAAATGGTAAATACTGTTTAGGAGCCTGCTAATCCGGCAACATCCTTCAAACTTCATTGTTTTCCTCCCCTTTTTGTGAGAGAGAATCCTCATGCTATCTCCTGTCACCTGACATGGCTGCTCATCAGGAACTGGGAGAACAAAGATGGCTCAGGACCAGACACAGAGGAAAGAAAGTTGCTGTTCTTAAGTGCATTAATCTGAACTCAGGCACTTTCAAGTAGATAGTGCAGATAGCCAAAGGAAAAGGCCTGTGATGTCTAATGAAGCAGAAACTGCACAGCTTCTACCGAAGCTCTGCCTGTTTTGAGGTGTGGCTACCCCATATCCCTGTGCATTGCATGACATTCTCTAGTGAGAATATGTGACTTACATGAAACCTTGATGTTCTCTCTGTACCTAAATACACTACATACAGACACTACAAACACAATCCCTGTTGTGTTTGAGCCTGGAACCAGGATTTTTGGTGCCTTGTCATCCACTGGTTCAAGAGAAAAGGTGGACATGATTTTCTGTAGTCTACTCAGGAAAAAGACTTCTGTCTCAGGAGGAAGGTGTCCTTCTCTTTCACATCTCACCTTTCTTGGAAGAACAGAGGGAAGTACCTATTTGAAATAAACTGGATGCATTACATTACTAAGGTTGACGTAAAAAAGTCAGTGAGGACCATACGTTTCAGATGACAAACCTTAGGTACTCTGACTATACTACCCGTTATTTTGGATTAAATATTATGTGCTACCCACTGCTTTGATACTGTTCCATTATCATATTTTTTATATGCTTCATTAGGTTTCTTCTACCTCTGTAAGCTTCCTTTTCTGCACAAGGAGACCTAGAAGATATGACTTAATTTCTGTGCTCTCCAGCAAGATGTTGAGCAGTCTTCAGGAGCATCTGCTTTTCATGGATTGTCTCCATAGTTGGTGCTTTTACTTATTTTTGCTGACAAATATTTTTTTTTTCACTAGCACTTCAAAATTAGTTACATTCAATGCCAAGTCATTAAAAGTAGACACATCTCTATTGCAAGAAGGATGCAAGAGGAGTTTTCTGAGGTTAGTATTATTCACAGACAATAGGAAGTTCTCACAAGTTTTACATAATTGACACTTCCAGGCTCTTAGAGGTTTTGGTAAGTTGATGCTAGGCTATGGTGAACTGAAATGGCAATGATGGAGTAAAGTAAACGATTTCAGGTTTGAAGCTTTTGTGCTTCATCCATCATGTTAGGACTAAGTCTGCAGACTTATCTTATCCCACATAGCGTTGGTCCCTGCTCTAAGGCTAGAGACCAATAAGGTTAGCTGAAGAATTAGGTTTCCAATTAGATCTTTCTCAGAAGTTGCAATTTGAGCTGGCTCCAAACCACAACTGAATCACAGATTTCTTCCATGTTGCTACCATCTTGGAAACATCATGATTTGTTGGCAATAATAAAAAGTATGTGAAGTACATAGCCTACAGATTAAGTACATGCTCACATAGATAAGACTCCTAGGGTACACCCTGTCCTCATTTGTAAGATCCCTTCTTTGGTTATTACTTACTTTCTCTTTTTAGATGAAATGGTTTTGGGTTTGCAATTAAAATGTTCTGTTTAAAAACCCTCTGAGAAAGTAATGTGTAATTTTTCTGTGTGCCACAAAGTATAAAAATATTAATATCAAGTCCTTTACATTCGGAAGTGCTAACAGTGGATACTCAGAAGGTTTCTCAAATCTGTTTAAGATTAGGCCTAAAAATAAATTGGAGTAAAAGGAATGTTTTTATGTGCTCAGATATTAGGACCAGCTTGAGCTGCAGATCATCTTGGCAGCCATTGCTGGACCTCCCTGGTGTCTAAGGAATTGCAAACTCCTTTCCAAATCCTTTCGGAAATTGCCAGTTTGATAGAATAACATTTCAGGAAACCACTCAAATTTAACATATTTGCTGTTTCATGTTCTGCCAAAACAATGACAGGACACCAGATTAGGTCATACTTTGAAAAATAAAACCTCAGACAATAGATCTGAATGCTACATTTTATTATTTAAAAGATATCTCTTATTTTTGAAAATGTAGAGTCAGGAGAATGTGTACAGTTCCCTATATCATTCTTTTGTGGCTAGTTTCATAAAATATAACATGAACATTTTGTTTCAAGGAACAAATGCTTCTTCACATTGAAAAATGTTATCATATAGCTGGAAAGGATATTATTTATGTCTTGTATTCCTGGCAGTATATAGAGAATACATTGAGAGAGGTCATTAGAGAAAAAGTCTTGGTTTGCTCCCAAAGGATTTAAAATGTAAGTAAGGTACAGCTAAATAGTTCAGATTTTAAAATTATTACATTTGGTTAACAAGGAGAATTAGAAATTATTGTCTACTTTCTTAACTTTTATTGTGACTTGGATTAGCGTGCAAATGCAAAGGTTAACAAATAAATTATTATTAAAAAATAAGTGTCTGAAAGTGGTGCAAATAATAGACTTCCCCTAATCCAAGTAGCAAGGAAATTAAATATAGAAGGTAAAGGATATCAACAGCAGGTTCTATAGGAGCTATAGTCATGATGAGACAGACACAGGTAGCTAAATGGCATCCTTAGGGATACAAACTATGTATAATTTATATGTAGATTTATCATGATGGGAACTCAGCAAAGATTTTTTTTTTTCTTTTTCTGGCTTTTAAAGATTAGTTGGCAAGGTCAAACTTAACTCATGACAGATCTGGAAGGGTTATGGGAAAGGATATGACACGTTTTGAAAGCCACTGAATGTTGTTCTGAAATACACTGGGACCATCTGTATTAATTCCTCAGAAACAAGCTGTCCACAGCTCGTGCGTTGTGTTATTAGCATGAGTGACTCAAGTTATGCTCCCATGGAAATGTTTTGGCAAATATTGATCCTAAATCTAGCAATTGATGGAAGATTAGGTAACTCTGCTGTTCTATGTCGGCAAAGAGTTCTCCAGCAGAAGATGGAACTTCCCTGTTAAATTTCTGGTCTTGCATCCTTTTGTGGGATATGGAGCTATGACTGATTTTGTACCCAGCCAAGAATGCTCAGCTTTGGAGTCTGAGCATCTCACTGAACACCTTTCCACTAATAAATGATGATTCAACAAAAGCAAGATATTTCCTAAAAACACATTTTCATCACTTTCTGTGAAAATTATAAATACCTTTTTTCAAAAGATTTTATTTTATTTTGATGATGAGTCTATCTAGAGTAGTAGAAATTAGAGTGCTTTGGCTTTTACACCATTTTATGGTCAATGTCAATAACAACGCTGTTAAAAAGAAATATGTTGAAAGAAAATTTATATTTTTTCATTTGCTTAAACAATTTTTCACTGTAATGGTTTTTTGACAATATTAAACTTAATTTCTACTGGAAATATACAGCATCCACCTGGACCCATCAACACTAGTTTTATTTTTCCTTTGTCTGATATCTGCTGAACAGAAATTATATTGTTTAGTGGGAGTATTGAACTCTTTGGAAGCATTCCCATCTTCTGCAGTTTACAGTTCCTTGTAACCTTGATACATAAAAATGCTTTAACATAAGAAAATAAGTTTTTTTAACCCTTAGAAATGCATTTCAGTATTTTGGATAGAGGTTGATATCTTTTTCAAATGTTGGCCCTTCTATGCCATTAAATGAGTTTGAGACACACTAAAAATTAATGTATCAGTCTATTTTTCCTCCACAGCAGATAAGAGACCCTTGTTTCCCTTTCAAAAATTGAAATGGCAGCTGTTTTGGCAGCTGCATAGCCATGTAAACAAGATACGGTTTTCAAGTTTCCACATATTTATCATATTACAGGCACTGGGAGACTGAATCAATGAAACAAAAAACTCTAAGAAGAGATTGAGTGAGTTAGACTACCAAGAAGTAGATGTGTTGTTACCCTAGCTCAAAAAACGCTAGGGCAATGAGGAATTAAAATGTTAAAATTAAAGCATAGTTTCATTCCTAACAGGAAGATCGATATTTACACAGAATATAACAAAAATACAACTAATTGACTGCATAAATAAAGATAGAAATAATTCATTTTTTTATTACTTAAAAAAAAAAAAGACGACAGTAAAAATATCTATTTAGCAAAATGACTCAAGATGTACTCAGCTTTAAAATACTCCTAACAGACATAAAACGTAAACCAGAATAGTAGCTATCTGCATTTTCTTCCATACAAGCAAAGTAATTAATTCCCTTTCTTCTTGTCACCATAGAAAACTAGTCTAAGAAGAAATAATAATATTCAGCTGGAAGTGTGGAAGGTAGAATGTAAACTACTTTTACCAAAATAGATATGAAGATATCTTTGGTTTGCATTTTATAGGTTTTTGTATTTATTTTCAAGCCCTCTACATCTGAATCTATGATGTAGATTTTGAACGCTGAGACATCCATAAATTCTGGTAAAGTCAAATATATAAATTATGCATTTAAAATAGGTTAATCTTGGAACTCAATAAAGTGGCTAAGCATTTTTTTTTACTTTGAACATGTGAACAGCCTCACTGACTCTCCTAGAGCTCACTTTTGCTCTTTTCTCTGTGATAGTAAACATGTTCCCAGTGTTTTGCAAACTTCTAGTTGCTTTGCTGGATAGGTAACTATGGTTTGTCTTTCTGTCATGTTATACAGCTTGATGTCGTCCATATGTTACAGATTTTGCAGAAAACTCTTCCTTAGATACCCTTTACAGATTCCAAATTTTACTTCGTCTTCATCTTTGAAAGATTTAAAAACTGACTGTAGAGGCCTTTCAGAAAGTTATAAAACCTGCAAGAATTGATCACAGAGAGTTTGGTCAATAGTATAATGTTGGGCTTTTTTATTTACAGAATAAAGCCAGTCGAGAAACATTCAGACCACATGAAGACTGTCTTGCTTTATACTCAGTGGAAGTATAGTTTGCTGTAAACCAAGAAAGTGATCCAGAAATCTTATTCTCAGCATACCCTTTACTATATGTAGTCAGGCATGATGTATTGAACTATGAAGTTACCTAACTGTAGGTATATATACACACACAATAATTATGGTTACTTAACTCACTGATGTGCTTGGAAAATCTGGTCTTATGACCCTTCGGAAACTGGGAGAGTATTCTTTCTAGAAGGTCAAACCTGATACTTCTTGTTCTGCAGAGCTAGAAAGGTATACTGGGTTTTTTTTTTTAACTAATGGAGTATAGATAATGATGTGTAGCTGCACACTAGACACAGTTTTTTAGATAGTGTTTTGTCCTTGGGGGAGAAAGACAAAAATATTTTATGATCACATAGGAAAAAAAATGCGGCGGCTGTCTGAGGTCGCTTACTGGTGTGTATAATTTCCAGATCTGTCCAAAGGCATCCAAGAATATGGAGCAAAGCATATGCAATACAGCATGGGTAAAAGCATGTACCTCAGTTATAATGTAGCTGTCTCAGATAATTGAATATGTGGCATAATGTGTGTGTGTGTTTGCATGTATGTGCATAACACCTGTAAACAATCATGTACCAATACATGTATTTATATCTATCAGTTTTTAAAATATTCTAACTGAGCACGTGACAAGAAAACTTTAAAAAAACCCAACAAATCTGTCTTTCCTAAAGCACTGAACTTCTAAGGCCAGGCCTGACTTGTAAGTTAATTAGGATCAAATGATGGTTTCTTGCGAAAGAACTGGACCACAGCATGTTTAATGTTCATTGGCAGCTTTCTCTCCCTTAAGGCAATAATAAAATACCTTCTTTAACACTCAAACAACCAAACCTAATCAAGGCATTCATGCAAAAATGATGTGAATCAAGAGGAAAAAAAATAATAAATGGAGTGGTCTTTTGGTCTTGCCAGAGGAAAGAAATATTGTATTCTTCTCTTAAATGCAGGGCAGAGAAATTGAAACAGGTGTCAGCGACAAACCAGGTCTGCATCCCATAGGTAGGGCTGGAAGGTTCATGTGCCAATGCTGTGGTAAGCCGCTGGTGACAGGATCCCTCCCTGGGTGGTCAGGCAGATACCTATCAGTGCAGAGCTGAAACACAGCCAAAACTTCAATTTTGAGTGCATCTAAACTGAACTGCAGGTGTGCACTGCAGTATGCCCTTAATCAGAAACCTGGTGGAAGCATGTGATGGCTCTCATCCAGGCAGCACTCCCAGGTAACCACCCCATAGAAAATAGATGAGAGAGAGAAAGCTTGCTCTGGTTTGGAGGCAGGGCCCTTATCCAGACCGATCAGCTCTGAAGTGCTCCCAGTTCACCTCCCAGTTTAGATTGCAGCCTCCAAGTTTTCAAGTACCCACTGTACTTCCTGTATATCTGCCAATTTGTGTAGTAATAATCATACCAGTTTTCAGAGTGGACTAATAGGGCTGTAACTCCTAAAGCAAAAAAATAAATGCTTTTGCCTTTCCAGAGAAGAAGTCATACCTTAAGAGAGTAATTCAGTAAACTATTGTGGCACCAAATATGGCATTTAGGACCCTAAATTTTGGGAGAAACAACCTAATCCATTTTGCTCTACATATATGCTAAGCACCTTAAAGGCCAAAAAAAAACCTGTCTATATGCTCTGTGTAAAGACATAAATGATACTTAGGGTCCAAACTCTGTGACCTGAATGTTTGAAAACTATTTTCTATGACAAAACCCATCTGTTTCCAGTACATGGTTTGCTGAAGTAATAGGGGAAGGGGATCTAGATTTAACCACCGTGCCTTGAAGGCTTATGAGTCTTGCATCTCCGCAGTTATTATGGAGTACATCAGTGAGACACGTAGTAATCCTAATCAACAACTGCAATGCACGTTTCAGACTGGGACAGGTCAAAATCACTGCTTTGGGAGCAATCAGTACATGTGATTTATATATACCTGCCCAGATGGCTAAAGTTTCTAATGAAACCACAAGATCAAGCAGTCCCACAAAGAAAGCAAAAGAGCTGGGGGAAAGTTTCTAATTGTTATAGCCCTCTTCTGCAAAACTGTATTGGTGTCAGTAAACACTCTGTCCTGCTTTAAATGTACCTGCTAAGATTGATAAGCCAGCAGTGCAAACCTACTGGTTTGAACCTGGATAAATTTTATGTGGCTTAAAATTCTGGAAGAGGGATTTGTACCTACTCAGCAGAAGTTTCAGTTTGTGACTAAATGGCTGCCACATCAGCAGCTAAAAATAAGAACTGTAATTTTCATAGATTTAAGGCAACTCTGATTTAAGCCTGTGACTGGTATCTGGTCTCCTCTTCATGTGGTTCTCTCTCCATCTGTCAATCAAATCAGGAGTTTTCTGAGGACAGAGAGAAGCAGCTGCAGATTCAATAGGAGCTCTGAGTAGCTCATCAGCACAGCTGTTCCCCTACATTTGTTTCCAAAGCAAAAAGTCTTTTGTGTTTATATTAGGTAAGGAAATGTACTATTTGTGTGTATGAGACTTTTCATAAAAGCTTCTGAAAGGCAAAGAAAGCAAAAAATATGCTTTAGTAACAGCTTTTGATGGGAACTTAGAGTTAATTTACTTAGAAATAAAATGCTTGTTAATATTAGTGAAGATTTTGTACTGTAGTGCTTCTAAAGTGAATCATGGCCTGGCTGTCAGTCAAACTACCTTTTATGGACCTCTTCTCTTCCTCTTCTCTTTTCTTTCTTTCTTTCTTTCTTTCTTTCTTTCTTTCTTTCTTTCTTTCTTTCTTTCTTTCTTTCTTTCTTTTTCTTTCTTTCTCTTTCTTTCTTTCTTTCTTTTTCTTTCTTTCTTTCTTTCTTTCTTTCTTTCTTTCTTTCTTTCTTTCTTTCTTTCTTTCTTTCTTTCTTCTTTCTTTCTTTCTTTCTTTCTTTCTTTCTTTCTTTCTTTCTTTCTTTCTTTCTTTCTTTCTTTCTTTCTTTCTTTCTTTCTTTCTTCCTCTTTCTTTCTTTTTCTCTCTCTCTCTGTCTCTTTCTTCCTCTTCCTTCCTACTCTTTTCCACCCTTCTCTTCTTCTTTTTAAAAAGAAATAGAATAAAGTAACCACATTTAGCAGGATTATGTTAATATTAATAAATTAATCTATAATTATGGGAAAGTCAGGGTAGGGTTTTCTCCAGTGCACATGAGAATAGTGTTGAACTTTAAAAAAAAAAAAAGACAGAATAATTGGATACTATGCCAAAATTCTGAGGCATCCTGCCTCTGAAGATCATGGACAACTGACACTAGGCCTTCATCTTCATGAGAAGATCCATGTTTTAAGTAGAGGGATATTAGAACTTGTTTCTGCAGTACTGAGATCTATCTGACACTGCAACAGAGATTATTCTCTGATTCCAAACCGTTCCAAAAAGATTGCAATTTGTCTTGATTTTGTAATGTTTTTGCTCATATAAATTCTTCATTGCCGATCTAACGAGCATACCTAAAGTGATTTGTGATTTGTATTATTTTCTAGCAAGATTTTGAAGTTAAACTTGTGAACAAAAGTTGCAAATCAAAGAAGACAAAGTGATTTCTTACTAAAAAAAATTAAAAATCACTGTTTGTGTAAAAAAAAAAAAAAAGAGTTCAGCAGCTTTCTTTTTGCCTTTGTACATTTAGAAGCAGTGGTTCATAAAAGGACAGACTCAAACCCATTGAAATCGATGAAAGTTTCTGTTGACTTCCAAAGGCTTTGGACCAAATCCAGAGTACACATTCATGACTTCAAAGTAGGATACCCATTAAAAAAATGCAGTTCTTGGTGTGTAATGCTACAGTCTTTTGTGTTTTCATTATAACAATTACAACAGAAGACCTTTGTGCCAGATGTTGGGTCACTCACGAGAAACATCTGTTAGTAGCACGCAAAACCTGGCTGGATCAGGGCCATTAGGAAAAATAAACAAAAATACATTCTTTGTTTTCATTACAAGAATTATTGTAATTCTCCCAAGAACATGATCTTTCCCCACAAGAGGAAGATTTTGTGAGCCATATACACTAAAACCTGAAGACATGAGATCCGTGCCAGCAAGAGCTTTCCTGGAAACTTCTAGACTCATTTGGATGTGGCCTGAATCAAAGCAGAGAACCAGCGTCTCTTTTCTTTGACATAATAGATCTGTTTTTTCCCTGCTGTCTGAGAGTAAGAAACCAGCTTCAACACAAATCATGCATAGGACACACACAATTTCTTTTCTCTCCTCCATTTTTTTCTCCCTTTTTTTTTTTTTCCTCTTACTAGGTAAGCCATTTGGACTGGGCTCTATTTCAAGCTGTCTGGATCATTAAATGTTTAGCAAGAAGTTAGGTCAGACTTTTAGGTAAAAGCTGCATGTCAAGTCAATTTTCAAAGGCTAGTAGCCAAAGTTCACACAAGGTAGCCTTGTACCCCGGCAGCGGATGGGAATCAGTCCCAGCGGATTTGCTCTTGGCAGAGCATATTTGTGCTGGTTTGTGCTAGCGGGAGATATGTGGCCTGGGACACAGGCTGGAGGTCTTCTCTCTGGGAAGGGTCATATGCTAAGCTGAAAACTTGGGGCCATGCCCAGCCATTCTTAGTAGCTGAGCTCACATCTGCAGAAGATCTCTGAGAGGAACTCCCAAAAGTATCCGAACCGACCGAAGGAGACAGCCTGGTTTTCCTGCAGAGGAACATTGCTATTGTGCTATTAAAATATCTTTAAAGTGATGAGGGAAAGTGGAAAGTTCAAAAATAATGGCAATTGCACAGAGATTGTGCTTTCAGCAACAAGCCTGTTGACTTAAAGTTCACTGGGGTCAGTGGTGATGGTGGAATATGGCCAAGGGACTCAGGGTAAGGATTAGGCCTATTTGAGGAAGATGATGGAAGGAAGAACTCATCAAGACTTTTTGTATAAAATACTGGGGAGACAGAGGAGTTTGCTGAAGGAGAAAGTGTCTTAAAATATATAGGTTTTCTTCTCTTTTATTTTCTGTGGAGCATGTGGATTTGCAGATCAACAGTTATTCTCAGATCAAAGGTGGAATTTCTCATGATACAATCAAGGAAATGTTAAAACCTCAGGAGAAGCAATAGTTTAATGACAACCACTTCTTTTTCACCCTTATTTTACCCAACCTATATTTGGTCACAATATTCTTCTTAGCTGTGCCCCCATCCCCCCTTCCTGTTTTTAATAAAAACCTTGGGTTTTTTCTGGCACAAAGAAAGGAAAACTGGCCTCATGGATACCAGTTGCCTGTTATAGTCTGGTATTGGTCCTATACAGACAGACAAGAGACGGATGGAAGTGAATTGCTGCTGAATACTGTAGGAGAGAGGAGGTTTAGGGGAATATTAGCCCGTTCCTGCTCATATGTGAATTTGCCTGTGGAGCACATAGCATGCGCTGTCCATGTGGGAGGCTGCAGATGTCAGGCCAATATTTTTCATGACCTGTCGCAGTATTATTCTCTGCAAAGACCTTGGGGGTGATACTGTGAATCCCCTTAGTGAACTTTGCTTTTGCTGGCTGACACTGGTTCAGTACAACTTTTCTGCCTGGAAGGTCCTGCTCATATAAGGGAAGGAAATGCGGACGGTCACAAACCTCATCCTCCTGGAATGAAACAAAAACATGCCTCTCTGGGAACACCTGTTACTGGTTTAAATGTCTGTTTACACTGACCCTTAAAGCAAGCTGAAACTCAGAGAAGGGTGGAGCTTGGAAAGGAAAGGACAGCTGAGAAAGATCTGTTCTGCATGCGGTGAAGATTTTTAATTCGCAAAAAACCAGAACTCAGACAACACTGTCTAGTGGTGTCTTGATGGGGCAGTAGGAAGCCGGGTCATAGAATATAACTTTTGTCTAAAGTCAAGCCAAATGCCCAACAGGTGTAAATTCCTGTAAATCACTGGAGCTTTCCTTCTGTATGTTGTGCTGCTCTGTGTTGTGGGGCATACAGAAAAGCCTCTGTTTGGGCTTTCTATAGGGCATTAGAAATTTTTGTATGACCTGCCTCTTGTTTTTGACATTTTGTCAAAACCCAACTAGTCCAAATTGCATTCTTTAACCTGTTTTAGTCACTTGTTACCTCCTGCATGCTCACGCTATTTGCTGACCTTTGTTACATTCATTCCTTCTGTTCATGGTCAAACACACAAGATACATCTCCTTAAAGAGAAGCTGAGAAATGGATTTGAAGTCAGCTCGACAGTGTGATGGCTTGACAGCTGCACGACCAAAAATGTCCCTTGTTTTCTGGGCTCACCATGACAATCCTACATAACCTCCATGGAAGCAGAGGCAGATGTGCTGACCATAGCCAGCACGTGTGCCCTGGCTCAGGACAAGCTGTCAGGAATTAGTCATTCTGATTTGGAAGCAGAATCATTGATTATCCTTTCAAAATTATCACTTTACTGTTTTAATTAAGTGAGCTTGCAGAAACATGTGCAAGACCCCTGCTGCTGGAGTGTGTTATTTTGAAAGGGTCACTACAATTGGTGATGGAAATACTTAGTTTCTCTATCGCTGCTTGTCTCTGCTAACCTATTTCTTTATTTTTCTCCTGGCCATTAACCGTTCTGTCCGGAACATATTTTAAGAATTAAGAATTGAAAAACAACCACTGGTTTTTCTCCACCATATGATAGTTTCTTGGAATATCTTAACAGCCTTTATTTATCTATTTTTAATACTGATTAACTGGCTGAGCAGAAATGATAACTTTTTTTATCCTTACCTATAGAGTGCATTCTTTTCCCTGAAGCAGTTCAGAGTTCAGGTAATGAAGGTAGGTTTCTGTGCACAGTGGATGACATGGAGAGACATTAACTCTTACAGGACCATGGACCTGTCTTTAAAAATGTCTATCTGCTATCCAGTGTGGCTGAGTGTAATACAGAAAGCAAAACTTATAAACAGAGCACTTCACCATGATCATTTCTAGGGCAAAATGGACCTCAGAGCTTTACTTTCCTTGTAGGTCTTCAAAACTGACTATATAATATTGCACAGCCCAAACAATTACTAAACTTATTATTGCCTTAGATTTTAAATGTGTGTACAGAAAGCAGGGGGGGAAAGGAGAAATCCACATTGTCAACAAACTAAGTCAAAGTTGCATTGATTTTTCCATTGACTTGCCATCCATGTAACACAGGAAAACTGGCATAATCCAGAACAGTGTTCAGATACTGGAACTGCAAATACTGATTGCTCTATTGACACCCTCCAGGGCAGTTCACTACCCACAGTGTCATGCATGGTTGTAGCTGCAGTCAGCTGACTGCAGACAATATCTTTGCTTTTTGCATCTGACATCTGAGGAACAAATACTGTATGGATCTGTGGTCTACACAACACGCATACAACTGGTGAATAGGATACTGTAGGTTAGGGCTTCAATAGAAGGTAAAACTCCTATTTTCTTTATCTAATAAATGCTGATCCTGGCACCAGAAAGTTGTTTCTGTTCGGGTTTCACTTGTTGTGATTTCAGAGCATTTATAACTACAGGCACGTTGCTGTGGCACGCACATCACAGGTCAAGAAGGAGGACAAAGCTCCATAATCGCAATTGTTCATTAGACTTGCCTAGATTATTACAGATATTGTGAAAGTACCAGAGCAAATCTTTTAGAAATTAAGAGAAAGGCTCATCCTGAATTTGGTTTATTCAATGCAGTGATAGATAACATTCAAAATCTATTTCCCAAGCTGTGCTCTTGAAGTTTGACTAGAAGTATAATAACATTGATATAATAATGGAATACTGGAAAGTAGAAGTTTTATCAAATCAATCTGCAACTGAATTAATAAGTGCTTTTCTGCCAGGCAAGCAGCACCTCAGCAGTTTTACTAGCTTTTCAAACAGGAACATTTCAAAACCTGACAGAAAAAGTAGTTTAGTTAATACTGGAGATCTACTTTCGACAAAGCAAAAATTTGCTAAATGCTGCGGAAGGTTTTGTTTCAGCATAAGCGAAATAACAGCTGTACTGATCACGATTATGGTACAAAAAGCAAGGCAGTACTCATGGAAATGTGTAGATGCAATGTGGGAAATAGATATTACTCAGTGTATAAATATATTCAATAATAGTAGAAATTAAATATGAAAAGCTGAAATGCCAAGTCCTTCAGATAAGAGCTTGTTCCATAGAAATGGTGGTAACAAGTACTGCTCTCATATATATTACTTTTGCTTTTAGTATTCCTATTCCTGTTAAAAGGGTCAGTGAAACTACCATTGTAATACTGTTTATTTCCAGGTGCACCTCAAATGCCCAAGTTCAGTACACAGACTATGAAATCATTATGATTTTCACCTAAGAAATGAAGTGGCACGTATTTAAGAACAGAAGATTTGTGTGGTAGATGATGCTACTTTGTTACCTGAAATGTTTATATATCCCCTTTTTCCAGATATCTGTCTTATGAAATCCCAAAGTTCAAGTCATGGATGATTTTGAGCATCTGGTTAAAGAGACAGTGGAAAATTGAAAGAGACTTTTATGCACAAAATTGTATCGCATTGGTAATTATAGAGCCCCATTGCCATGGCATTCCGTGAACTGTGAACAGTATAAGGCAATGAATTATTTCAGTTTCTCTTTTAAACCCTAGCGCATGCAGAAAAACCTTTGAACAGTTGAAATCTCGTTTATTGCACAATGAGCTCTGATAGGTAAATCCTTTAATATAGGGGAGGATTTGTCACCAACCAGCCCATAGTGAACAAACAAACGACTACTCAAGATTCAGCTCCATCAGGGTGTGGAAATTAACTTTCAGAGAGATATTTCCAGCAGGTGAACTGCAAATTTAGTGCTGAGAAACCAACTATTTGCTGTATGTGTATGTCAAACACTGATAGCTGGGGCCAAATAAGGATCAATGGTAATAACACACCGTGACAAAGAAGAGGATGCAGCTGAAGAACGGGGCCATATGGAGATAGAGTATCACTTTTCTGGGACAAATATCTTCGTTCTAGTTCCTGGAGATAAGGACAACACAGTGCAAGAGGGTAGGGGGGGATCAAGACCACCAAAGACCCCTGGAAAGAAAGCAAGAGAATTATGTCCAGGTTGGGGAAAATTTATCTATAAAAAAGTAACCCACAAAGCCTAGGTGGGTGCGTGCCAAAGGACCATGAACACCTCAGCTGGATTGATGCCGGAGCCAGGACCTCTTGCCCTTTCTTTGGTCCATTCTCTCTCTCTCTCTCTCTCTCTATCTCTCTCTTTCTCTCTCTCTCCCTCTCATTCATCTCTCTCTTTCTCTCTGCCTGTTCCCTTTACCCCTTTATCCAAAACCCACTGCTGCGTGCTTATCCTAGGAGGTCAGGGGCTAACATACCAATTCCCACGTCAAGTGTGTCATTTACTAATAAAACTTTGTAAGCTGTTGCAGTCCGTCTGACTTTTGTCATTCTTTCCGACCACAAGCATCTATGAATCTTGTGTTCCCCTGAAGGCTGGGGGGCCACAGCTGCTGTGACATGTTTTTGGGATGCATGACGACAGCCTCAGACGCAAGAAGCAAACGCCTTTTTCCTTTGGCCTGACCGAATACTCACTGTAGTCAGGAGAAAACGTCCCACTAATTTCAAGTCATTATCAGTACACATAAGGCATTTTTGCATTTTGAATTACTGTATTTAATTATTGCATGTTAATTATTGCTGTTGTTGCTACTCCATGCCAAGAAACTTATGTATAGAACTTTTCAATGGTCAGTCACTAAAAACCATGAGTGTTTTTAGGGTGACCAGTTAGAAGAAACACACTCGCATTGCTGACTAAGTAGCATATTTTGGCAATGCTGATCAGATAAATATTATATTTAAAAGTGTAACAGGTTTACTAGCAGCAAAAAGGTTGAAAGAGGCTTTACATTAATTGAGGTATTAAATATTGCAGAGGTGATGACTCATTACACCCTTTCTGGCACAAAATATATATCAGAAAAACACATGCTTGTGTTTTGAAAGTCTTCAAAAGCCTTGTGGGAATGTCAGACCTCTTTTGATGAGGTCATTTTCTACATGTTTAGTACATAGAAGTACTAAGTGCAAACGACAGGAGCAGATACCAGTCCTATAGAGCATTTAGCCACAGCACAGCTGGCAAAAAAATACTATTTAGTGTAGTTTGGCTAAACTTTGGTTTTAATCTCAAGATGAAGAGTTCAAAAACAGCCCTATAAAATATCGTGAAGGAAAACCATATGGAGTTCTGAGTTGCTGAAAAGCACAGATAAACATGCTGGCTTACAAAAACCTGATTAGCCTTTAATTCTCGGCAACAGCAGTGCCTTGAAAGTGGTTTTCAAAGTCAAAAGCCGCATTCAGGTTTATGGCAGCTAAGGGACCACTTTTGGTCTGAGATGATGAAAAAGAATGGAGTCCCAGGCAAAAAGGATGTTATTAGTAGAGATCTTTTTCAACATCTGTGAAAGCATACAGAGAAAAGCTAATATCAACACAGGAAAAAGTATTTTTAACTGTCTGTGTTAACCTATTTGTATTAATATTGGACAAATACAGCAAAATCTGCACCCACCAAAATCATCTCTGGTCTCCCCAAATGGCTTCCCATGTACTGAATACCCATTATAATAAGAGCTGTGATCTGCAGTATTTAATGACTTCTAATTGGCATGTGCAAGCATAGACAGAGTTTTATTATATGAGTTCAGAGTCGGGTTCCATTGTACCCCATTGTCTCTAGCTTTGGTGATCTTGATTATCTGTTGTACATTAAAACAACTCCATGACTGAGAGGCTGGAATTATGTTCTAAGCATTGCTCAGAGCATGACAGAATAAGAATGGAAAGTTGTGTTTCAGATCAACACTGATGAGTAGTTTATTAAACTATGAACAACTGACTGCTAATAAGAACATAGCCATGGTTTCCTGATGAATATGAACCAGTTAAATGAGTAACTCTTCTGTAAGTTTATACTTGGCATGGCTTGTTCATTAGTCTGCAAGCAACTTCTTTTCTCCATTCAATGTAGAAGGTCTGGTGAGTTAATAAAATGAGGGAAAATAAAGATACCACAGAGCAATTCGAGCACTGAAAGCTAAATTATACTCCTGTATATTTTGAGACCAAGTCTTTTACCTGGTTGGTTGCACTCCAATCCCATTGACATCAATTGACGTTGCTACAATATGTGTGGAAAACATAGCACTGATATATTGTGATATGCTGCAATAATTTTGCAGAACTGCTGATAAAATGCTACAAATTACATATTAAAATACTTGTATTTAAATAGTAAGAGAGGTCAGAAGCTGCAAATATGTGTTATTGTCACCATGAAATATTATAGTTAGTGTTAATTTCTTAGCAAAATTTACTGTGTTTCATGAGGTGTTTCAGATCTTATTATAAATTTGAGACACTGTCATATTTAATCTTTTACCAAGATCAGTACAAAATCCTAATCCCACTGAAGATTCTAGAAGATTTTGCATCAAATGAAGTTGAGAATTTACTCAAGAATTACTGAGCTTACAGGGGCATTATATGTCACTGTTTATTTGACTTGTAACAAAGACCTGATTCTGACTAGTTTGCAGTCATATTCTCCAAAAAGCAAAGGCAGGAGGGATCCATTTTCCAGTCACATAACTGTAGTGAGAAGCCTGTTTCATATAGTGTAGACCCTGCTCTAAGGTCATTGTAAAAGGGAATTGGAGATTAGGATGTAGATCCATACACTGGGATAGATATAGTCCTCAGGATTATGCAGAAAGCACCAAGACACGACCATCAGTGATGGCTCCCAAATAGAAAAAATTAAAGTGAATCCTCTCACTCTAAAATGGCACGAGCGTCAGGAGAAACCTAAGCCTCCTGAAGGTCTGGAAAGTAAAGTTGATTAAAAGGCCCTTGAGATTTCAAAATGTCACCAAGAAAATGTAACCAAGGTAAATCAGGAATTTGGGCAAGAGTAATGGGAAACAAATAAAAATCCTGCAAGACATTTCTTGGGTTTGTTCTCTGTTTAATTAGGTGCTCATGAAGGCCACTACTGTTACGATGTCTGAGACATCTTAAGTATTTAAGAATAGATATGTTTATTTTCTTTCCAACTCCATAAACAAAGCAGAGTAGGGATTTCTCACATAGGAATTTTCTTCAGCTACAGCAGAAGGATGTAGTTAGGTCAATATAGAAGTGGTGATTAGTGTCTTACAAAGATTATTTTTCTAAAAGAGGAGGGAGATTTTTCTCCCATTTCTGAAAGTTAGTTTCAAAATGGAATCATTAAACTGGAAAAAGACGTACTTCATCCATAATACAGTGCTGAGATTTTTGAAACAATAGTGGTTCCTATCCATAACTTGTTTTTTGTGATTTGATTTTTGCAGGCAGATAATTCTTACATCATTAGATTTTGTCTTTCTTACATGGAAATATAGATGAAGAGATAGCCATGAAAGACCTTGTCTACATGTATCAAAACTGAGAATTCTTGTTTAAAAGATATTTCAGAATGTTCTAGAGATTCATTTGCTAATTCAGAATGTCTCTGTATGTGCCATGAGATGCATGAGCAATGCTTGTGCTCCAAATGTGGGACAATCTATAAATAAGATCTTCAAAGTACAGCCAAAATATTACCAAAAACGAAAAAAACCCTCGACTTGCAAAATATTTCTCTTCCTTTCTCGCTCTTCAAACTCTGCTTCTCTTTCTGTGGATCTCAGTTTTTTAACAGTTATCTCTGCCAACACATGAAGCTCACTTGTTCCTTAGAAAAACAGTAGCAGAGATTATGTTAAATGAAAGTGATGGATTTTAAAATTAACTGAAAGAACAGAACAACAGCCATTCAACAGTCACAACGGAGTTACATATAAAGTTCGACCTTGGTGCAAGAGGGCACACTGTTGCCACCTTCCCTGGCTGGCACCTAAGTGATACTACCTGTTCAAATACTACCACTGACAGAGTTCTGAAAAAGAAGTATGGAAGTGTTTCTCTACTAGACAGGCATTGTTTGCCAAAAGGGAACATTCCTTCGTAGTTTTTTATAGCTAAATTAAAAAGAGCATGAGACTGGTAATAACAGCTCATAATCTCTGCAATTCTACATGAATTTTTTTTTTCCATGTGAGGGAATCTTACTCAAGAGCAAAACCATTCATTGATCACTTAGCACTGATTAGTCATATCATCAGTAAAGGCAAATGCCTGAGATAAAGAATTTCTGTTTTCTGAACAATTAATTTAGATGTGAAAAGAAGGTGAAAAGAATCTGGGAGACATATCTCTAGCAAGGGGATTTATAACATTTTAGATTCTTTTCTGAGTACAGCGCTAGAGAATGGCAGGGGTATAGGTCAGCAGAGCCTAATTTAGATCTCTGTTTCTTCATGGGAATTCTGTTCTCTCTCACTTTAAATCACAGTAGTAGTTACACACACACACGAAGACAAAAACCTTTTGTTTTTTTCATGCAGTAAGATTTCATTAGCCAAGATTAATGACCTAAGTCACAAGAAATCCAAATGTATTTTTGGAAAATGAAACTTCTATCCCCTTTCTTAAACTATTTTCTGGGCTTACTGACATGAGGAAAATTAGGGATCTTTCATTTTCTACATCCCCATCTTTATCCACCTAAATTTTATTTCTACTTATTTCTGATCCTCTGATCAGCTTTATAAAAGCTTTGCAGTGGTGTGCTGGCTTTCCCACTTTCTAGTTGTGTCACTGCTCTTCGTAAAGAAATTTCTGCAGCTGCTTTCTACTGTGTGAATGATCAACATGCTCAAACTTTCCCATGAGCTGTACTGCTTCTTGGTCATCGCTGATCTACCAACAAAAACATCTCATCTTTTCAATTCATCTCATAGAATTTTACTGAGCTGGTGGGGTAGCTGTGAAGAACAGTATTTTGCAGCGATTCCTTGTGCCATTAATAGCTTTCTTCAAGTTTTAATAAATGAATCAAGGAGTGTTCTAGCAGTGACTCAGAAGTCATCCCACTTCATTACACAATTCATTGATATTTGATGTTTAATCTATGTATGATTTTTTTAATGAAAAAGCTGGACTAAAGAAGCAGGAAAAAGTCTACCCTAAATTGCTTGACAGAAATCCTGCATTCTTGACCTTAAAAAAAGTTTTTTCAAATTACTTTTTTTATAACTTCCCAGACTGGAGTTGTCTTAACAACACATATCCAGAAGTGATAAATGTGATTCAAAATAATGTTAAAAAGAGAATGAGATGTATGTGGGGTGAAAAATTAACAATTCAACAAGGAGCTTTCACATGCAAAACAAAAAGAGAAATCTTTTTTGTTGCCTGTTTTGTAAGAAGACAGGCAAGAAGGTGATAGTCCAAAAGTTGCTTTTGTAGAACACTAAAATATGTACCTTGAAGTTTTAGATATTCTCTGATTACAGTCAGCAAATCGCCCACTAAAAAAACCCCCTACAAATGTGGTATTTATTGTTTGCTGGGAATATTGTACAACTGGGGATATAGGTCTAGATTTAGACAAGATGGCTCTCTGAGGGTTAAAGTATCTGAAGAGTGATTTAGGCAAGGTCAAGACACTTCAGTCTAATAGGTCATTCCACAAGACTTTCAAGAGGTCCTTACTCTTTGTTTTATACTTGTGGAAAGGCTGAGGTTGCATAGGCATGGTGTTTTCCTAAATTACGTGGGTTTCCCCTAAATTATGCAATGACAGAGACTCCAAATCTACCTCTGACCTGGTCTAAGATATCCGCAATGAAGAATTGTTTGGAAATGCTGATTCGTGCCTCTGTGTGGTATAGTTGTGTTAGCTTATTTCTGAACCCCAAATAATAAGCTCTGCTTTTCAAAAGGGTGGATTTAGGCTCAATTATGTGTTGACAAAACTTTCAGCTTGGGTAAGTCCCAGCTAAAGCCAGCTTCAACATCTGTGGATCATGGTAAAGTCCATGCTTCAAACACGCAGAACCACGACTAGCGCTGTGGAACTGAGTATTAGAGTTGGAAATAGTAGTAAGTGGACATCAGCCACAACAACAAAAAAATCATTTTTTGGACTAAAAAAACCAGAACCAAATATTTGTCAGTCTAGATGCAGCCAAATACATATTCCATGTCTTAGGTATAGAGTATATTCTAAGAATTAAGTAATGTGCTGCAATTATTTAAGTATTGCCACAAAGAAATGACATGGTAAAAAGGAAGTTATAGGAGAAAAAATGCTAGTGTTCCTTCTTTGATAAATCATAAAGATTGTCTAGATTTTCATTGTAAGCTTTGCCCTAATCAGAACTTCAGAATATGAGATAAAATCTAGCTTGGTCTTTCATACATATTTGTACGAGAAGATATAACTCTTAGAAGTCATGGGTTTAGAAACTTATAGGTTTTCACTTGAAGATGATCTACAGCCTCAAAAATAAATGGATGGATAGCCTCTTTCCACATTTTTTTCTATTTGCTTTTATTCTGTGGATCTCTGGAAGATGTGAGTTGCTCTGGTATCATCATTGATAGACTTCATTATACATGGAGCGGTGTCTCCCAAGAAAATATTTTAAGCAAAGTGAAGAAAGCAATATATTCCTTTCCATTATTCCTTTCCATTAAATGCAGAACCCTTAGAAGTAAATGTATACATGACAAAGATAAATTTTGTATTCAGTTGTTACTCTGCAACCTTGCCTTTTCCTTCCAACAAGAGGGACTGTGCACAGAACTTAAAAGATTAGACCATTCACTCTTCACAGGTTATGAAAGAAGAAAGCACATTTACTGGAGTTTTACTGGAGGCTGAAGAAAATCTTGGTATAGCTGTTCTAGGACTTTGTAAGTCTGCAGTTTTACAGTTCTCTGTACTACATTGATGTGAGAGAAAAGTGGGACAAATTAAGCATCAAGAATCACCCCTTGGTAAAAGTGCTCATGAGATATCCTACACATGTGGGCTTTTCTAGATACACAGTTTATGAGCAGATGTATGTATGTAAACTATAAAGTTCAACAAAATGCAGTTATTGTACAGTCAGCATTGAGAAGAGAATTTTTGTCACACTTTGGACTTTGAAGCAACAGTAACATGGTCGAAGAATGGCTCTAAATGAAATATATTAGTTAGAACCTGATTTATATTTTCATTTATGTCAGTGGGAATTGAACATATTAAGTGTTTCCAGAACTGATTTCCAGCTGTAGTCACTGCCTTGCATGACAAATACCTCATTTTCTGCAAGGCTTTTAAGGAATTCCAAGTTCAATAAAACTTCAGTTCCCAAGGTGGAACCCATCCCTCATTTTGGTCCTGAGTTAGGCATTTTCAGTTTAGGCTTTTCTGCAGCCTGTTAATGTTTCCTTATGTTTTTATATGTTCTCCTAACTGAGGTCGTACTAAGTTTGGTTGTTTTCCAAATTATCTTTAACAAGCACAAGTCAACTGTACTCATATTGGTTTTTACCAGATACAAAGAAATTAAGAGCATCATATTCCTCTAAAGAAGGGGTTTCCAGACATTTTGCAGACAATTCTACTTCTGCTACTTTCCCCCTTTCTTTCTCCTCTTTCCATGAATCAACCCCAAGCCACCGCCCCTTTCTTCTGCTCTGATTCTGCCCATCAAACTCCTTGCATCTTTATTCTTGTGACAGTTTCAACTCTTGAATAAAACATAAGCTAATAAACCCAGGACAAAACCATCTGCTCCCACAGAAAACCCAGGCTGCTTCCATCCCATATGTTTAAGGTTGAACTGTCTTGCTAGGAAGAAATTGGCCTTTGTGGTTCAAAACTCTATTTCATGCCATGCTTGAAGCCTCAGCAATGTGTGCTTTTCCATGCTCAGACTTGAGGCCTGAGATAGATTCTTTCAGCCATGTTTGCTGCTAGTGGGCAGAATGAGCAGGCCTCATTTACTTTCTCCAGATATATGACACCTTATGTGAGACATCATTTTATGAAAGCTAGCATAACAGAGTAGTCCATAAAAATCCATTCAGCTCAAAAGGATGCAAAATCAAGAGAGATGCTGGACTGATTTCACACGAGGTTAGTGTGCCTGCACTTAATTTTTTGTAGGTGGAGAGCTTATGCAGCTTGCTACAGAGCTGCAGGAAAAAACAGCCCCTCTTGTACCTCTCACAACAGGAAAAAAGGGCATCCACTATTTATTCAGGAAGAGATAGGACTAATACGTTATGTATAACGTATTAGTATGTAACTATTTTATTAAATGCAAGCAGAAAGGTATGTATGGCTTTTTCTTCCTGTCCTAGAGACCGAGCTCATGTTTGTCACCTTATTTTGTGCTGCTGAGCTGGAAACTTTTTTCATGTATTTACACTTTGGACAGGCAGTCAAAATCATGTTTCACAGAAAAGTCAATAATACTTACACAGGACAGTGCATAGCTAGAGGGTAAAAAATGTCATTATGTAATATTAAGGAAATGTCACCTTTACTAATGAATGTATCTGTAGCTGAAATGAGAAGAGGGCCCTGCAGTTCCTTGTTGCAACTGTGTTTGATTAGTTATTCCTATCTTTCCCAGTGACAGACTTAGCCGGTCAGAATGACACAATATTCCCAGGAATGGGAGTCAGGAATTAGCTGGGTTGGAAGGCACTGGGAATGGCTGCTGATTGAAATTTCTTGAGGTTTCTGTTTTCAGAGTTACTGAGGTAAGTGTGGCATAACTCCTGCCAAGGTATCCTTTAATACACAGTATCATAAAGGAAAGGAATCTGGCCCTGTGTATTCTGATGACACCTCAACACTCTTCACTTCACTGGCCTTTTTTTGGTACTTGTGGATATGATTTCTTTTACATACTATTGGTTTAATTAAAAGATTTCTGAATAAAATGGAGTAAAAAAAAACCTATTTAGCTTGCAGGAGTTATTTTATTTTCTTTTTAATACATTTGATGTAGAGCTTTTGATTCTCCTTGAATAAATGCATAATTCTTGCATCCCATATCTCAAGCTAGCTTTGCCTGAAACAGGCTAAAAAAATGAATTTGCTCAGGTTTGTTTGGAATTTGGTTTAACCACTAGGGTTTTTTTCTGCAAATTGTGAGGAACCTTTCAATGATCGTTGACCAAACAGGGAGCAGCAATGTAAGTGAATCAGGTATGTGGGTGTTTCTTAAGTTTTACTGCAAATATTTTCCACTCTCCTTGGTGGGCCAACTTCATCCTGGATTTAAATTTACCAAGGTCAATGAAGTTCTACCAAAGAATAAATTGGCTTGTTAATTTTTAACAGAGTGCTAAAGGAAACACTGATTGCATTTTTTAAACTCCAGCTCTTTTCTTTCAAAACGAAAAAAAAAGCCAAACAAGAAATATTGATACAGAAAGAATATTGAAGCATCACCTAGTTAGTAAATTGCATACTGGTGTGACACTGAGCATGTTTGCTCATGGAGTTTTAAAGTGTTTGGAGAATGTATACATATTACTGAAGGGGGTTTTGGCACTGTCACTTGATGTCTGGATTGCAACAAGCATTTCTTTTATTGCTGACAAATAGAAAGCATGTGTTTGGCATTATTTATTGTTTTCTGTGGAGCATATGTCAAGGTCTGAAAGTGTTTATTTCCCTAGGCACGTACTAAGTTTAGTTGCTATAATTAAGTTGCTAATATCTGGTGTGGTAACCAGCCAGCAGGGTTTGATTTGACAGTTTGGGAGATGAGCTTGACACCTCTGGAAGTTGAGGAGGAGACACTCAGCAGCACACTGAGGTAAATACTGACCCTTTCTTAATGATTCAGATCACACTAAGAAGCTGCTAATTCTGATCTCTTCATTTCTTGTTGAAAAAATCAGAAAACATCCATCAGTAACCACACTTGGCTACAGCTGTAAAAAATGTCACTTGGTGAGAGCCCTGAAAACTTGGGTTTGTTTTTTTATTTTAAGAATATAGTCAAGGTTTGAAAAGTTGTTATACAATTTTCCACTAAAATGGTAATTTCAACATTTTATCCTCTGATTCTGAAATCCCTAGAATGACTGGTCAAATCTGAGCAAGTCTATCCCATGAGAAAATCTCACAATTCAAAATTACTTCAACTTTGCATTGGAATGAAAACAAATTACTTTGCAGCTTTGAAGCAAATGTTTCTGAGTGAATTATATTTTCCTTCATTTTTTGTTATTATCACTTTTGCATATGAATATATGTGTCTGAATTATAGAAAATATTCTGAAATGCAAAATAAAAATAATTATTTCTAACATTCAAAATAGCATCTGACATATATAACTGAAATTTCAGGTAGGGAAGTGTCCTTCTACAAAACACTTATTTTGAGAATTTTCTTTCAATGAAAATAGCATTACAGAGAAATTTAGACTTCTGGCAGTATTTGGCTATGAAAATGTGGACTACATATTCAATGATACAGTAACTAGCAGGTTATAAGTGTTATACACACAGTGAAATCTGGAGTTTAATGCTACAGTTTAAGAATTTTTCTTTATCTTTGTTTCTTCATAATGTTCCTAGGAATTCAAAATATTCAAAATACATGGATATGCAAATGGAAAATTTCATTAGCTTGAGAAAATAATCATAGTGGTTGAGAAGAACAGAATTCATTCAGACTATGTTTTTCATATACAAATGATAAACATTTCATATAAATCAAAAGACAAAAATGAAGGATGTAATCCTAAACTACAACCACACTACTACATAAAACAGGCCAGGGAACTAGTCTCTGGCCCTGGGGCAAGTAGTGTGGTGCAGCTTGCCTCTGTACAGCTGCACTGCTGGCTGTCAGGAGCCAGAGCATCTAAGGAACATGGTAAGCAGCATGGATGATTGCAGGTCAGTGCTCCAGCCTGTGAACAAGATCTCACAGAAACAAAGAATGAGTTGGAAGGGACCTTAAAGATCATCAGGTTCCATCCACATTGCCATGGGCAGGGGCACCTTCCACTAGATCAGGTTGTCCAAAGGCCCATCCAAGCTTGCATTGACTCTATATTATTGACTAGCAGAGACATTGCCTCAGTGACTCTTGAAAATTTACCTCTTCGAATAAGGACATTGGTGCAGGGAGCTGAATAGAATCAGATAGGATGTTTGACAGTTTACATTAAAAAATAGCAACAACAGCAATAATCTTTAAAGGATGGGAGCCCTATTAGTATCAAGAAACTAAAAGAAAGAAAATATTAAAAGTATGTGTCTGTAACCTATGCTTCACAGGGAAACAGTTTGGGAATATTAATAAATTACACTGTACTTTTGTGCAATGAGAAAGTAACAGGCAATGGTTTTCAAAACTGGAATATGGAGTTATGTTCCCAGAAGAGAGGTGAGTGACCACATGACAGGGACCAAAACTGTAACGAAAAAACTCTTCTTACTTCCTGTTTGCAGTCACAGTATGTTTTGAGGCATGGGAGATTCTGCCTACTCATGTCAATTTTTGTCCTTGACAGCCATGGCATTGCTCCCTATTTTGTCTGATCCTCAATTTTGTCATTTTTCAATCTTAGTCTTTCTAGGAAAGAGTCTTTCTAGTTTTTCTGGTCTTTCTGAGTCTGTCTAGGGAAAATAAATGTATTGGAGGGAATATGACAGTGGAAAGTTACCTGGTTAATTTTTTTCACAAAAATATCTCCTGGATGTCTTAAGCAGAATTAATGGATCCCAATACTCCTTGTGTTAGAGGATGGGCACTGTTCTTTCCATTGTGCTGTTAATCAGTAGAAACCATTTCATACATAGAGCCAGGGCCAAGAGAAGCTTAGGTGCTACTTCAAGACGTGTCAGAAAAAGCAGTCCACATGTAAACAGATGACGTCTTACCAGTGAGCAGTCAGTAGAGATGACCTGAGGACATTATGTACAGCCAGTATTATAAATCACTCTGGGGCAAACGCTGAATGGGGTGCAGGACTTGGTGTCTATTTCATCAAGAGGTTTGTTCCCTCCGTCTTAAGATGAAGTGAATTGAGCACGGCTGTTTTTTCACACCATATAGATAACTGGGTCTTGCACATTAGGAAAAAATTCTACACTGAAAAGGTGGTCAGACATTGGGACAGGCTGCCCAGGGCAGTGGTGGAATGACCATCCCTCTAAGTGTTCAATAGGTGTGTCTTGGTAGCATGGCCTAGTGGTGAACATGGTGGTGCTGGGTTAGAGCTTGCACTTGGTGATCTTAGAGTTCTTTTCAGTCTTAACAATTATTTGATTTTATATAAAACCCATTTGTAAATAAAAAGTTCTGTTACCACTAATGACCATTGATTTTTTTTCTTCACCAAATTTTATTATGAACAGCATCTGCCAGAATCTGTCAAAAGGAAGACAAAAGAGCTCAAAATAATTGAACACTCCAAACAAGTGGTTTTTTCCTTTAAATATTTGTAGTGTTATCAGTCTCATTAATATTTTCCATCCACTCTCACCCCTGGTGCCCCTGGTTTAAGGTGCTGTTGTCTGAATTAGCAGGGCTGGCACAGGTGTGACTGAGGGCAATAAGTAGCCCATTTATTCCACATTCTGTGCTTCTTTGAGGATCCCCAGGGAACATATTACTGGTAACGGGTATTTGTGGCACTTAGTAGTTTCGTGTTCAAAGCTGAATACAGTATCTTACTGTGTAAATCTCCTAGGATTAACACTTTGATTAAATCTGAGACTGGACATGCTTGCCCAGGAAGAATAGGGAAGAGGTTGCTTTGTGTGCCTGTGCTTCATAAACTTGGAGGCAGAGTGATTTTCCTGGGCTACTGATTGATCTGACGGGTACACACTGTTTGCCCCTTTCCCAGCAACACGTGGCTGTTTTCATCTGAAAGCTATAAACTCTGAAAATGCAAGCTCTGCCCAAAATGCATTGAAATGTGGGCTAATAATTTATGTCTCGTTTCTACTGCTCCAGGTGGAGCAGTGCCTGAGGAAATACAGTTGAATTGCACCCACTGCACACTGCCAAGCTGGAGATGCCGGTCAGAAATATTTTGGCAAGTGTGTCGCTTATCACAATCCGGAAGGCGTTACAACACAGTAAAGCTGCGGCTGTGAAAACCAGAGTGCAGCTCTGCAGAGTGATGTTGTGAGGCCACCATTCCAGTGTTTAAAAATTCCTGTCACACATAGCCTTATCAGATGGCCTTATTTACATCCAGCTACAGGTGTCTTTACTCATACTGCATGACTAAGGTGGGTGGAGATACCTACAGAAAAGAACTTTTCTTCATTCACTTTCAAGATCTGCAACATACAACTCTAGCTGGGCAAAGTAGTCTGGGTTAGGGATTCAGAAGGATTTCACACTGGCCTATTGCTTAATTGCAACCCAGCTGCTTAATTGCAGCTGATAGGAATTTTTTAGTATGTTGAAAAAATCCCAATAGTTGAAAATCCTGATACTTCAGGGTTTGGGTTTTCTTAATATTCAACATTTAAATTTGCTTGCTGTGTCCAGAGTCATTTAAATCTGCTTACTCCAGCTAACCTCCAGATTTCATGAGACTAAAAGCTGAAGAAGCCTTCTTTCTTAGGAATTTATGTCTTGTCCTTTTAATACTTCTACAGTAAGGTGTGAGGCTTAATGCATCTGTATTCACACAGCTTTCACATGGATGGACTGTATTGTGTCTAATAAAGACTGTACTGTATGATCTAATGTCTTCACGAAGCTTAGGAGAATAACGTATCTCAGCCAATGTCTTCTAAACTGAGAGGCACAGGATCCATCTCAGACAGTGAGGGCAGCGTGCTTTCCATTTCCTAGGAAGCCAGACTAACAAAAAGCATTTAGGGAATGTGACACACGTTTAACGTGCTGCCTAAGATTTAGGAGCTAAAGCAGGGCTTTTTAATTCCATGTGGACCTAATGAGTGCTTGTGAGTTCTTCAGGTGGCTTATATGTACTGTTGGACAGCTGCATAGAAGAATAGTGGGAGAGGGATCAAAGACATTGTATCTAAATAAAGTGATGTCTTCTGTCCAGCTAATGAGTCATTTTTCCTCCAGACCCCATCCTGCAGGTTTCTGTAGAACTATATTGCTCGTGTTTTCCATAGCTGCCTCAGCACCTGGTTTTGTGAACACTGAATGTTTCTTTTCATTGAAGCAGAGCTATAGAAAATTTCAGAATAAAAGAATTTTCTGTAAGGGAGGTGGGGAGGGGAAAGAAGAAGAAGAAAAAAGGAAAAAATGGCAGCTGTAAGCACTGCTTGTGCATTGAATTTGAAGCAATCAGTTTCATATACAGATCCTTGGTTTTGGTGCCCTTCCTGCTCCCTGTCTCAGCTCCCCAGGCGTGCTCAGAGCTGGCATCTCACATTTCCTGTAATCGGCTTTGGTGGATCATGCTCATGGCTTGCACTGCCACTGACAGTTTGTTTGCTGATTTTTTTGGATTGCATGTGAGATATTACTCATCAATATGACTAGTCAAATGATTTAACAAATGGAATATCATCCAATGAACACACGCTTGTGCTTCAGCCTGACTAAGCCAGCTGTCAGGGATGGCAACAGCTGTTGATTCATGAAAGGAATGGAAATATTTCTTTGTTAAATCAGAACACATCCAGCAAAATCTGTCTTAAATGAAAAGGGGTGACTATAGCTGTGCATCAAATAATCCCAAGTGGAAGTCTGAGGATGGGGAGGAATTTTGCAATTGCACAAATCTGTTTTAAAGAAAAAGTTGTAAGGAAAGGGAGCATTGATGCTTTGATTTAATTTCCCAAGATTTATTCAAAGTCCAATTAATTTAACACAAATCTCGATATAGGAAGGTGATTCTGCTAGGAGAAAAATTCTGCATACAGATCCCCACTGTCTTCTGCATCTCTCAGTTTTCATCTTAGTCTTTTTAGGTCATGAGGTTCTGCTGTGCTCTTCCTTTCTTAGAAGGATCATTATCACACCCTCACATGCCCTCACTTTCACAGCCCTAATTACAGTGTACATAGCTATAGGGTCCTGGTGAAAGCTGTTTTGCCCAAACCTCTCTTTGTATTCAAACAGACCCGAACTCTGCATTTCACATCAGCAACAAACTTAGCGTGGTCCAGTGCATGTCATGTGAGAGACTTGCCAATATCTCTGTGATCCACACAGCAAAGGCTTTTGAGATCAGATCCACCAAAATTCTTGGACCTTCTATAAATCCTTCTCATAATGCAGCATATTTCTCTCATGGTAACAAATGCTCCTGTAGAAACTATAAAGACAAAATAAACCAATCCTCATAAGCCTGAATACCTTTTGCTAAAGCACTCAGTAAAGGATGAGTACATTCAGACCCCATTCATTCTCCCAGATAAAGAATATCTTTCATCACTAATGTCTCAGCCCTGAACTTCAGAGCACATCTATAAAATAATTTTCTAAGTGAGTCTGGACATTAAAATCACAGACCCAATGCATATATTTGTTTCATTATTCATATTGATTTCTCCAACTAACGACTTCAAAGGTGTTATTTCATGGCTTTAAAGCATCTTTTCTTTGCACTAAGGGTGCCAAGCACTTTTTTTTTCTCAGATAATTAGATTAACTAGAACAGTAGGCTTTTTATTATTATTATTCATGCTGAAACTGTATTTAGCACTGAAATTTGCTTCTTGAACTGCAGGCTTGTCTGAAAGTTAGTGTTTCTTTTCTAGTCAGTTTTACAAAAGGTGTAATCTACCACATTATTTTCCTCTTCTGCCACAAAAATCATCATGACTACTGGCATAGTAATACTGCTCTATGCATTTCTTTTCCACACAGTAAAAATCGAAAAGAACTTAATAATATTTCATTCAAAAGTGTCCACCCCTAGAGGTAATAATTAATGAGGTTCCACATAAAACCTTCATTTGAAAAACTGGAGGTTCCAGAGATAAGCAGTAATTTTTAAATTCCGTTCAATTTGTTATGTTTATTCTGTGTTGTCATACAGGAACACAGGTACATTCAACAAAATTGAAAGAACCTCACGTTTTCTGAACCTGTAAAGCTTTTCAAAGCTAACCTAATTTTGCAGTTGCTGAATAGAGTAGATCCAGTGCTTTTGTCTCTTACTGTTAATAACATACTTCCTCTTATATCAGCATTGTCCATAGATTGAAAAATGGCTCTACAATGACTTCTCCTGGGAAGATTCCTTCTGCACATTGAAAAGAACTGTTTTCTTGTTTATACATTTTTTATCTTCTCATACAATATTTTATAGTGTCAGAGGTGTGACAATGTTTACTCAGAAGGGTACAAAAACCCCTGAATGAAACCTCTGGGTTGCAAAGCATCATTTCTGCTTGCTGGAAGAAATACATTCCTTGCTGTTGAGCTACATTTTTTCTAGAGTTAAGAAATCTTATTTCATGACAACACTGTGAAGAAATTGGGGGTGTTTCCTGCAGAGAGATATAATTCTCTACCAGGAGATATATTTGCCCTTGATATTTTTAGGTCTGTTTTGATTTTGCAAGGCATTCCCCTAAGCAGGTTGGTTAATCTGTCCTACAGAAATTGGACGTGTTGCCAAGTTTCTGTTTAAACAAAGAAAGAAGTGAATATGAGTTTACTTTCTGAAAAGTAAATGTGTGGAACAGCCTTTTTCAAGAGGAGTGACAAACTAAACTGTTGGTGCCTGAATTCTGTCCAGTGAATGAAAATTATAAATTGTCCTAAAGAAGATAAATACCTTTTTAAAAGAAGAGTAATATATTAATAACCTGTTTCTATTATCTACTCAATGTATAACTGTCTGTTATAATGGCGTTTTACTGTTCAGTTATTGAACTTCAATTGGCAGATATGTAAAAATTATATCCCTCAATAAACCAGCCCTGGAGTGGTAGAACTTTGTCATAATGAGCAGACTAGCTGCTAGGGTAGTTTTTTTATATAGCATCTTAGTAGAATAATTGTAATAATAATATTTGAAGAGACTTAAAAATTTCCCTGTCTTTTTGAAGAGTTGTCTCACCTTTCAAGTATTCTTCAGTGGGAGGAATTGCAGTCCTTTTGATATATCAATGATATGGGTCTGGTATTATTTCTATAACGGGAAAAAATTAGCTCTAGATAATAGTAAAAACTAGATACTGTATAGGACGGAGGAAAAAATATCCCAGGAATTTGATCTTGCTCTGTGTTGTCAATGGGCAATTTCTCATTGACTTCTAAGGACATAAAGTCAAAATTTCAATAAAGAAAAAAAGAGTACTAAGTAACTCCATTGGTATATTCATCTTATTTAGTAACTAACTTAGAAAAGAGCTTTCTATAGGGTAGGGTACAGCAGAAAACTAATAGATAGTAAGTGAAAGACTGTCACCTTCTCTGTGACACAGGTGTTTCAGGAGTGAAGGACAATGTGGTGCTCAGCCCTATTGCTATCTGACATATAATGCTTTCTTTCCTGCAAACCCCTTGGTGGTGGGCAGCAAAAGACAGCACAGTTGTCCACATCTCTACATCTCTACATTCATCCTTCTTAAAGATCAAACATATTTTAATTTTTACTCATCTTTCTTTCTTTCTTTCTTTTTCTTTTTCTTTCTTTCTTTCTTTCTTTCTTTCTTTCTTTCTTTCTTTCTTTCTTTCTTTCTTTCATTTCTCTTTCTAATCTATGGTTGTCTCTTTTGCTCAGCATTTATAGTACAGGCTTCATTTCTATTTTGTTACATATGTAGAAACCATGAGGTGCCTCAATTAGAGTTGTGTCAGATGACCTCCATAATCAATAGTGAGAGAGAGACAGAAATCTCACTATGGAGACCTTGATTACCCTCCAGAGGTCACAGTCTTTCTCCAGCCATGACAAAGGGAGCCACGGATGACCCCACACCATCAGGCACTGAAAGCTGGGCTGAAGAGAATGAGCTCTGGTGCCAGGGTGTTCTCTGAAATTATGGGGAATCGAAGTTACATCATCTCTCCTCGATGTGACCTGGTTTGTTTATGAGTATCCTCATGTGAGGATTGGCAACAGTCTTCCCACCTTAGTAAGGTCTCAAGAGCAGATGAACACAGTTCAACTATTGCACATTAGTTATCAGCTGCAAGACCAGATTTTCCTCAAGTGTTTAAAAAAAATAAAATTGTTGAAAGTAAATAACATAGCTTTCATTTTTGTTGGTATCTGATGCTTCTCTTTCCCTTTTCATTTCCCATTACTCTTTTTTCAGACATTTTTTCTCCCTTGTCTGTTTTAGAGCAATTTTAGCAAATACATGTCTTTATCTGTTGAATACTTTGAGGGAAAATAAACTTGCCACAGTGGCAAGTTTAATATTTTCCAATTTTAGTCAGAATAAACTTTCACTCTTTCTGTATTTTAGCAGAATTACAGTGACAGACATCAGAGACAGAAAAACAAATCTTCCTCCTTAGGCTGACATTTATTATGCTCCTGGTCTTCCCAAATCATTGCATACTAAAGAGCAGAAGATCATTAGTATCATATCACTTAATATACATCGTACTTCCATGCAAACCAAAATGATTGTAAACACTGATTCAGTGCCTCTAGGAAAAAAAAGCAAAAACATCCTTGTCATGAACTGAGAAAAGAACAAGGAAAAATTAAGAAATAGTTTGAAAAAACTATTTGATTCTTAAGGCTGAAATAATCCAGCCAGACACAGATCCAATACTTCCTCCACTGTGCAACAAAGTTTTCAGATACTGTGAAAGACATCTTCATATTTTGAAAACCCTTTTTGTTAGTTTAATGCTGTGTGTTTATTTCTTTCTGCAAGACACACTTAATAACAGTCCAAAACGCCTTAACCAAATGGAAAGAGTCTGTGAATCTAAGAAATTCCATAAGGAAGACCAAAAGCCTGATTAACAAACACCTTTATCCATCAAAAAAAAAATTAAAGTTTAACAAAATATTAGGAGATGACATTTTATCTGACTGCTCATTGCAGAGGAACTGGTTTTTTCATGTGTTGTTTATACTGGCTGTGTGAAGTAATCTCCTCACCACTGCAGAGTGGGTTCATGCAGCACTTTTAACAATGTCAGATATTCTGTTTGTAAGATAAGGTAGTCAGCTGCTTAAGCATAATGTACTTCTTTTACAAATACTTATAGATTTCTTTTAATTAGGGAGGTGTTTATTTATGTATTGACTATGAAAATGTTTTTCAAAACTGTTTTTTGATAAACATAAGCTCTCTTAAACTCATTCTGTAAGCTGCTTAGATGGTCAAAACCAACACAGCTTCCTAAAAGTCTTTCCCAATATATGGCTACCTGGATATCACAAAAGTAGTAAGAAATATAAAGGTAAAGGTAAGAACCTTTAATTTTTTTCTAAACCTGTAATTTTTTTTGCTCACTTAAGTATTTCTTTGTTGTCACTACACCGAAACGACATGCTTCTTCACTGTTGATATGAGTGACTCTTAGCCACTCCAATCAGCTAAATAAAAATATTATGGAAAAATAGGCATTTACCAGGCTTGTGTCAATGTTTTGGATCCACTTCAGTTTCTGAAATGGTGATACAATTTGGGAGCTGAAGCTGCTTAAACAACTTTTATGGACAACAGAGTTGTAATCCAGTCAGCAGATTCTGAAGAACTCCTTTTTTTTTTTTTTTTGGATCAGTATCAATTTAACGCAATATGACAACTCACTTTGCTTAAAATGTCATGTTGATATTTTCAGGCGCAGAGTATAAAAGGCAATCTAGACATCGGTTGTCTTCTGGCACCAGTCTGTCGTTCTCACAGCAAACCATGCATCATCTTCATTTGTTTATTTACAGGACTACATACATATGAATCCAATCAAAGAAAATATGATATTTTTATTTAGAGAAAAAAATGAAGAAAGCTGAAGTTTTTCACTTAGGAAATTCACTGTTCTAAGAAGTCATGCATTCTGCCCACCTTTTCAACATCCTACTACACCTTTTCTGTCTTATGGAAATCAGTAAGAAAGGGAAATTGATCTATATATAAAGGTCACTATGGACTTAAACCAGAGAATTTTGAGAAAAATTACAAAGAAAGGGGAAAACTGTGGCTTTTGAGAAGTAACAATTGATACAAGTTTATTTTTCTACAATTGTATTCTTCTGCAGCATTTATTCTTCTTACAATCACTTGCAATATAGAAGTATTTTGTAGCAAAGTTGATTGAACTTGGATGAAGAACCAAATCTTGTGGGTTTAAATGCTATGGAACTTTCTGGGACCAGAGTGCATGTTAACAAAAATAGTGGTAGTTACTTTGGTATAAAACATTTATATTACATGTTAGAATCATTTATTTTCCTTGGGTAAATGGCTGTAGCATGCATTCTACAAGAACTTGCTGGTGATGCTTTATACAGTTTGATGCTGACAATTTTAGCCATTTTTATACTTGTGCTGGAAGGATCCAGCTACCAGAACGCCAGATCAAGTTTCTCAGCTCAACAGCGGTGTTCTGTAAAATCATTTATAACACAGACCATCTCTGTATATGCTGGCCAGAGATACATCCTGCTAGCAAGAACACTGTTTAAAAGAGTTCCTTTTAAAATGTTTCCAGGACAAGAATAGACCAAGAACTTTTTCCCCATTGAGATTACCACTAGAATTATTTTTTTTAAGGAAGTCATCTTGTTTTCAGAACCACCTAGGTCAGAATATGTAAGAATGGAGCAATATTCTTCAGCATTGGATCATTATGCTCCAAGAGGAGTGTTTAATGGGTTGTACTTCACCTGAGGGCCATTTACAAGCATTTTGGGACCTGTCCTTTTTAATGTCACTATCAGAGGCATGGAGGAAGTGAAAGACTATACCTTCATCCAGCTCGCAGATGGCACCAAACTGGGGGTATCCGTCAGTATGCTGAAGGGCAGTGACATCTTTCAGAGGGACCTAGGCATGCTGAAATATTGGGCCAACAGGAACCAGGCTCTTTATAGTGGTGTGTGGTGGGAGAATGCGGGCAACAGGTACACGCTGAAACAAACAGCATATAAAGAGAAACTGGATATAAGGACAACAAGTGGCGAGTTGAACAGGTGGCACAGGTTGCCCGGAGAACCTGTGGTCTCGCTTGAGGATTTTCAAGAGCCAACTGGAAAAAAATACAGCACTCTATGATCTGACCTCTGAGTTTCTCCTGTTTTGAGCAAGAGGTTGGACTGGGGACATTCTCACCCGAATTACCCTGTGATCATGTGATTGCTCCTCTTGTCATTGCCATCTGTTTATTCATACCCCCCATTTACATATGAACAGCATTTGTGGTAAAACTTCTTCCACAGGCATTTTATAGTATTGTTCTTCTGCCTTGATAGGGAAGAGGCCCGAAGAAAAACGCAAAACAAAAATACAAATGTGCAGAAGATATCTTGTTCTAATAAAACTGTTTCAGAGTGAAATAACTGCTTTAATTAGTAAGGTGCAAAATTTGGCCAATTATTACCTGTCACTCAATGTTCTTATGTTAGTTTTTTAGGGCCTTTCATGTTAGCTGAATGTCCATGTGTAGTAGCAATTTTAGACATTTGAGTTTTCATTTTGGCAAACTTTATCTTTCAACTTTTGAAGAAAATCTCATATTTATCTGATCAGCTGTTTCTGAGTATATCCAAGCCATTTCATATCCTGACAGTGTATAAAATTATTTTTCTTTTGGACTGCTACACTTATCTTCACTCTTTCAATATATTACTGTGTTCAAATTCCTCTGCTAATTTTCATGTTTTACCAGACTGATTAGGCTAACTTACTGCATCCTTTCTTTTTTAGCTAAAACAGAAATGAAGGATAAAAAAACTCCAAAACAGACCTGCAGAGACAAAAAGTTCCATCTAATGTTTTCATTGCATGAAGTGTATTAACTTACATTTTTCCAAGTTAGATTTTATTCTCCCACTAGTACTTCAATTATCTTAGTTACTGTCTTTCCAAGAAAAAAATCTCACTAGTGTTCTGGCACCTACTAACAGCTAATATCTTAAGCACTCCATTGCTCATTTCATTAAAAAGTAACAGCTTTTGACGCCTGCTCCATAATCTGCCTCAGCTGCTGTCTCAATATTTCAATTACACTATTGTGTCTCAGTGCAAAGAACAGGTAAAACAAACATGATGTCAATGAACAGATATGCAAACTGTCTTATGAAGCAAAAGCCTCAGTCTTCCATCAGTTTGAATGTATATTCCCAATTCTGCCTCTTTAACTCAGTTCTTCTTAAGAAAGTCGAACTCAATAATGATTTTGTTTCCCCCGCCCAAAGGCTGAGCAAAGCCAAAAAAGCAATTTCTTTATGATAAAAAGTATTTATTTGCTGGGGGATTTTTAGATCCGAGATGTCAACTGACAAACTCAGTTGATGTTTTATTAAATGAGCTGGCAGCATTCTGGGAGAGCCAAAGTTTACCTGCGTTATGTTGGCACCACCTGCTTTTCTTTGGTGGTAAAACTGTTCAATTTATATGTATTATATCCTTTTGTCCAAAACCTTTGGCCTTGAAGATGCACTCTAAGTTATATTAGAAGTGTTGAGAAGTGTTGAGTTTCATCTGGAAAGGTGGCTCCAGGGAGGAAAGAACAAAGGAGGAAATCAGGGACAGACTCCGTAGCTAGTCAGTAAGGGTATTAACATGAGAAGTAAAAGAAGCCTATTACAGCTCTCATTTTTCAGGATTTGGAGTGAATTCATTTGCCCCACCACTGTCAGTTTATTATCTAATTCTTACTTGAGGCTGAAAAAAGTGACCCTACAACAGTAAAACAATCCAGGTCAAATCAACATGATGCTAACACTGAAATATCTTTCACAAAAAATGAGGAAGAAGCATCTTTGATTGCCAAACCACTCAATGACTACAAGTTGCTCCTACCAGAGAAAGAACAACCAGGAAAAAGCCAGTATTTGGATCCATCAGCTACTAATGTGTGGTTCTGAGTGATATAAAAGGATGGAAAGTAAATCAAAATAGCTTAAAGTGGCCAAAAATCCTAGTTTCAAATAAATGTAAGCTCGTGATATTCTGATAAACATCTGACAGTCGCTGCTGCGGAGAATTCCATATGAATCTCAGAAAATGGCATTTGTACTGCCTGGATCTATAAATGTGAAGATTTAGCTACTCATTTCAAAACTAGACTCTGCTACACTTGAAAATCAGGTACATTTCTATACACACTGTCTCAGTAGCAATAAGACAAAGACTTATTCCACAAACACCAATCAGACATTAAAATGGCCAGTACTGTACCACTGCTCAAGGGTATTTGTACAATTAGACTGAGCTACTGGAGATGCAAAGTACTCAAGGATGGGAATAACTGAGCTATGTTTGTCACTATGTGCTATGTTTGTTGCATTTCCACTGCTTAGAGAATTTGAGACCTCATTGTAGTCTTTTGTCCTTAGTTATTACTCCTGGATGTCCTTCATGTATATTTGTAACATTTACCCATCACAGAAACATGCTGCTATAAAACCTGGGCAAATACCTTCACTTCTTACGTATTTGCTACATCGATCAATAATAATTTAGTTATTAAAATTTCCGGTCAAATACGAGTGAATACATTCTACTAGGAAATTCCATTTCATGGTAGGTCCTGGCATTCTTGCTGTCTTTGTAAACTAGATTTAGTCCTAGTTTCTCTAATCTCTGAAGAAATGCCTCTACTGCAGGTAATACTCTACAGCAAACAAAAGTTCACAGCAGGTAGAATAGATACACATCTCAAAGCCTCTGAAGTGAGTGATACTGATCTCTCCCTTAGTGTCCCAGTCAACACTCCTCTGTACCTTCCAGTTGCCCTAGCTTGCAGGAAGGAGGAAACAATGACTACTTAGCAAGTAGAGTAAGAATAATTGTTGCCTCATCTCATCGAAGCCCATTTTGCACATTTATCTAAACTGAAAGAAAAGGTCTCCCCATTGGGCTACACTCTCTCCCAGTTAGCTGTTTCAAGTGGGGTTTTTTGTATTTCAAACAAATGGACAGCACCAATAGGAAAGACATCTCTGTCATCTTGGGAAACAAGATAAGGTCTTTTATGCTTCTTGTTTTCTTGGCAGAATCTATTTTAACTACTTAAGCAACTTTACGCTACCATAAACCACTGCAATCTCAGGTCTAGACTATACATTTAGACCTGCAGTTTTCTGGAGTCAGTTGGAGAATAAAGGTTTACCTTTCTTCTGTCTCTATCATTACCATTGACAGCATCAGTCCTCTTCTCCTTTACAAGTGTAAATCTGCCCCTTTGTTGAAATTAACAGCTCTGCCCAGCACGTTGTTAACCTGCAGAGAGAATCAGATTCTGGATATCTACAGTAATAAAACTTGCAAGGCAATGGAGAGCCTAATTACCACTTCAGACTCCTTCTGCCTTCTAGAATGCAAATTGAGTGAATCACTGGCACATGGTATGTCAGGTAAGGTCGGCTGTAAAAGAGCAGGCAACAGCAGTCCCTGGTCAGCCTGGTAACCAGCAACTTGGCCACATGCTAGTTCATACTAGTTAAGGGGATTCAGATGTTACAGATCTGGTTTTTATTAGCAATATGGAGATAAATGCTGGGCAGTAATAAGTGTATACTTTCTTAATTTCTAATGGTATCCTGCCAGTAAATGCCATACAAAGATGATGATGACATCCGATCCAAGATAAGGCACAGATGCACTTTTATAGAACAGTGGTACATGTGTAGCACTACATATATAGAACACATGCATTTGATTTTGTAAGTGCTGTACTGCCAGAGGCAATCACTATTTATTTTAACCTTAGAGAAGTTCTGTCTATGTTGCAGGATTCTGGCAAAACTGTAATTAATGTACTAGATGCTACATGCAAGTATGCAACCACTGTTGTGTGGGCATCCGTACTACCTCTGAGACTGCCTCTGCGCTCAGCAAAGCTAACCACTACATTCTCCACCATCCATAAATCTACCTCTCTTCAGTGCAAGTCTAGACAGCAAAACTGGGCATAAAACTGGACTCTTTCAGCAGAGTCCTCTTGCTCTCCCGGGTGATACTTTGCTTTAAGGTAATGAGTTAAGCTACTTGAAATTGTTCAAATGTTGTCCCAAAAGAAAACAGGAATATAAACAGGAGTATGTTGAGAAATTCTGCTTCCTTCCGTTCTGCTTCTTCTCAACAATAAACAAGAAGCATCAAAGGACCCCTTCTGATCAACATCAAAAGCCCAAGATTTTACCAAGAGAACTCAAGAGAGTTTCCATTTGTGGTCAGTGGGAAAAACTTTTTCAAAAGCATTTAATAAGTTTTCTCTACTTTTAAAAACGCAAACATTTTACACTACAGCAAAGGTTTTAATTCAGTGCTGCAGTAATCTTTGTTCATTTTAAAAAATGGAAAAATAATAACCACAGCAAAGAAAAAGCAAGAGAAAATCCTTCAGAGTCCTGAAACTGTGGCCTCTGCTCTCTGCTTTTTTCTGGTTTCAGTTGTAGATAAGGCAGAGAATTATTTCTTGGCTAACAGTAATCGAGAAGAAAACATAAATAAGTATCAGATATAGAGCAAGTTAAGAATGTTTTCTATGGTAACCTGCATGCCAGGAAGGAGCAAGTCAGTGAAAAAGGGGGAGGGGAATGGTCTTTAAGGACAAAGCACCAAAGGACTCTGTGAAGTAGGTCCCTGTAAGTTTCAGTGAGTGCAGTCCAGGCCTCAGAGAGTAACCACCTGATAACTGGTGCTCACAGGGCTATTCTTAGCAGAAAAGAAGTACTGTGATAGGAGCCAAGCAGGAGGATTTCAGCCTCAGAAGATTCATTGCTCACTCCAATAGATACCTACTGGGCATTATATCAGAGTCAAAAGAGATGGAAAAGTACTGTGGAGAGGGCTTGAGGAGGTTTCAGTTATATCCAGGCAGCTATTAGTGGGAAAATGTGTTATTCATGGCAGTCCTGTCCAGGTGCTTTGACTCCCTAAGAGCCCCTTAGCTCATCAGGCCACCACTGACTTCTGCCTGTCCCAGTGCATGGTGTGCAGGGCACCAGAGCCACTGAAGAGGTGGCTGCAAGCAGGGAAACAAATCCCACTGCAAGGAGCTTCTGAAGATACCACCTCAGCTCTCACCCTGGCCCTCAAGAGGTCTGTCCCTCCACCCTAAAGGGTTAATAAGCAGATAGCCTACTAGCGCTCTACATTACTAAAATCCTTTTGCGCAAGGTGGGAAGAATGGATAGGGCCAGTAATGGGTACCACAGCAGGGATCCTGTGATGGGCCCCTCAGGCTCCTGTGAGGGGATGGAGGGGGTGGGGGGAGGTGGCTGGAGCCCACACCTCCACCGTTCCCCAGGGACAGTGCAGTGCAAAAGGCTTTTCTCTAATATACCGTCCCAGCCCCTTGGCAACATTCCCTAGTTTAAGCCTCTGGGCCTGGTAGGGAAGAGAAATGGGATTACAGGCAAAATAAATAAAGGGAAGTTATAGCTATATAACAGAAACTATAAGAGACTGAAATTATTGATTCTGAAGATGGAAGTGGGGGAAACAGGAGGCTTGGTCAGGCTGCCAGGAGAGCCAGTGTGCTCTCATGGAGCTGCAGAAGTCTCCTGCACCCAATCAAGCAATTGGTACAGCCCCAGAACTGCCTGCAAGATGTCTGGAAGGTCTCATCCCAGCCAGCCAGCTTACTGATAACATAGGGCAAGTTAGCATGGAGGCAAGTAAAGGGAAAAAAATAAACCCACCTCTTTGTCTTTTGTAGGACCTCACTGTGGCCAGGTGCAGCAGCAGGTCATCATGGGTAGTGCCTTCTAGAAAGAAATGGAATTTCCCAGTGTTTCCCAGCTACATTTTTAAGGAGCATGTTGTGAGCTTTCAAGGCAGCTCAACTGAAATTAGAAATGATTGTGCCTTCCTGACTTCATCAGGTTTCTGGATGTGAAAGTGAACCCACGGGGTTCTTACCTCCGGAATCCTTATGCAGGTGGCAGCTGTAAGATGAGGTTGTTGCCTGCTCTCACAGTCAGAGCTGCAGTTATTAGTGTTGAACCAGAAGTTGTTCCCTGCTGGTGAGCTTTGAACTCTGCAAATACTCCACTGCGAATGGTGTTTCCTTTCAGACCCACAAGTATTTCCAGAAGATGTGCCTGATTTGGGGGGAGAGGGCAGCAGCCAGTTTCTCTATGATATGAACTTTGAAGAAACTATATTAAAAGTATTGCAGCTACTGTGCAGAGCTGTTCTTAAATAGAATAATGCTGCACTTGACAACAAGGTAGCTTGTACCTATGCAATCCTGTGTATTCTTTTGTATGTGCACCTAGCTGTGCAAACAAATCCAGAGGTGTTCTTGTTGGCTAGAAGCTCTCTGCTACTGCAACCTCAGGTCTTGAGCAACAATTACTATGCTAAAACCTTCCTGTGATGCTGAAATCCCAGTTTTTCAACATGAAACATTTTAAGTATTTTCTTTAAGTGATGGTTGCATGAGGGGAAAAAAACCAGAAGGTAGGTAAACTGAGGTATAAATGTGCAAACACACAATCCATTGTCATGCATGTGGCAAAGCCAGAAATAGAATAAATACTTCTGGAGTGCTGGCTAGAGAGGCAATCTCCTTTGCAAGCAGGTACCTCATGGTTACCCTCCAGCTACTGCTTGGTTTTTTACTCCTCCTTCAGATAGGTCACAAGGAGGAGTGACTTGGGTTGTGCCAAGACCTGAAATGGGAGACTGGTGCAAATGGCAGATAGCCAGCAGTGAGGAGACATCTGGCATAAGACAAGGCGCTAAGGTGTGTTGTACATAGTCATGAAACTATTCTACCTTTGTTTTCTGTGTAACGTTATATTTTTAAGAACTGTGCCTGCCTGAGGAGACAGTAGTTGTTTTGTTCTTTGATTTGCTGTAGCCTCGGGGTGTCAAAGTCATTTAAGCACAGAGGGTTGAATTCCATGTTAAATTATGGTTCGTGGGTCACAGTATAAATATACAAATTGCATACTTTCCAGCACAACAGTATCCCAGTGATGTCAGTGGAAGTTCACAGAGAGATCGGCATCACTCAGCTCAACAATTTGCTCCCGTTTAAGATCACAACTCTCAAGCTCCATATTACCCTCATTCCACCAACTCTTCATTTCAGTTCTTTGAGACAGGCATTTCTGCCTCTTCCCTGCTGCTTGTTGAGAGCAAGCAGCAGTGATGCAGAAATTTATTTGGGTGTATTCATCACCCTGGGAACATTTCAGGATGCCAGTGATCATGGGCACGTATGTATGTATGTATACATGTATGTATGTATGTATCAGCTCTGCGGAGTCACGCTTGGGAGCTTTTCTTTGTAACCAACAAGTCTAGAAAAAGGAAGCAGGATTTTATACCCAATGTCCCTGGATATGACCTACAGGCTATGTTTTCATCTCCTTAGTGCAGGATGAATGGAAACAAACCCACAGCTCTGTGTAACCGGATATATATTTTCTGCTAGCTCCAGATCTTTTTGAACCATGGACACGTACATGGAAGTAAAATACTACCATGAAACTTTCCCAAGCCTCTCCCATGTGGACCCTCTGGTGTCTGATTGTGCAATGGACCATACTCAGCCTCAGCCTTTATCTGTCTGGTTGCATATTTCCATAAAATTGTAACGTAATTATTTTCTTTGAAGTCATTCAACACATGTAATGAAATACAGTTGGTTTGTTTGGAAGGGATGTAAGAATGTGAGCAGGAAGGAAGGAAGGAAACAAAAAGAAGGATGTAAAATTCTGTGACATGACTAGTTACTGTTTGTGCTGCTCTTAAGACATTCTAAATGCTGACATTAATGTTGGGCTGCTGCTCCCCAGCACAGAGCATGAGTTGCCTTGCACATAAAAGAATGGCTGACTTTCCACATGGGGATGTGTTTCCATAAATCTCCATATATTCACATCCTTAAATCTCAACTTCAGCCCTCTTGACTTGCTCATCCAATCCCCTCCTCCCTTTCCTCAGTGTGGGATGTGGATGTTGTGAGAAGATGGTGAGATTGGAACATCGATTTTCTCTTCTCCCTCACAAATGAACAGGAGATTGCTTTTAAAGGTATTAAATGGACACAGGTGGGACTGTAAACTTAAGTGCCTCCACATGGAACATCTGCTGCATGTTCTCCAGTTCCTGTTATCTTTATAGCAGAACTTGATCTTTTAACCCCTTCACAACTGCCTCCCTCAGTACTTGTGCGAAGATGTGCAGTGACTTTTCTTTGATGTACGGAGAAGTCACAATGGATCTCTGTGATGTGACTGGCGTATGGTGCAGTGCTTTGAGCTTCAGTGTGCTTAGCAATTTGCACAGGTGGGTGGGGGAGGAAGACAAGTGTTGTCCAGGTGTTCTCAGTCTTGCTAGATAAGAGGATTCCAGACATACCGCAATACATCGAATATCCCCATTCTCCTGCCTTCTCCCCTCCCTCCTGCACTCCCCCAGCCCCAGGAAATGTCTTTCTTGGGGAAAGAACATATTTGTGGGATACTCCAAGCCACTTAGTATAACCTTAGAGATTTGGGGTGTAAAAGAAATTCTTCGTAAACGTTTGCTGTAGACCTAAATAAAATTATTTTCCCTTTCACCTCCAGAAGCCATCCCTTCTCCCTTATGCTTCTTCCAAGCCTTCTTGCTTTCAAATTCAGGTACAAAATCTAAACCTGGACCATGTCAGTGTATCTTTAACCTCTTCACTGCTGCCTCTCACCACTCCACAGCATTTGTGCAACAGAGCTGTGTAGCATTTTCCTTTGAAGTCCTAATGAAGTCAGAGTGGATCCTTGAGCTGGGGCTGCAAGCTGGTTGCCAGGTGAAGCAATCACATATCTTTTTCATGTGCTCAGCCTGAAGAAAAAAGGAAAACTTGGATGAAGGCACACAAAACATGTAGTTCCAAACTAGTTTTAATGTAGAATGAGATTGAAAGCTGTAGACTCAGAATGAGGTTTAAATCTGCTGCTGAGTGTACCTAAATGTTAAAACTGTTAATGCCGTATCTGAGAGTACATTTGCGGCTGGAATGGTGAAGAGAGATAACGTGACACAGAACAGGGAAGAGCTGCATCAGTGGAAACCATAGTTTCTTTTAAAGCTTGGTGGTTTTACCATATGGGAGGCATCCCAACAATCCAACTTTGCATAGACAAGGTCCAGCATTATGCCATGGGAACAATAATGAGACACAATTCTCAGCTATCTGCTTTAATGCTAAGTACATGGAAAATATTACTATTCTGTTTAGCAGGATACACCCAGTTATGCAGTTGTTCATACTGAAGCAACTGGACAAGGAAGTGAGCAATCAGGAACAAAAAAATATTCCTAAGGAAAATGAAAAGTAACCCAATTGTCTTTGAGAACCCATGTCAGTGGCCCGCATTCTGCTTTTCCTTTGGCAGGACTTTGGCACCTGTGTTGCTCTGTTTCAGTAGATTTGATTTGTGGTAAGCATGTGTCTTGTTCTTCTAGTTTTTAAGAATAGATTTGCTTTCTAAGATAGGGATTGGGAAAGCAATCAGTGCTTGCAAGTCCCTAAAATATATCCTTTGGTGTTCCTTCCCCATGAAACTTGAACAAGAGTAGCTAAAACTCTTCCATAAAGTGGTAGTATTTTTGGTGTTTAGCCATGCACATACTAGCTGATCTGCCAGCTTCCCTCACAATCTGATGGTGACTTTTTCCAGTAGGGTGCTTACTACAAAAGATATGGAATAAAAATGCTCGCATTTTCAAAACATTATTGCTGCTTCTATAAAAGGTACTGGGACAGGACCAGGGTCTGATATCAAACTAATCCACTCCATCCTGTCTTCTCACAGCCCCTGAACTGCTATTAGATCTCTTTAGCCACACCCCAAGCATCTTTACATACTTTGCTTTGGTCAGGATATGCAGGAGCCCCCGTAGTGTTTTCCTGCTTGCTCTCTTTGCCTTGGATTCATTCCACTACTGTTCCAAGCTTCTTCGTCTTGTGTCATTTCCCTTCTTTCCTTTGTCTTTCAGCTTAGTCAAACACCATCTAACAAAACCCCACTCCAGTAATTTAAGAAAGTGCTGCTTCATCTCGGAGAAAAATGTACAAGCGAACAACCAGGAAGACTCATGCAAACCATCCCACTGCTCAGTATGTATTCCATCAGTGCTCTCCAGCCCATTGTCCAATTTGTTTACTTAGATCACAGCTCTCTTTCAGATAATAAATCTCTTGCTATGACCATACTTACTGGCAAGGACGTGTCCTGGCACTATTCAGGTCTCTACAACACCCACACCTGATTCTTCTTAAACCAGTCCTAGTGTTCACCTGGATCAGGTGCCTGGGCTGAGGTCCACTGGGATCAAGGACTCAGCCAGAGCCTGCTTCTGGGGTAGGGACTTGGAATGGCTCCTAGGCTCTGCAGTGTAGATGTCTCCTCTGTTACTCTCTGTGCCCAGAACAATGACATTTTTCTTAATTGTTCTCAGTTGGCCCCTTGGCAGTCTTGTCATTTAAAGAAATAATTCTCTAAGAACATATGCCTGGATGTCATTTGCAGGATAAGCACTGCTCATGAACACTTAATATTTTTGTAAGCTATGTCTATGCTTTTGGTTTGGTACTAAAAAAATAATCATTACTTAAACAAGAGTTATGTCTGAAAAAACCTGCAGTTTCTGGGGTAACAAATGGGACAATGTTTCCAGAGTTGTACTTAAAACAAAGAGAAATGATCATGGCTGGCATGAGAGACAGTGTTCCCAGAGAGAGTTAATTCAGCATAATTTTGAGGGATATCTTGTAATGAAACAAGTCTTAGTGAGACATAAAAAGTACCTCCCTTACTGTAAGCCCTGTGAGAGGTGATGAAGCCTCCTGTTCTTTGTGGTAAATGCCTTAGGTCAAAAAAGGCTTAATATGTACAGGGAGGCATAATTTCAGTTATCCTCCTGTCCTGAATCCTGGCCCTTTTAGTCGTAACAGAAATTCTAAGCCAACCCATACTTTTTGGATTACTTTAAACTCCATCACAGTGCTTTTCTTAAAGCACTTTATTTTGAATAGGAACAGATCCATGAAAGGATTCTGATATGGGCTGAAACTAAATCACTTTCAAGGAAATGCAGCTGGAAGCACGCTAATCTAAAAGCTTCCCAGGGAAAGCAGCACAGGCCTCCATTCTGCTGCGTCTCCGCCCCCAGCTAAAGTGCACCATGGCTCTCTGAGAGCCCTTAACCCTTGCGCTGCGGCATTGCCTCTCCAGCAACATTCGGGGGATAAAAATAAAACAGAAACAGTGTTTTCTTTCAACACCACCTCTGTGTTGCTTGCAGCTTTCATCTAGTTATCTGGGTAGAGGATGGAGGGGTTGTTTCGGCTTCCGCAGACCCTGTGTGCTGAATTGCAATAGTAGTTCTAACCCTGGGGTACAAGTTAGGGCTGTTTCTGTTGTGGGCTCTTCTTTTGAATCCCAGTAGGGATGACACAGTTTATGTTGCATTTTATAAGGCCTCTCATTCCCGCCTGCCCCACCTTGCGTGAGCGTGCAGCTGAGGCTGACGTGTGTCAGGACAAGTTGTGACGGAATTTTTAAGAAGTATTTCAGCTGTTTATTAAAGGATTAGAAGAGCTGTAACTAACAGAGTGTGTGTTTTAGTTGGAAACAAAGCCAGGCAATGGTGTGGGGATTGGAAGAGGGGGAGTTGCCAATATGTATATATATAGTTGGCAATATATATAGAGTAGTTCATCCCTCCTGCACTCTTTCCATAGAAACCCTTTCTTTAAAATAAAGGAGGCAAGGGAGGTGATTTGTGTAGATGAATCTGGGTCTACCCAGGCTGTGGAGTGGCAGGGATTTGTTTTGCTTTTCCTACATATGATTCGTATACCTTTCTCTCTTCATTTTCTCTTATTACCACCTTCAAACCAGTTATAGCCTACACAGCTATCAAGCCTACTGCTCTCCATGGACTCTTTCAAGATTCCAGGGAGTGACATGTCTGTCCAGAAGGTAGATCAGAGTTTCTTTTTGTTCATTTGAATGTAAGGCTTTAAGATTGCAGGAGGGTTCATTTTCCACATCTAAAGTGTGTTGTCCTCCCACCTCCATTCCAGCCAGCTGAATTTTTTGTCTATGGAGAAACGATCGCTTGTAATGGGACAGATAAGCTTCCTGAACTGCTTCAGTTCCTAGCCTGGTGTAGTAACATTAACCAGTGTCCCTGAAGATTTACTTACTGCATCCCCTACTGAGCAGTTCCTGCTAAGAGCAGCAGCCTTGGGCGAGGGGGTTGGGCAGGTGGATCAGGGGATGCCCTGTGATTCAGCTGCCCCAGCAAAATCCACCTTCAGCAACAAGAGAGAGCCTTCCAACCCCACTGTAGTCCCAGCAGCTGAGACAGGGCTGATTGTCTTTCAACCGCTTTTGCCCGTGGAAATCACATATTGCATTAATGAGCTCATTAAAGTCAATCATTGGTATAATTCAAAACTATTTTACAAGGCACAAGAGCCTGTTTTGCCCTAGAAACAGCAAAAGCAGAGAAAACAGTAGCTGACCAGGTGATTTCATGCTGTGTCAGGTGATGCACTTACATTTACTTTGAGAAGTGTTTGTATACTGTTTGACTTTCAGCCAGCAAAGATAAGCCCACATTCAGGACTGAACATCAAGGTGCTAATGGAGTTTTCCAGTGTTATAATTAATAGATTCAACAGAAAGGGCAGCAATGAGGATAAGGTTTACTTCAAACACTAAAGCAGTCACATGACCTGTTTTGAATCTGCTTTTATACTCACATATTTTAACTTGTGTATCTTCATAAAAGCCTGTCCAAATGTATAGATATAGAAAAAGATCCACTGATATAAGATATATGTGCATGAATAACACCATATTGTATTCCCAAATATCAGAATGTCTGATTTTCTGTACTACTTCATATATTACAATCCTTTTTAAGTTTTCATTGCATTCTGAAATGAGGCTATCAGTTTCTGTTACCTTTTGCAAATGTGTTCCACAAGTTTACATAGAAGCATGTGGAGTTTAAAAAAAAAAGGTTGCTTAATTAGTGTACTATGACTCATGTAGCAAATAAGAGCCATGTTAGGCCCAAAAAACAAAAAGGGGAAAAATACATTTTGTTACTGATACCTGTGAGGGCCTTACTGTTTAGTGAGAGGAAGAAAATTAATTTATTTGACTATGAATGTTTTTCCTGCATGCTTACGGTGAGGTCATATACTCTTATCATGGAGAAAATAGGCGTCCAACCTAGAACTGACACTACAGGTACACTGCCATCAGGAGAATAGTCCTACCATCCTTCCCCAAATAGCCTTGTGCTTCCATTGGTGCTTGTGCAGACATGGTGTCATGTCCCTTGAGAAGAAGCTGCTGGGGAGGACGTGGGAGCTTGTGGAGAGAGAGGAGTGTGGCTCAGCCCTTCTGGCAGCACCACGGGGCTTGACTGGTGTTAACCTGGTGGCCAAACTGCACTGTAGCTCCCAGCATAGCCATGGGCATGTTGCAACTCCTTCACCTTCAGATCCCCTCCCTTTGCTTCACTTCCCTTGTGTTTTAATTGCTCGTGTTCTTACGTAACTTTGGAAGGAAAATCTGTTACCGTTTACCAAAGCTGCTATTTTTTCCCTCCGGACTGTTTAGACGCCACAAAGATGAGAAGGAGCATACAATTCCCTCCCGTTAGGAAGCTGTCCTTTGAAACGTACTTTGCTGCCCTTGCCTGAGCCCAGATGCTCCCTCCAGATAGAGCGCTGTGGCTTTAAGGCCCTCGTCTGAGATCCGCAGCACACCCACATATTTGTCCTCTCTTTGCTTAGCCAGTGCCAAGCGGTGACATCTACTATAGTCTCTGGGACACGCTGGTCTCCGCGGTGCAGAAAAACGGGGACGAGGGGGAGGGGGCGGCCGAGGGAGAGCACAAATCCCGCTGTGTTCCAGGAGGATGAGTCACTTCCTCGCACCAGCTCTGTGATGCTTTATTTATTGCCGCTCCACTGATATGAAGGCCGGCTCCCTTGCCCCTCTTTGGCATCCCTGGACTTGGCCACCCCATTAATCAGGCGGGGCCACTGGGGAGTGCACGGGGAGCGGGAGTCCTGCCCGCTGGTGGCCTTTAGCTGTCTCCAGTTCAATGAAATTACCTTGTGTGAAGACTTGTTTTATGAGAGATTGGTTTATTTGTAACTAAACTACTTCCTCCATTATTTGATAAGCTCAAATATTTGCTACTGATAGTCAGAGAGTGTCACATTTATTATCCCGTCTCAGGCATTGCTTAACTCGTTTGTATTAGGCTTTTTTAACCCCTTTGAGGACAGCAGAAAGCTGGCAGGAAAAGTCTTATTCTTCTTACTCATGCTTCAAAAAGAATTGAGGTTTATTCTGTAAGGGATGTGGCTCGATTAAATTAAATTGCTTTGCAGTAGTTCTTTATATGTTTAACACAACATGTAAAAGGGCTGACTCATGCTCTTTGTTCAAAATCCAAAGTAACAGGAAAAGAAGAGCGAGCAATGTCTTTTTTTTCCCTCATATATTGTAATACTTCAAGGTTTAGACAAATGTGGACATGAAGGACCATGGTCTCAAGGATGGGATGTGAATATCATTACTAAGTCCTGTTTGCTATCTTTACCCAATGGCTATGACACTTGTGACCCATTTGTACCTCGATTTGTGTTTTATTAACTCTGACTGAAAAACAGGTTTGCTTAGCTTTTCAAGACATCTGATGTCTTTGGAAAATTAAAAACCCTACTGCCCTAAGATGTAAGTAATACTTTTACAATAACTTACTGCCATACGCTCTCAAGTTTTTCTCTTAGAAATTTTTTTTTTCTTCTAGAATATATTTATATTTCTTTTAGGATATATTTAGAATATTTTTCTTTTAGAAGTCTTTCAGACATTTTTTTTCATTTTTGTGGAGGTCAAGGGGTTATTATCTATTTGCTTCTGAGGTTTCCAGCAGTAGATCACAATCCCAACACAAAAAGATATTTGTATACGTTAGGAGGAAAAAAAATTACTTAACTATAAGAGCCATCTTTAGGAACTCCATCTGACTTCCCAGTACTTCTTACAAAACTTTTGTGGGTACTTGATGTTCCAGTAGTATACATGCTTGAATCAGTACTGTCTTGCCTAATCTGAGAATTTCTGCCAAGACTGCAGACTTCCACTATCATCCATAAACGTAGGCTCAAATGGAGACGGGGCAGGGAAACTGATGCCTAAAAACCACTCTTTGTCCAATAAAGAGCAATAGGAGTTTGGGATTTGGGGTTGTGAAATGGAGAGGCTCTCGAATCCCATTTGGTACCTTTATTACATCCCCGTTTCAAGACTTTGAGATGCCTGAGGCCAGAGGAAAAATCTTTAAGAGACAGCCCATGCCTGCCACACTCCATGGGGAGTGTGGTTATATTTCTGTAATGAAAATTAGAGAATGGTCATTATTCTTTAATGGGAACGGTGTCATTCCAGGACTTCTGACACATATTGCACAGAGAGTTTTCAAGGCATTTCTGTTGGAGCCAGCAGGCTTTGGGGAGAAGCTTTGGGCTGGGAAAACACCACTGTGCCCAGAACATGCAGTGTGTTTGAGCACAGGAGCAGCTTCCTCTATTTGTGCTTATCAGGGGCTCCAGTGAGCCAGTCCTGTTGCTCACAATCCAGTACACTAAATCCCATCTGAAATTAATGGGACTGCTCTTATTAAAAAAAAAAAAAAAGGTGAAAGGGCTGATCTGCTGAAAACAGGATGAGACTGGTTGGAAATCTCCCTCCTGTGGAGGAAATAGGAGTTTTGAGAAAAATATATTTAAAGCAGATTAGATAAAAATAAACAAGATTTTCATTTTCTCAGTCCTTCTGAAGTACATACATGAGTGAATTTATAAAACAGTTTGGACGTGTGAATATTCAAGTGGAGCTTTTAACCTTGCTGAAACTTTAATGTCCCTCAAAGTTCAGAAAAATTAATTTTGTTTCTCTGAATTAAAAATGATTGAGTGAAAATATATGTTCACTGTGCTAACGAAGAAGGAAGAAATGGCTCATTCCACCTCTGACAGATGTGGAGATGTATGCAATCACTTGTGCACTTACAATCAGATACAGCAAGCTCACTGCACATGGCTCAGTGTCTGGTGTTAGGGCTATCTGAAATGATAAGGGTACATAATGCTGACTTAGGACTGTGGCCTTCCAGAGTCTCCTCAGGGAAGACCAGGCCTTTTGCAGGTGGCTGAGTTGATTTCTAACAGCCTGCTGGTGAGAGTCCAAATTGGCTGTTTCAGCTGAGGTCTGCCCTGGAAGTCAGGGAGTGAGAACTGAGCCTGGGGAGATTGAAGGTCCATTAAACGTGTGTTTGTCTTGGACTTTGACATGAAGATGCTGCTATTCCAGATGCAGCTGAACTCTTAAAGCTTTGGACTTCTTAGGAGTCATAGGAGGAACAAAGCTTCAGCTGTGATTTCTGTACCACAACAGGAGCTCACAGAAACAGCATTCTTCTTTGACATACCAGTTTAAAATAAATGCATTGTAAAATCACAGTAAGTTGGATTTTTACAAGAATATATTCTTTAGGTAACTGCAATTTTAAAAGCAGATGCGCATTCTAGATTTTACCATGAGCTCACTAGAACACAGTTAAGCCCAGGTAACTGGTGAATTTCTTTTTCATACAGTTTTCAAGGCAAAAAGTTATAATTCTTGGTGTGAAGATAATAGCACATTATCAGCAATCGCATACCAACATAATTTCCAAAACTTGCATGTAAATTAAAGTACACATCCTTTCGTGTTTTGCTATTGATCAAAGAAATGTTCCTCTCTTAAAACACTTAGATTCCTCAGGCAGTACCTGCTCTCTGTACTGATGATTAAGTCAGTCAAAGCACCAGCTTGGTAGTTTCTTGAAAGAATTAGGTTCTCTCAAAGAAATTATTTTTTCTTTGACTATAACCAAAAACTCCTCTAAGTACCTCATTTTTTCATACGTGTGAACTATATTGTTGCAATTACTAAAATAATTCTCTGCGTGCTTCTTCCAGATACCATCTATATTTGGAACTTATGGAATGGGAACTGATTTATACCTTCAAAATATGAAAGTATGCTTTGTTGAGCAGGAAAAAAATCATGTCCAGGCCTGTGTCCACATTGCTAACTCTTTCTTTTTCAAAAAATAGAGTAGGTAAGTCCTAAGTATGATTAGATACAGCCCTAAGTGTTTGCTGTTTGTGCTCACCCCTGCATCATTGTATCATTTTCTCTTGACCCATGACTACTACTGAAAAGTTATTAATTTACTCCTCTGATAATTAGAAATCTTCTGGTTTTTCTTGCCCAAAAATAATTTATACTAATTTTTTCTTGTGCCATCATTATCAGTTAGTTTTTAAAAAGTGCTTTTCCATCTATGGTGTTTATCTGCTTGCCTCTTTCTAAGTAACGTCTGGATCTGCACAGGCTTAGCCTTTGGTTTGAGAATCTGAATGTTCTTCCAACTGCATCTGATTCTCAGGGAGAAATTTATTTGACTGACCTTCTCTGTTCAGCAGATCTGCATCCTTGCAGACATAAATACCTATTTGCACTTGTTCTTCTTCACTGACTGTGCTGGAACTATTATTTCACAGTAAAAAATATGATAGCCAGTAGTGTACAGTCTTCTCTGCAAATTGTGGAGGTTAAATACCTACAACCAAGAAGATACAGCCTAACTTATTAGCTTCTCATGTTCAGCATCTGTCCAGAAGCAAGCACTTTGAGTTCCTGCAGGAGACACCTGGTCTGCTACCCCAGACTCAGATGCCTTCAGCATCTGTTGTTACACAGCTTTGAATTGTGAACCATACCAATATTTTTTGTGGCTGTTCCTAGAGCTCGGGTCTTTACCATGACTTTTATCTCTTTCATGGAAGGCAGTGACTGACAGGACTTGATTCCTTAGAGTTCTAATATATGTTCTGCTTCCTTTCACCCTGGTGGGGTAACTGCTGGAGGGTTGTTCATTGGCACTTAGCTCTGCCTAGATCTAAAACTCCTCATTTTTAGAACTTGAGCCTTCTCACACCAGAACTGTGTCCTGTCATTCATGTTTGCAAAAGAGTTTGTCACTAAATCACGTGGGAGATTCATATTGTTAGTAACTGTTAGTCTAGCTACCATCTGAGGTTATCTAGGAAAAGAAGAGAGTTTAGAGTCCACACAGAGGCCAAGTGTTGTATTGGTTTTTATTTCAGCTAAAAATGTCTTAAGTAGTGTTGGAAGACATTTTCAGCAATTTGATAATGTAAGTGTCCTGCCAAAAAACCAGGACTCACAATCTACAAGCCCTATGTGGCAACAAGTGCATTGGCAGCCCAAGATAAGTATCATAAACCGAATGGAAAGAAAAGATATGATGAGCTCATGATCTCTGATAGGAATTATGGAAGAAAATATGATAAAGAAAGCAGGGGGAAAGAAGGTTTGGCTTGGGATATGAAATAAGCAACATCTAAATAGATGAACTCTAAATAAAGCTTCATTAACAGAACATATTTAAAGACTACTTGGATACACTTGCCTAAGAGAAAGTAGTAAAATGAAAACAATGTGTTCCAAATTTTGGTCAAAGATGCAAGGCAGAATACTCTAATGTCAATAGAAATCATATATATATTCAAGGACAGCATTATATCCATGATTCATCTATGTTTTATTTAAATGTTTTGTTTTGTTTGTTGTTTTTTGGTTTGGGGTTTTTCTCTTGCATATGAACCATGGTAAAATGTGAAGAACTTAAACCCTTGTATTTCAATTTATGACATATATCATGAGATACTGGAACATGCTTTACTGTCCACTTTACATAGTGGAAATCCTTCTTGATCCCATTAACATTGCCTTGGGAGACCTGTTTTCCTGTCTTAATTTATGTTTTATTACATCTTTGGACACTATCAGCACAGTAATAAAATTGATTTCATCTTCATTATTTAAAAATTATGTATGGAGACACTGTTTCTCATCCAATATTCTGCGGCTGCAAATTGCACATGATATGATCTGCCAGAAATTTAAGGAAATAAAAAATCACCAGTCCCTTAGGGCTGGCTGCTTCTTCCATTGGAATCAGTGGGAATTTTGCCATTGACTTAAGTGGGAGTAGGATCAGGCCCTTAATGCTGTGTATTTACTTTATTTAGGCCAAAAGACACACAGACACAGAGAAGACACTGTTCAATGGTTGCAAGTTTAGTCAGTAAGTTTGCTGCTTGCTGGCAGTATGGCACCTCTCACGGAGCAAAATATTACAGCGTTAGGGAGTGCTTCTGGCAATATGCATATTATAGCATGAGGCAAAACAGCTACAGTTATGTTTTCAAAGATGTAATGAAATTTTAGCTGCTAGACTGAGAAGTTATTGGGAAATGCTAGACTGAAAGCCTGTATAAGTCTTGTTGGAAAGTAGCTGATTCTTAATTTTTTTTTTTTAACTTTTTAAAAACTATTCTTTATGAATTAAACCTGTCTGGGTGACAGACAGGAAGGTGCACCTTGAGATGTAGATTCATTTCCAGGGGTCTGGCCTGGACATCCTGTGTGACCTCGAGCCAAGCATTTAATCTCTCTGCATTGCTGTGCTCTGTTTGTAAAACGTGGATAACAATTCTTCCTTTCTTCTCTCCCCAGCCCTGCCTGCTTAGCCTGTAAGCCCCTCGGGGAACAGACTGTTGCTTACCCTGAGTACCCTTCCTCCCAGATCAGGGCCTTGGCTTTGGCTATGACCAGAATGTTTAAAACAGCAAAATAATACTTACTGCTCCTTATTTTTACATGCAGATATTGAGCTTTAATATAGTTTAATTTCAACTGTTTTTTTTCCTTTGGATGAGTCTGTTGATGTTTGTCTGACTGACTCACCTGTCTACCATGAGAGTGGGCATGACTTCAAGACTACCACTGGCCTTTCACAGCTCCTGCATTCTACTCTAGCCTCTTCTCTGCCTGGGTAGGGTTGCAGACAACTTCCATTACCCTCAGGTAACAATGACTTTGCATATATAAATAATCTGAGTACGAGCAATAGCTCTTGTATATCTAGAACACATGAGACCTGCTGCACATCTGTGAACTGAATTATACTTGTCTGGAGAGCCTGGTTTGTGCTGAACATTGGAGGGACCATATGTGAACTTATCAATGGCAGGGCACACACCACAGGATCTGACACTGCACCAGACGTGGTGCTCAGGCACTGTTAATTCGTGGAGGAGTGTGAACCCAGTGTGTCCGGGATGCATTGAATTTCCTGCAGCTGCTTAACTCAGCTGTGTTTGAGCAGTAAACCAGAGGCTGGTCACTGGTGAGTTTATAAAAGCATTTAACAGCTCTAAACCTGATCTCTGATGTACCTTCACACTTCACTTCATACATGTATATGAAACACCTCAGTAAAATCAGTGAGCCATATTCATCCATAAAGTTTCACTTGTGGCTTGGGATCAATGGGAGCATGTGGATGTGTTACATTTGCTCTGAAATTGTCTCTTGGATAAGCTCTCCAAGGATTTTTAGGAAGGGTGAGATATCTCTTTTTCTCAATCCTAGCCTAGGATCCTGACAAGATGGATGGTGACATACTTTGCCATGCCATGAATGGTGCTGTTCTGGGTCCGTGCTAAGGAACAGCTCTGTGTGCTGAAGGAAGGAGTATGAAAATTTGAAGTGCTCTCATTGAATGGAAGTGTTTCCATGACTTAGGTAATTTGGTTTCACTTTAGCCTTTTGAGAATCCTTTTTTTTTTTTTTTTTTACTGTGGCCCTAAATTATTTCATTTAACATAGGTGTAGGGAAAAGAATCAGATCTAATATCACTGAAATAAAAATCCAGTTTCTCCTAGAGCCTTTCTGGAATACTGAGGTCATACCTGGATATGCTTTGATTCATAGAAGAATGAGACAGTCATTTTTATGTACCCCCTCCATATCTCATGCTCTTACATCTGTTGGAAGTACTGGAAGGTCCAATTGTTTATTTCCAGGTCACTCAACTCATGAATTTAGAAAATGAGGATCTTTTTTTTGAGAGTCCATCTGCCTATGAACCAGGCATCACAGTCCTTAGGTCAGATGCCAGCTGGGAATAATGGGGAGAGCTCATACAGGTTCCAATTCAACCCAGGAGATTGGTACCAGAAAGAGAGGCAGCACAATATCCACAGGCTGTAGCACAATGATTTCATTGATGTCTTTGAGCACTGTTTCTTCCATGGATTACTGACTTGATCTAGCGCAAAAGCCAATTGGCTTAATGTATTTTATAGGCAGAACAGAACCAGCCTTTCTCAAGGGAGAAAAGAAATCAATTCCTGTCCTTGGTGGTTTCCTTATCTCTGCATGCACGCAGAGTGGGGGACAGAGTGGGCAAGTGGGGACAGGATTGGCACCATTGCCTTACATGTCACAAGTTAACACTAAACAGGATGGACCCAGTGCTCAAAGATATTTCTGTTTACTGTACATTATTTCAGAGGGTTGAGGATGGCTCTGGCTGAGCAAAGACTGCTTGTGTGCCCAGGTGCTACTCTGCAATGAGGCCATAGATATACGTACACGTATCAGAGCTCAGTAACATATATATCAGGTGCCTTACCGACATTTCCAGAGTCCCCAGAACTACGCAAAAGATAGAAATAAAAGTGTAGTAATGGTGGCTTGGTTTTTTGACTGAGAAAAGAACAGTTCTTCAACCCCAACAGCACAGTGTTAAATGATCATATGTCTCTGTTTCGTTACATAGACCTTATCGTAAAAATACAGAACCCATAGGCTCCAAATGGATATCTGGATGAGGTGATTTTTCCTTGCATTAGTCTTGAAAAGAATATTGTTTATTCATTCATTTTGTACATAAAAACATTTTACATTCTTGGCATGTTCAGGAAAAAGAAGCACTAAATCGATCAGAGCATTAGATTTTTCCTTAGTTCAAGAAGTTGTTATTGTTACTTAGTATGTATCTCAAACCTAGAACTTTATTCTCCTGTTTCTGGAGTATTGCTTTTTTCCCAACAAAAATAGGCTTGGAGATCTTTAGTTCCAGTATCTGAGGTTGTCAGCTTTGTCAGAAAAGATTTACACTCAAATTGTGATGAGAACTGGACTCTCGTAGATTCACTTGCAAAATCTTTCCCAGAAATATTCTCACCTCAGTAAGAATTAGAAGTCAAGCTACCACGCACACTGCAAAGAGAAATTAAGTTTCCCATGCTGAGACCTGATGAGTGACTGACTGTATGATCACTAGTACAGAAATTCACCAAAGTCACCTAATATTCCATTCAGTTTGTAACAATTACCAATTCTTGGCAGGAGTCTTGTGAGCAGCCTTCATTTATTCTAGTCAAGCTCACTAACAGTGCAGTCACTGTGCATCACCAAAATTTTTCAGTATAGCTGCCATGCTTTCAGTGTCTCTTCTGGAGTGAAAAGCATGTTGCTGTAAAGTACTTTACGCTAAGCCCATTTTCCCTGTCCTCATTTTATTCTTCTTATTCAAAGATGTGTCTGTATTCCTAAATAATTCTTTTCACTCTACAGCGTTTGCACCTTTCAGGCATTTGTATGCTTATGTCTCCACGTTTAGGAGTCCTGGCCCTACAGGCAAGATTTTCTGGTTTTTCCACAGAAATTCAGTGAAGCAAAACCTGGCAGCTTTGTACAGTTCTGTACATGTACAGTACTGTAGGTCTTCTGTAGTGTAGCTGTAGGTTTTACCTTGTACAATATCATAGCTTTCACAGTAACTTTCCTTGTTTTCAGCATATTCATGTTCAAAATTCTTCATAAACTATTTATCTAACCTACTAAGGAATACTTTGTGTGACAAACTACATTTTAGTCTGTATTTTTTTCCTGTAAACTTGTCAAATATGCTTGCTTTACTAAGCACTGTCTGACTCTAAAGTAATAAAATTAATTATGGTTATAAGTTTTCCTGATTTGTTTTTATTCTCCTTAAAGATAAAACTAAGAGGTGAAGGAAAAAAAAAATCCTTTTTTTATACCAGTAAAATATTTTTCAAAATTGCATTCAACAGCTCACTTGTAAAAGAACGCTGTGCTTCTGGAAAGAAGCTCCCAGAAAGTGCTGGAGAGCTTTAGATCCCTACAATCCACCCATCTCAGCGCACATGGATTTCTGTGTGCATTTTCATTTGTCATCACTGAGCAACATCTCCACCATTTCTAACTCTGAACCCAAGTTAACCCAGAGGTGAACTACTGTGATTTTTTCATGTGTTCATTAAAAAAAAAAAATAAAGACAACAGGTAGAAAAAAAGATTTGGAGATTTTGATATTAAGGAAAGTTCTAAAGAAAAATCTGTTGATGTAATTAGTTCAGCAAATGCTGAAATGCTGGCTAGTAAGACTATACTCCATTTATTTTCAATATGAATGCTGCAGCATTAGCACCTCTGGCATACTAAGCCAATTTGTATTCTTTGCAATCTAATGCTTCATCAGGTTTGTATTATATGTAAGTCTAATGTTGAAGTCCTTAGAAATTGCCAGAGTTAATTAAACTAATCAGTCTCATCCGGATTCCTGTATTAAACTGTATTGTTCTCATCCCCAAATGGATGTGCAAGAGACTCCACTGAAGACAGCTTTGGAATAACTTGCCTGTAGAGACAAGATGTTCTGAATCTTTCAATGGAGCGGGTAAGGCTTATGCTTTTCAATAGGACAGTTCAAACTGCATAGGGTAAGGTCATTTTTTGCTCTGTCCTTTTGCATGCAATGCTGAGCTTCTGCTCTCTACAATATTGTATGCCAATAAAGTTCATAGCCTAATTATGCATAATTTGAAAGGGAATTTCCTTTTCTCAATTTTTTATTTGGTTTTTTTATTTAACGTAATGATTACTTCCCTTGTGTTATCAAAAAGAATGAAAAGTAGTGATTGGTATGATTTCCCTCTGAAGTTTATTTCCATACTTTTATCATATCACTTCTCTTTATCATAACTGCATTTCCATTCTGAAGCTCATTATTCTAGTCTTTTCATTGAGTCTGCTTTTGCTGTCTATAATCTTGATGGTACATTTTGTTTTTGCTGGATTATAAAATGTCACCTTTAAGTAATTGGTTTTCAGTTGTGAATGTTTGAATTAGATGAGATTATTAATTTACTTAAATTTTTTAGCAAGAAAGAATAAATTAAAATTTTAATTACTACTTTGATTAACGGGGATTAGCTAGACATCTGTAGAAAATCTATAGCGTTAAAGGTTTATTTTTTTGTCAGTAGCATAAACTTAGCAACTCTCATGCTTACAACTTTAATACTTGCTGTAGATTTTTCAGGTAACCCTGTGAAATAAGAATTACATATGCAATGCTCTCTCAGACAGTTGAATGTCAAAACTTCTGTGCTGTCTCTCCTGAAGTTCGTGAGGCTTTTGAGATGAGTCAGATTAGCTTTCTTTTTTGAGTACCTAAGCATGTATAAAACAAGTTTTAAAATAAATCAAGTGTTTATTTTTATCAAGTCTATGTATAATTCTGTCATTGTGATTATCACATTTAATTATTCACTGATAGAGTCCAATGCACTGGTAAGGAATTCCAAAGCTTTATTGGTGTGTGAAGCTGGCTCCTGCTATGGCTAGTGTGTGCCCACCCACATGTGCAGGCTCAGATGCAGTTTTGGGTCACAGGACTACTATTGTGTGATGCAAAAACATCATCTGGGGTTCAACCACAGCACACTGACTCTGCATACCCACCTTTGGAATACTCTCTGCTCTCTGTGATGAACATTTACACCAAGAACACCAATATTTTTGTTTCGTTAAGGTCTACATGAAGTGACTGTTACTGTGGTCTGAGGCTGTTTTCAACTTTTTGTTTAGTACAAATTTTTTTTTCCACATCAATGTTGCTCTCACGTCCAAGTTAAATCATACCTTCCTTTTTTTAAATAACAAGAAGAATATGATAATGAAGTGCAAAATGGGAAAAAAGCATTGCTCATCGTGTCATTTTCCAAGCTGCAGAAGCACATCTGGCTTAATACATTTAATGGAAGTGTTCTGCATCCTGGCCTCCACGGTGCTGCAGCAGTTCAGTCAGAGAGTTTAGGAGTCCAGTGTCCTCAAAGTTTCACAGAGGACACCCTCACTTACTCCAAACCATGGTCATGGCATTCCTGTAGGCATGTACATCATGAGAGAGGGTAAGAGCAAGGAACCTGAATTTCTTGGTGTGAATCTCTGACTTCCAGCAGGTTGGCAATAAGAAAACCTGTACTACCACTTGCATGTGTGTAGCTACAACTTCAACCCTTAACCTCTTGCTGGTTCCCTGAATCATCATCTTGATGCACAAATATACACCTTTTTCTCCTTCTGTATGGGAAAATGTCAGCTGTGTGTCAGGGGTTTGCCAAATACACTCTACTTCTTATTTGGAGTTTTTTTCAGGAAGAAAAAACCTGGTGCCATAGCTCTGCAAGAGGGTATAGCAGCTTCTGACTGGGAGATTCATGTGTGAAGGAGGGAAGTGTGGAAAGGCTTGAGAACTTCCATCACTATGATATGATTCGGTTGTCCATAACCTGCAGGGGCACATCATAATTAGGCTGGAAAGAGTTTAAATTTCTTCATCTATACTCCCTTTTATATCTATTTTCTTTGCCTCCATCTGCTTTTTTCTGAGGTTTGTTTTCCTTGTTTCTTATGGCTAAGTTTCCCACTCTGTGTTGGATTTCAGCCAAAGCATGCTTACACAGGCTGGGAAGAACTTTTCCCACATTACAGACTGGCATCTAGTGGGTGCACATTAGCTGCCTTCCTAGGAGCACATACGAAGCCTGTCTAAAGAGGGGATGTTACTTTATTGGAGGTTCTTTATTGCAATCATAGAGTTGATGATTCTAAGAAGCTAATTGAGGTAGTTATAATTAATGATGCTTCCCGTCCCTCATAAATATTTTGCCTCTCTTTATGCATAATGTCTGTGGTTTTAATATTTTTTAATTGCTTTCTGACAGTTCCTGGCTATCAACTTTTATTTCATTTAAGTGTTTCAACATTACAGCTGTCTATTTCTTCATTGCCTTATGGCTTTTGTTGCTGAAGCCAGCATTATACTGTTCCAGAAATGTCCTGCTATAGTTTATATCACCATCTCTATAAAGATGCTCTTAAAATCTTGGCTTTCGGATGGCTTTTGGACAGCCTTTTCTAAGGCCTCTCTTATTTCTATCAAAACTGAGTCTGTCACCTTGGCTTGCTGGGTTCCTCTTTACGTTTACTGAGCTCAAACTTTTGTGCTATTTGTAAAACACCAAACTGAAGTGCAAGTAGACTGCTTCATATTCAATCACCATTCTTTCACCCTCTTGGCTTAAGCAATCCTACAAGGAGTTAGGATTTCCTAACAGCACAGCTCCTGAGAATATCAGCACACACAAAAAAAACCTGTCTATGGTGTCAAAGTGTCCTTCTTATACAGGAATATCAGTAAAAGCATTTGCTCTTATGCTGTTCCTCTGCTGTGGAGGCTACCCACTGAGATTACATTTCAGAGATTTTCAAAAATACTTAGATATCTTTAGATGTTTATTGATGTCTTTTGCCGTTGCTACTGTTTTTATGTCCCCATTTAAAAGGAGATATGACAAAAAGGAACAAAATCAGATGCATGTGTTGGACACATGAAAGCCATTGAATTCACTTTCTTTTACCAAAGGTGATGGCAGGAAAATTATTAAAAATTCTGTTATCTACACAGTAGATTTTTTTTATATTGGTGACTTAACTGGGATTTTTTCTTTTTAATGCTGCTATAAAAGATACAGACATAAAATTCTTCCACTGACAGTTTTTTAGTGAGGAACTATGTTGTGAGAGCAATAAGCTACAATATTTACATCTCCAACTTGCACAACTTGATGTACATTCATAACTAGAAGGTTCTATAAGAATTTTGCTTTTGTTTTCTATAACCCTCAGTTTTATGTCACCAAGATCATTAAATTTATAACATTAATTCCATATGTTGAAAATGTTGGCAGAAAATACAGTAACTTAAATCCCAGAGAAAAAATATGATGCAGTTAATCCATAAAATTCTTTAACTTTCATCTTCTAAACCGAGGAAAAGTCCAATAGTACTCAAGTGATTTTACCAGACCCTATTTTTATTGCTATTCACACTGCAGTTCCAGGGAAATAGTACATATTTCTAGGAAGTACTTATTACCACTTTCAAAGAAAATTTTTTTTTAAACCTTGAAAGATTTAAATATTGATTCTATAAAGACAGAAATGTACCAGGATACCAAATACAATCAATGAACTGCTTCTGACAGCTGATAATTTGTTTGCTAATGAAAAGGTTTAACTCACGACAACTTCCTTATATGAATAACTTTATGCTCTTGAGTAGTGCTTTGTTTAAAGAACATTTTTGACTGTTTCCCAGGTACACATCTTAATGATGGAAACTGTTGTCACTTCTTACCTCTAACATTTATGTAGAAGAGCTGGTAAAAAGTTGGCCTTGTCTGCACCTTGGATGTTGCTTGTGACTTGATCTGTATGTGTGTGGATTCATACAGTGCCGGTATTATTGGCATGTCAAATCAGAGGAAAGGGATGTCACGGGCTTTCAAACCCATGCTGCCAAAGTGAGCATCCAGAAGGTTATACTGAAGAAAATACACGCTACAATGTCCAGAAAATGTAGTCTGACTCACTGGTGAACCTGTTGCTTCCTTTTTCAGATCCTTGGGGTGGGAAGTGGAGGAAAAACTTCCACAGAATTTTTTGCCAGAGAAGGGCTTCCAAACCCAGTCCAGAGATAATGTCTGGTCTGAGCTAGGAAGATGTCCCTGCATTCACCAGAACCCCTTATCTTCTTTTTTCTTTTGCCTACATATAAAACAGAGCTTTCCACAAATATGTGGGATAGACTGGTACATAAGGCTGTACACTATTTTTATTTTTGTTCTGGGCTAAGAGGTCAGATGACTACATTTTTCCTTGATGCTTTAAAACACACATTTTTAACTTGTTTTTGTTTCTAGACAGGTCAAATTTATACAACAATAACAATTCACACAGAACAGGTTTCGAAAAAACGTAAAGTTTTTGCATTATATTGGGTCCATCTGTAAGTGGAAAATACATTGGTTTGTGCACTTTCAATGAATCAATTTTCCAAAGTAAAAAAGCAAAGTGCAGATTTGGAGGTTTCTGAAACTTGTTGTGAAAGTTCTGAACAGCCCTGTGTAACAGTAACTTCAACTTGACACAGGCCAGTTGTTCTGGGTCTTTATTTCAGGCTTCTTTATTACATGCACCTGTTTCAACTAACTCGTAGCTGTTTCTGAGACTCCTGACTGGCCTGCAGCCAGGGCGCTCTGCGTGTTCCCACAGTTAATACGATCTAGGTCTTTAGAGTGTTCATGGGGATGTGGGTAATATGAAGGTCCAGACTGATAAAAGCTTTCCCCTTACCTCTGCTCAGCAATAGATTTGCCTGTTTACTTCTGGTCTCACTACCAAAAATTTTGGGAGAGGAGTTTGTTCTTTGAAACCCTCTTCTGCACAGGTTGCAGTTAAAGTTCATGAGTTCAGGGGAGTTTTGCACCGTTTTGGATTTCATTACAACCAGTTCATGCCATTCTGGACTAATCCTCTCTGTCCAGTTCCACAGTAAAAATTGTAGGTCTCTAATGACATCAACAAATAAAAATAACCAACTAATTTAACAATAAGTGCATTATGCAGTTGAATGTTAATGTAAAGATGCATTTTCTGTTTGCGGTTTCATGTTGGTTCTGGGTAAGATTAGGTTAAGTAAAGCTTTAATAAGAAAATATGATATGGTCACCTTATTTCTGGGAAAAATTAGGCTTTGTGTGAGAGCGCTCTGTGGCTGTGAAGTGAAGAATAGGGCAAGAAGCTCTCTGGAGAAGGGTTTGCCCACGGATTTGCATTCTCCACAACTGGTTACCATGCTTTTGTTTGCAACAGCCACATGCAAAAGCATGCCTCCCTCTCTAGCAACAACCTACAGTTTCAGCATCTCCTCAAAAATTGGGACAAACCTTTGTTAAATTAATTATTAAACTTTCTTCACATAAATTCTTTTAAACAGAAAAACATTAAGAATAAGTTTCACCGCTTCCTAGACCTTTTTGTTTTCCAAAGGGCACAAAGGACTTGTATTTTCGTGTGTCTCTGGAATATTTTTCAGAAGACTCAGCACATTAGAAAGTAGCTGCACACATTTTATATTATTTTTTAGAGGATTTGCTCTTTGATAGCAATGGAGATATCAATCAAAAGGAGCAGACAGACTTTAACTGCAGGCATGAAGGGAAGCACTTAACAGGGTATTTTTCCATTCTGCAGCTCTGTGGTTGCATGAAAGCAAAATGTGATACTTGATGAGATCAGAAAATCAGAACCTGAATCAATAATACTGCAGTTGTTTCAGGGAGGGTCAGTTTAAAGAAACAGCACTAAATTGAGATTTAATGGAGTTAAAGGAGAAAAACTGCATTGTAGTTATAAGAGGTTATTTTATTGTTAGTAATCATCCTTTACTAATCATTTGGGAGAAACAGATAGGTTCTGTCTAAGCATAAATGCTGAAACATTTCCAATTGCTATGAAACAGTTACTTAGGAAAAAATAGATTTCTCTAAAACCTCTCTAAAACAGATGTCTCTAAAGATTACTCAAAAGTAAAGTAAATTTGCTTGCTGAACTCTACAAGTAATGAGGAATGTACAGCTGAGAAAAAGGAGGTGGGCAGAGGAAGAGAGTAAAACTTTCTAAAGTGAAATTAAATTCTACTTTAGCATTAAAAGCCTTATTATCTGATTCTTTGACCATCTCTATGCAGAAATCAGGCTAGTGGGGTGAAAAAGGGCTATATTTTGAACTTCACAAGCAGTCAACCTGAGATATGGCTGCCCAGACTATTGGGAACACCTCATTTGCTCAGGGTACAAACGGCCTTTGACACAAGAAGACCCACTCCTTGCTGTGGGTCACCCTCTGCCAGACAAGCTGGTGGAACAGGTTTCACTTTGCTTCCTGTTCTGATCACCATTCACAAGGTTTTAAATGGGAAGGTGGGTTTGATATTAAGATGATGAGAAGTGGAGCGAAGGTGGTGTCCCCTTTTACCAGCTCTGGCTGTGGGAGACCAATAACCAACAGCTTCAGGCCAGAGCAACTTCTCAGTGAGTCACTGCTGGAGAGGATTGCTAAGACCAGACAAACCAGCCAGAGAATTGTTACCTGTGGTCAGTGGTTTCTGCCAAAGATTTGCTGAGATCCTGGGATTTTAACCTCTGTTAACTCTGCAGACAGCAGTGTGTGCAGAGGATGGAATTTTCTTCCCCATCCCTCCCAGCTATCTTCCTACCAGTGTGATCTTTTCACATTTTGTTACCCTCTGCTTTACCCAGACAGACTAATCCCTCCTCCCACAGTCTACACATCCATTTGGTTACAGTATTTCCCCACTGGTCCCCTCACCTGCCCCTCCCCTTTCAGTTTTTCTTTTGTTTTTCTCTCCAAGCAATTTCCATTCTTCTCTAACCAGACCTCCTTTTGTCAACCTGTCCTGATCCTCATAATTATGGAAACTAAAGCATTAAAGGTCTGTTTATCATTTGCAGGTCTTTAGCATTTAGCATCCCATATTCAAGATCATCCTTAAAAACTTAATTGTGCGTTTCTCTATATTTTAGGAGTAGGTCTTTTGCATAGGATGCTGAAGAAATGCAAGAGCTGTAGGCTTTTTCTTTACTTCTTTATTTGTGAGCTGCTTCTGTTTATCCACAAAGGATAACGTGAGGTGACTAGACTGCAAACTACTGAAAATAATATTTACATAAAAGGAAAAATGTTTCCATCAATAGTAGGACATCAGAATTAGAGAAATATGGTTTGAATTACAATATTATCTTTTTCGTGAACTTTCTGGTGACAGTTTTGTTTTAAGACCTTAGGATAATTATGAGGCACTATCAGGTTTTAAAGTGTGAAGGAAAGGATTTATGTGAACACAGTGATCAATAATAAATTACTAAACTGTATTCCAAATGAGCTGAAATATTAAATGACTGGTGGACTACCGTTAGTAGAAATTTGTGTTTAGAAAGTGGTGTTTCAGAAAATGAGGCAAATGTTTAGATACCAAATCTCTAGTGATCTATCAGCATAGGCTTTGATTCAATCATTAAGCTTTCAGCTTTCCCATATACCCTTAACATCTTTGTCCTCTCCAGTTTTCTGTGGTCATTTCTCTTGCTCCCCCTCCCATTTTCAGTGAAACCAAGAAAGCAGCAAAATTTGCTAGTAACTCAGTGTTATTTAAGTTACCTAGGACAGGTAGATACTTTGCAGAAATATGGGGAGATTTAATCACTCCAGGATAACCAACACAGCTGCAAATTATGTTTCATGGTAAAAAAATTAAAATAAAATTGTTAAAAAAAAAAAAAATTCATTGTTAAGACCTTCAAGTGTGCGTGTTTCCAGAAGAGTTGATGGTGTCCTAGTAGGCAGCATATGAGCACAGTGTACAATGCCTGTTTGATTATTTCAAACAAAGATGAAGGAAAAAATTGTGTTGAGGGTGTGAAAAATTGAAACGGAAAGACCTTAGCAAATAGAATATGACATACTGCTGAATAGAGTACTAGTCTATAAATTCAATTAATTCTAGGTAACTAAGAGGAGTTCTGTCTATTGCAAACTATTTTTGTGGTCCAGTCGCTGCTTCACAGTGATGATGGTTCAGGGTAGCATTTTTGGTTGGGTTTTCTTATATTTAGGTGGTTTAATGTTTTAGATTCAGTAGAAATTTAAGGTAAAACAAACATAAACATTTTTATTAAGAGGAACTAGACAACAGAGGACTTCCCTAAAATTTTATTTCCCCCACAAAAGCAGTGTTCCAGAATCAAGCTCTTTCTTACCTGGTACCTTTCTGGCCCCACGACTTGTACATTCCTGGGAGTACAGAGCAGATTTAGGACAGAATGATGCTCTCACACCAAATCCTATTAGTTCAGATTCTCAGGGTACCTGAGAAACAGCTCTGCAAATACCCCCGTCTGCAGATCTTTCCTCTTAAACATTTATTTGAACAACTAGGATATTATATATATACATATATATATATGTGTGTGTATACACTCTTTCCTTCACCTTGAGAATACCTTGTCCATCCATGGTCGGTAGTCTGGAGATGTTAGAGTGTCCAACTCACTGGTTTGATTTCCATTCTGGTTACTGAGTAACTACTTTTTGGGCTCCCTTATTGGGTCAAATCTGCACTTCCATACAAGAAAAAAAATAAACAAAAATTCCACAGATTCTCAGTCTAAAGATAAAGAATTACACCTTTTCCTTATAAAGTTCAGCTTTCCCTTGCACAGGTAACAGCTCACAAATAATGTTAATTTAAGCACTCCTCATGCCTACTTCCAAACAGTAATTTCACATAAGCTTTTTGAGTTTTTCATCTATAAACATATCTGCAAATTTTGTTAAAAACACCAAGGTGCATTTACGCTTCTGTTTATGCAAACTGAGAATGTTATGTAGTAGAGAAAATCAGAAACAATACACCTCCTTCTGTCTCCAGCCCTCTGACATGCTCAGAGATCTCAGTGACATGAAGTATGCATAATTAATCAACAACCGCTCTGTGAGTACACTTTCAGCATGTTTGCCAATGGAAGCCTGCAACCTACTACTAAGCAATTTCTCATGGCAAGGTCAGGGATCAAATAACAGGTGGCTTAAATGATCCAGCAGTCAGATTAGAAGACTTCCTCCAAAAGGACGTTACCTTTTCTCCCTGAATCTCTAGCTGTGTTGATAGAACACCTTCTTATTTTGTGAAGAACGGCTAATAAATGTGGTCTGATGAAAACCTTGTTGAGACAATCATCTTTAGGGCAAGAGTTTTGTCTGAAAAAATCATCCTATTTTATTCACAGACAACAAGTCGGCTATATATATATACATACATACATTTATATATATATATATATATATACACACATAAGATTATTTGGTGATGTTTTTCTTTCCTTTCAAACATATATATAGTCTGTTTTCTAACAAAACATAGTCTTAGAAAATGAGAGTTCTGTATCTAAATTATATTCATATCAATAAGGTTATTTATTGAGATTTAAAGTACGTTATTCTAGCATCATGTCTACAACAGTAGCTGGTAGATGGGACCTTCTAGTGACCTTCCAAGAGTTTCTCCACCAGACAGTCCAGGTATGCCTTTCTCTGAGCTCCAGGTGTTAGAAGGATGTGCTTCATTCGCCTCAGCCCATGGAGAGCCCTCACTGGTGCAGGGAAAGAAGGTGAGTGGAAAGGAGCAGAAGAGAGAAACCGCTACATACTGACCACACCCACCTCTACCCTGGGCCTGTGGCACTCGGGGAGGGTAGAGGAGCAGTAAGTGGAGGATTGATGCTGAGCCTGAGAGAAGGATGAAGACAGTTTTAATGTTTGTCTTTGTTTCTTGCTACCCAAATCCATCTTTGTTATATCTCGCCACTGAGTGGCTGAGCCTGTGGGCAGCTGAAATAGCACTCTTAGTAAAGGAAAATAAAGAAGGCCCTCCACTCCTTGAGGGTGTGGTGTCCAGGGTCTGCTCAGCTGGGAAGAAGACAGCATTGGAAAGGCAGTCTTGTGATAATGGAGTATGTGTTGGAGACAGACTATGCAATCCTAAACCAAACATTTTAACAATTTCTATAAGGTCTGTATTTTCTTCACTTGGCTCAAATATACAGTCAGGCACTAGCCTGGAGCAATGAAACTCTTATGTACAAATTGGGAATCAATGGGAACAGTGCCCAGTGAGGAAGTATAAGGAAACAGAAAATATACAGTAACAGTATTCCATTTCTGCAGTTAAGGGATTTCCTGAATCAGAGGACAAGCATCTGTCCTCCACAACCTTTTTTAACAGTTGTATCCAACTGCACATTTGCCTCCTTGTCTTCCTGTGGTGACACATTTCAACAATGTGGGGAAGGTGCGGGAAGGTGCGGGAAGGNCTTGGCTCAAATATACAGTCAGGCACTAGCCTGGAGCAATGAAACTCTTATGTACAAATTGGGAATCAATGGGAACAGTGCCCAGTGAGGAAGTATAAGGAAACAGAAAATATACAGTAACAGTATTCCATTTCTGCAGTTAAGGGATTTCCTGAATCAGAGGACAAGCATCTGTCCTCCACAACCTTTTTTAACAGTTGTATCCAACTGCACATTTGCCTCCTTGTCTTCCTGTGGTGACACATTTCAACAATGTGGGGAAGGTGCGGGAAGGTGCGGAAAGGAAAGGAAAGGAAAGGAAAGGAAAGGAGGAAGGAGAAAGGAGAAGAATCAAAAAGAATTTTTATTATTTGATTTAATTGATTTTATTTTAATTTTCTGGCTGCTATTTTTTGCTATGGTCTTTATGAGGCAGGTGAACAGATTTAGAAAACGTGTCCAAATGCGACTACGATGTTGATTTGTAACATAGCATAAGAAGGTTTTAATTTGTTTTTGAATATTTTTCCTCATATTTTATAATATTAAAATTACATTTCTATAGCTGCTAAAACTTAAAGATTTTTTAAAATCTATCTGTAATGACTCCAGTGTCTCTTTCCTGGGTGATAATATGTAGTTGAAAGTGTATATTTAGTTAGGTTTATTTTTCTCCTTCTATGTTTCTTTCTGCTTACTCAGATTGAATTTCACCTGATATTTTGTTCCTCAGAAACCCTATTACCCTGTGATCCTGCTACATTTTTACTCAGTCAGCTCTGACTGTCCTCAATAATTTTGTGTCATTGGCAGCAGGCTCTGTTACCTGAGTGTTCATCCACTTTTTCCGTCAGTCAATACATAGAACACAATACACCACTGAGTTGATCATGTGTTTACACCAAGTGTTTCCAAGATCCTGAGTGGTTAGGGGTCAATCTGGTAGAGGTCAGAGTCATGTGAAAAGTCTTTCAACTTTGCCATCACCAGACTCCTAAAAACTTCAGAGGCTTCTCATCTTTTGTCTGGAATTGGTGACAATCTTGGAAGCATTTTCTACACCCTTAATCATGTGAATACAAATTTTATAGCAAACACTGCCTTCACTTACAGCTCTTGAGCAGGAAACTCCAGAAGGTATTCTGGTTGACATGAGAAGCACTTCTCTTGTGTAGTTTGCCAAAAGTCTAAAGAAGAGAAGAAATCTGAGAAGTTTAATGTACATTTATGCACATGCACCTTTATTTTCAGCTGTTTGGCTTTTTCTTTCAAAACATATGGCTTATCTTTTTGAGGCACTAAGTGACTGTGTCCCCACATCCCAGAAGGATAGAGCTTGCAGTCTTTTCTCTTTAGATGTCTAAAAGCAATGGAAAAGCAATATACCTTAAGACCTTCACTGAGAACAGCTTTATTCTCTAGTACAGGCGGTATAACAGAAACTGGAGAAAAGGGCTTTTAGTGGCGGCTGAACAACGTCTAAGAAAATTATAGTCACTTTTTTTCAAGATACTGCAGATTTAGTGTATTGCTAAAGTAAGAGTCTTTAATTTGTGGAAGCTGGCATATGTAAGAATCCATCCCAGGACTTGTGGCATTCATCCGCACATAACTGGGCCTGTAAGTATTAGTGAAAGATTTATTTTTGAACATTTAAAATTAAAGGTCCTGTCTTCCCAGAAAATTATCAGAGTAAACTATATTCTTCCCAGAACATACACACTGTAGATACAGACTTTCCTGAAAGGAAATATTTTATAATAATTATTACCAAAAGTGTAATTCTGTGCTTTCTTGGAACAAGAGAGTGCTGGAAAGAAACCAGTTTATGTATTTAGATATTTTACACACTCAGCAAGGCTGAATATTTTGTGTATTTTAAATGTTTCTATTTTTACTAATTGTGAGCACTAAGTTTTGAAAAGGTAAGAACCTTCACTGCCTTTTATAAATTAAGGAAATTTGGAGCTGCTCAGCAATCTGTAGATTTGGATTCCAGTTATATGGGGTATTACGTAGCCAGCTACTGAGCTGAAAAGGCTTGTTTAGCTGAAAGACCAAGCTGAAAGAAAAGACTTGTTTAGAGGATGCCAAAGAGGTAAAATGAGGAGAGGTTTTGGGGAAGAGATTATGGATGGGTATAATTAAGTGAAATATCAGGAAAACACTTTCTAATTGTGAGGATTATTAACCTACAGAACAATGTCTCAGGGGAACCAGTTCAGAGGTAAAGGAATATACTAGCTGAAACACAAACCTTAGTCTTTGCTTTCCCTATGATTTGTGTTCCTTACCCTTTAAAAATGTGGTTTTTCATAAATTGTATTTCTATTTAAAATATATAATATATACATGTGTATATATATATAAAAATAGAGATATATGTATACATACCTTTAGTCATGNCCCCCCTTTCCTTACAAACATTGAAGCTGCAGCATTTAATTTCTGCTCACTGTGCCTGGGAAAAGCTCAGTGCTGCGTGGTCTTGACCACGCAAACCTACTCACGTAGTTTGTCTTACTCAGACCCAGCCCAGTCACTCCTTGTGGAAATCATCAGTGTGTATGGACATAACAACTGGTGTGGTAGTGATTGTTAAGAGCACTGGGCTCTAATATTGCATTTTATACTGATAAATTAAAGAACCTGTGCTTGGAACTGCAGTCAGCCATACTGTTGCTTTGCTAGAGCTGCTCCTGCCATAGCTTTTTCCTGCGACAGAATCCTCCAACACAGCTTCTGGGCCTGGATGGAGAGTTAGCAACTCCCAACAGGTGAGGGACTGAGTTTTAAAGAATAAGAGAGTTAGATAATATAGTTTTGGGCTCTTACATACCAGGTGGCCTCAGAGTCAAGGAATGATCCTGATGCTTCCAATTTACAGTCACTCTTTAGTTTTGAAATGTATATAATCAGTAAGATTCTTAAAGAAATGCTTATTTGCTATCGTCTCAAAGATATTTTGTTTTCTTTTCTACTGAAGTTAATGCTTCAGAAAAAGATTCTCCACTAATATTCAGTCCTCTTTTTCAATGCTAAGTAAATTTTCAGGGTAAAATTTTTTCATAATGCTCATCTGTTTTCTCAGAATTCACTTTATGAGTTTCTAAACTAAGTTTTTGTGTAAGACCAGACCATGAGATTACTAACAAACCTCAAATAAAGTATATGACAAATGGAATGAGTCTGACTATAATAGTTTCAAGGGAAAACCAGCAATTCTCTCTTTACCTTTTCCTCCTAGTTTTGCCAGTTACATGCTTTTATTTTCAGCACCATTTCTTTAAAATTTTTAACTAGTTTTCCTTCATGTAATTCAGGGCTCAATGCCAATTCCTAACAATTATTGTGAATGCATCCTGACGGCTGTCAGTGCATGCACAGATTGTCAAAGACACATGTTAATGTTGACTTGTCTTGGAGTGGGGGTTCACAGGAAGAATTTTATTTCATGTTTTTCCACCTTCTGTATCATTCCGAGTCATTAATTCTTCTCTTGTAGAAGTAAAGCCACTCTTCTGTGGTTTCCCTCCATTTCTGTGAGTTTTGTTCACTGCTTTCTCTTTGCTACCACCCATGTCCTGAAGACAAAGACCTAAAAGTAAAAATAATTTCATGTTTGGTGGGATTTGTAGTCTTTATGTGTAGTATTTTAAATTTAAGATATCTAATATGAAGGTCATGTGATAAAATGCAGTTGTATACAGGGGAAACTAGTTTTCAAGAGTCCAGTTTTATAATTCTTCCACATGATTAATTTTGTTCTAGAGAACATGTGTAAAGCAGGCCAGATGAATTGAGTCTAAAAAGGGCTTATTTCTCTCTTCATTGAGGATATCAGCAGCTGGACTTACGTAACTGTTATTCATTATATACACAACTCATTCTACCTTCTTTTCTGTGGAAGGTCAGTATCTGAGTGAGGCATTCTTGTCTAGCTTTGACAGTGACCAGGATGGAATAAGCTGCCCTGTGAAGATCCTTGTTCGTCTCTACTGACAATTAGGCAAAGTGATTAAAGTGACTGGAGATCCTCCTTAATGTACCTGAGACCCTCAGTCTTGTGTCTGGGATGCAATGATCACTTTTTCCATGGGAAGAGAGAAGAGACAACACAGAGGAGTCTTCACCCTTCAGGTTTTGCACAACTATTGCTCTGAGCACACACATGCGCATCAGCCGGCTGCACTGGGCTGATGCCCTGCGGTGATAATCCATGTGACCTCTTCACTGCAGCTGTGGGGTCCTCCTGGATTCATACCTGCTTCCACCCCACCAGCTGTGCTGTGAGAACCCTCAAATCCTGTGCTGCATATGTTGTAGATTGCAAGGGTTAGAGAGCTTTATCTCGGGGGAGAACTGCCACTGCTTTTAAACGACGCGCTGGATTTCAAGGCTGTCTCTTGTCGACCTTTCACTTCATACAGTTCTGAAAATCCCTCTGCTATAAACGTGACCTCATTAAATCTTTAGCAATAACACACAGTTTCCAATTCGTACTTGCTTGTCCTTTTCTGTGTTTGTCTTGTCTTGGGTGCATGCTCCCTCCAGTGCAGTAACACATCCTTCAGGTGTGGATTCTGGGTCTGGACTCAGGGTTGCAGTAATAGTTCCACCAGAGGTAATATGATCCCCTTGCACCTACTTCATATTTCCTGCTCATAAATTCCAGAATCATTTTAGGTCTTTGTCTACTGTGGTCCTTTCTTAGATAACAATGACTGAAATAATTTCTCATCCCTAAAGTGTGTCCTGAATTGTTCATCCTGATATTTCATAACATATATTATTTCTGCTTGACTTATCAAAGGGCGCAGGGGACACTTTAGATAAACTGTACTGACACTTACCATTCTGTTGGCTTTTTTTTTGTCACCTACAAACTTCATTAGCAATCCTTTAACTTTTTTTTTACAAATTATTATGAAAATATTTAGTGCTATACAGTAGAGAATAATTTTCTTTGGAACCTTATTTTTAAAATTCTCAATAATGATTTTTTATTGCACATGCGTTTCATTACGAAAGAAATTATGAAATAAAAATTCTTTTTTCTCATGGAGCTTCACATTTTTTATTCCAACACAGTCACTTTAGAAAAATTCGGCCTACATAAATTAAAAAGTAATTAATTAATACTAATACAATGAGCAACATAAGAATCTTTCTTCCTGCACTTGATGTGCCACTTTTATCTATAATTTGACATATAAAATAATAATATTTTATTATGCAGGTAAACATAACTCTGAATTTATGCTGAGGAAAACATGCTTTTATACATATAATTGCAGTTAACAGAAGAAAGCTGCACTTCAGTCTTCACAGACAGTGCTAGCCATAAAACATGGCAGAACAGCTATACTGTTATTGATCCACTTACTGCTGTACACACAAGCTTGTGGGTGAATTTTGAATTCAAAATCTGACCCTATTCTCCATTCCTTGAATGACTTCTCTCTGTTCTCTTCCCCTGTAAGTATGTAGATATAGTATATACTGCATTCCAGAACTTGTACACTATACACATTCCCCTTGAATGGATATTCATTCTGAGACAAATTTATCTTTTTCAAAATTATTTTATTCAATTCCCAGTTTGATCTAGATATCTTGTATGAATCATCCAAAAAATGAAATTACTAATTTTATTGTTCATAGCATAATTCTCCAAGAATGCAAACAAAGCAACACAGAAAACATGTCCCATAAACAGAACATTAAAAAATATAACTTCTTGCTGGAAGCTCAAATGAATGATTCACTTGGAACCTCTTAGGGATTTTCATAGTATAAATATCATAGGTTTAGTCTAAACTTTAAAAAAGTAAGAAATGACAGTTATGCCAAAAGTGACTACAAAAGCTCTATTCTTTATGGAGAAATAGTTATTTACATTTACTATCTCTCTTCTCAAAAGAGGAAGAAAATAAAGAAAAAAATACCACAAAAAAAAACCCCATGTGAGAAGTCCAAGGCAGAATGCCAAAGACAGCATTCAAAATTAGAGTTAGTTAAAATGAGAGGGACTGAAGTTGCATAAGTAGAGACTTAGCAGCATGACAGGTCACCCTACAGGCACATGTGTCACTATTTTTTTTCCTCCTAAATATAGAAAAGAAATAAGGAAAGTAATTATGGTTTTGTGGCTTGAGTATTGACCTGGGTTTGGTTCCTGTTCTGCTTCCAGTCTTACTTTGAAGAAATCACTGAGGGTCAAACCACATTTGATGTTAATGCAGCACAGTCAATAAAGTCATGCTGCTTTAATCCTTCTGAAAATCCTGTTGGCAATTTTTCTGTGCCTCAGTTCCTTACTTGTGACATTATAGCCAATACTATTTCCTTTCTCCATCTGTGAATCTTGCCTACTTACACAAAAGAAAAAAAAGGGGGAAAAAAGCCCTATACAGGAATACACTACAGTTTCACTAGCAGCTGAACAGACACAGTCTAAATCTTGAAAGGCATGGAAGCTTTGTAGATATTTTCTTTCTTTCATGTATCCCATGGTGCAGGCTGAGCATCCAGCTGATCACTGCAGTCATGATTTGCAGTCCTTAGGAGGCTTGAGGTACCTTGCCCCCTCCTTGGCCTCTACAGAGCCAGATTCAGGTTTACAGACAACCACTGTGCAGTTCTGGACATCTGCTTCTCAAGTTCCATTGTGATTCAGCACCCAGGGATTTTGTCATTGCTTTTCTTCACTGAAGTAGACCAGTGATGCACATACCAAACAACTGAGCATGAAATTTCTACCCCATCTTAAATACTTCTGGTTTCTTGAGCTCTGAGTGAATACACCAAGGAAACAATCTCCTCACAGGTGGTTTGGTTGGGGGCTTTGTTTGTTTGTTTGTTTTATGTGGGGAGGTTGTTTGTTTGATTGATTTTTTTTTCTTTGCTTTTGCGTTGGTTTGAGTTTTGGGGTTTTTTTTGCTTGTTTGAGAGTTTCAGGGGTATTTTTTCCCAGTGTCTAGGAAGTAGATACATAAAGGCAATGGAAATGAGATGGAGTTTTTTCAGAGTTTCATTAATGTATCTCACTTCCAAGAGAAGGAATATCATTCTCACCAGGCAGAACTGATGAGGACAAAAGGTATAGAAATGTATTCAGAAGGTACAGAAGTATATTCAGAGCACTTACATAGAACCTGCATATTCTTTCCTACCTAAAATTCTTTGAATTCTTTGCAGTTTTGTAAAATGCAAAGGAACTGATAGACTGCTTTCTTCAGATCTAATGGCATTGGCAACCAGACGATTATCTCTTATGAAAAGTAAAGATTTCACAGTAGCTGGTAAGGTTTTTTGATTTTTTAAATTTTGTTTGCTTGTTTATTTTAATGCAATGACAGAAATTACTCGTCTAGAGAACTCAAAAATAATCTAACAAGTGACAAGTAAATATATGGAGAAAAGCAGGTCTCCATTCATTAGAAGAGCTATAGACTGTACTGCCCCACAGCAGTCAGCTGTGCCAGTAATTTTGACATTCCTTTGCAAATTAGCCAGGCTTTGTGAGTACAGGTCTACTTTACTGCACAGGGGGGCTTTCAGCTCTTGGAATCTGGCAGGGGTTCAAGATCAAAGTGTTGCTTTGAACCCACTTGTTAGCCATGCAAAATAAACACAATTTACCTTGCAATAAAAAGCATCACTGAGGGAAAAAGAAAAAAAAATAAAATAAAAGAACATTTTTGAAAACTCTTCAAATGCAAATTCAACACTTACACTGTTGCTACTAAATTAGAATAAGGAAAAAATTATTAAAACATTGTAAAAAATTATCTACAAGTAAAAGTCTTCTACAAGGAAGGAGAAGTGGGTTTGTTTTTTTTCCTGATCACAATTGCAGACAATGCTTTAAAGCACAGAGAGCATCCTGATGTTGCCATAAAAAGTTCCCTGGCTAATTATTTGCCAGTACAACTGTTCACTTCCTGTGGTGGATTTATGCTAAATCCTGTTATTAGTCTTGCTCTGCAATTGCCATTGTCTGTGACTGGAAGCAAGGCTCAAAGGCTACAGTCAGCCTTTTATTACAAAACATGTGAATGGAGATTTGACCCAATGTTCGACCACTTCCCCTTTTGGTTTTATGTAAGCTGCTGAGCCTTTCCCTATAAATCACTATGTTGAAATGAACTTTTACTCTTGTTCTTCTCTTGAACCCTGTTGAGTCTGGGGTTTTGGTTTGGTTGTGGGTTTTTTGGTTTTGTTGTTTTTTTTTAACAAGTCATCTTCTTTCATTTTTATATTTTGGGGTTTGTTTGTTTGTTTGTTTGGAGTTTGTTTTTTGTTGTTGTTGTTTTCTGTTTGATTTTGTTGGGGGTTTTTTTTAGTTTTTTTTTCTTTTTAAAATAAAATTAGAATTGTTTAATTACAGTCCACCACCAAGGTTTCCTACATCATCGGAAACAAAACAAATGCTTGAAGTCTTGAGAACAGTGAAATTCTTGAATTCTTTTGAATTTAAAACACAAGCAAAGGCCCACCCTTATAAGTATACATTGTTTAAAGCATAATTTAAAAAATAGTTTACAGTACAAATGAAAAACTCTCTATCATAATATTGGCTGTGTATTTCTCTGCAGTATTTTATATTTTATGTGTTCAGGCAAAATCCGGCATACCTTTTTTACTGGACAGTGAAAGCTTGCTAATATATTGAGATGCAGGGATGAAAACTATCTGTAAGACTGAAACATATCTGAGACATTTAGTCATTAGAGATGGAGGACCTAGTCATGCAGTCATCACTCAGATTAAAATTCTCATTAAACTGATAGAGCCAAGCACTCAATAACGGTTAACATAGATTTACTTGCATAATTATGTCCAAGCTAGGTACCTGTTTTTGTTGGCACTTGAGTCACATACCTGTTGTTCTTTTTCATTTAAACTAAAATTTTATTATTTAAATTAAATAAACCTTTGGAAATAAAACTTACTATTAAAGTATTCTCTGCAATCTTTTTTGTCCTCGTACCAATATAAATTGGAAAACTTTAACTTAAATTAGTGTGGTTGAAATCCCTTTTTCTCTTGTTATGTTCCTGGAGATTTTCCACAGACTGAAAGAAAAGTAAACCCAAACTCGCAAACAAATGAGATAGAGGTGGATTCAGGGAATTGTCAGACTAGTTCCTATCACATTTCCAAAGGAGTAAAGGAAATCTTCCAATGATATCTAAAATACCTTTTACTGATTTGATAACCAATTGTTAACAAATAATAGGGTAATAGTTTGTGGGGCTGTTTTAAAAAAAAAAAGCTAGTCAGAGCTCTCCAGAGGAAAAATGTTAATAGCCAGTGGCTACTATGCCAACATGGATAAAGTGGCAGGCTGTGAGCACTTCCCTCCAACTCATTTCCACTACCAAAACATCTTCTTTCTTCCAGATCCAAAGTCTGAAGTGCCTTGTCCACGTTCTTACTGAATGCAACACCTTTATGAAGGCCGTGGGATGGACTTATCTGTATTTGTTCACCCAGATGACCACTACATGTGCCTCTGACAGGGGACTAGCTCATATTCACCCTCCAAACTCAAAACACCCCAGGAGCTAAGAGTTCAAACCACTAAGGTAGTGTTCATGAGGAGTTTATTAATAGTTGGCTACTACTCGGATTAACAGTTAATTTGTCATGTTAATCCACCCATGCATCCTGTTGAGCCAAATCCTGTCTTCCCTGACCCAAGCCTAAGGAGCTGGGTTTTGCTCAGGAGCATGCCTCAGGCAGCAGGAGGGTGTGATTGCTTTTTTTTTCCCCCCTCTTTGCCACAAAGAAGTATTGAAAATGCTGTGTCTATTCCACCACGATAACATCCCCACTAATTTTTCTGTGGGCAAAGCCCACCTCCCAGCAGAAGGAAGAATAGGATTTTTCTCTTTCTTTTTTGTGACTTTAAGTTGTTTGTGTTTTAAGTTTTTATTCTATTTTTTCTCCCACTTGCTTTGACTTCTGTTTTCTTTCTAAAGCGTCTTTTACAGATGTTTTTTTCAGTTGTTTTTTAAGAAGCAATGTCTAAAATAAATTATATTGTGTAAACTGCTGATCTAATTTGAGGAGAATGTATTTAAGGAGAATGTTTTACATATGACCTTTCTGAGAAAGTCACAATTTCTTCATGTAATCTGAAACGCCCATCATAATTTCTATAGACTTTGTTGACATCTCCTGCTGAGCGTGGAGCTGATCAGCTCCTGACTTCCTGGGAAAGAGCCCTGCGAACAAGGCTGCCCCTATTCCTTCCCGTTAGCCTGTGTTTCTGCCTTCTGGGCTGAAGCCTCCTCGCACTGAAGACAGCAGCAACTGGCTCTGTTGCTGTCAGTGTGTTGAGGATCAGCGTGATTTTGTCTGTGGGAAGCTCGCAAAGAGTCTGTACCTCCTGAATCCAAAAGCAATCTGACCATTTGGTAAATCTGGCAAATCAGACAAATTTGCTTTGCTACCGCGTCCACAAAAATTCCACATTTATTTACACAAAAATATTAGTTTGCATATTTTATGTGAAAGGGGGGGTGTCAGTCCTTTGTAGAAAGTGAAGTTTAGTTCCTAATTAACAATCTCTGTCCTGTAATTGTAATCATCTTATTAAATGCACAATTTTAGTGTGTGCAGACAGTGACAAAAAGAAACCATTCCCAAGTCAATTAATTCTACACAGTTTATTCCATCCTGGGATTTAGAGTTTTGTTTTGCAGGTTTAATGTAACTATTTACAATGCTGTTAAAAACAATATTTCAGAATATAGCATGACATTATTCTGAAAGTTCATCATGTTTTCACCAGTAACAAGACCACATATAATAAAAGCTATTAACAATCAACATTTGCCCATAGTTAGTCCACAGTAGGTATCTCCAAATAATTTTAAAGAAGTGCTATATAGCACCAAGTGGAAATTGTTGACAAATGTTAGATTTTATGGAAAACCTGGAAGATGGAATTTACAATGGTCATATAGAAAACGTATTTTTAAATTAACATTGATTATGGTTTCTATGAAAGGAAACATTATATTTTAGATTTCTTTTCCTTCTTACCTACTTATTTTTAAATTTCGTTGACAAAAAGCAACTATAGATTGCAACTCACTTTTCAAGGGGTGGCTTTGGGACAAAAACTCCTGCTTTTTGAAAAAAACAAAAACCAAAAAAATGCTCTACAAAACCCACAAAACTAACAAATTATGTAACATGTCTAATTTTATTCTGGAAATTGCAAAAGGTTAAAAATTGTATAGACCTTCCTGTTGCAACTTGTTGGGTAGAAGAGAGAGGAATCTACCAATAACTGCTATGCAGGAAAAGATGATGGAAAGAGTTCTTATTCAGTGGAGGGCAATGCTCAGAATGAGATTTTCACTTTTTAAGATATTTGCCATGCTGCTGACGTACCCCGATGTGAAACAGAAAGCTAAGAAAAAATGGGCTGTCCCACACTGTGCAGTTCTACATTTTGCAGGGGACTATCTGCTTCTGCCAGAGGAGAAGGCTGTCAAGTCAAAGCTACCTATATGGAAATGTGGCCCTATTAAAAAACCAAGAGTCAATCAGATGAGATAGCTGGCACTGTTCAGACAATGTCATGCAATTCTCAAAACAGAGACCGGTCTGTGGGGAACATGCCTGAAAAAGAAGCAAAAATTGTGCAAGTTAGTATTGAAGGTGGGACAAATTTGCTGCTGAAGTGAATCATCATTACAGTGTTTTTACCTCAAAAAAAAATCAAATGCTAGAGATGGCAAAACAAGACATCCCCTAAATAATATGTTTTTCCTTTCCGAAAGAGTAAAGAGCATAACAAAACATTTTGCAACAATATTGAAGTTAAATCGGGCTCCAGGTGACATTAAATTTGAGACTTCAAAATGGTTAGAGTGATCTCATGTACTTGATGAAATTAGTACTGCAGTAAGAGATCACAGCAGAATTTTACTACAGAAGGACCAACAACTGAATACAACAGCAGCTGAAATATTTATATTTTTATGGCGACCTTGCCAAACAAAAGAAAATTTAAAAGAAACAGAAATTATTAGCTTTTGGAAGGACCATATTTTCCACGAATTTGGTCATTGTTGTCTATAAGAATATTTCCATCTATAAAAGAGTTTGCACTGTATTTTCTGGGTATCTCCAGTATCTCTTTGCTAGGCTGTGTCCCACCACTCTTACAATCAAGTCCTTGATATAGCTTCACAACTTCTATGATGCTGCAGGTGTAAAAAAATCAAAGGCCTGCATCTCTTCATTCTTCCCTTTGAGCTTTCAAGTTCATGTTACCTGTATTGTGCTATACAGGCTGAAGGGTCTTAGGCTGAAATTTAAATTACTGAAGTGAAGACGTACTTATCTTGACACCTAAAAGTCTTGGCCTCCCTTTTGGGTCAATGGAAAAAGAATAGGTATTTCTAAGATATGGTTCATCTTATCCCAAAGCAGATATCTAAAATAAGTCAGATGAACTAGGTCTTTAAACTGTTTGTTTTTATCTGCTTACTATAAGAGGAGCCTGGGGCAGATAAATTCAGATGTACACAAGTCAATATTTGCTTCAGTGAATGCCACTCTTGAGAAAACAAGTTAAATATACAAATACAATGTTTTCAAAAATATGAGGCTTTCAATAGCTGCCATTGTTTTCCATATTTCATTGGGAACACTGGGAAGTATTAAAAACGTCTTTACATTGTAAGATATGTTTACAGTCTATAGTACGAGCACACATGAGTAGGTTCTGCTTGTGTTCCAAGCTGTAAAAAGCCACATGACAAACCCAGCACATTGCCAAACCCTAGCTAATACACCCTGGAAAGGTTTCCTAATTTAATTCCCAACTATATGAATTCTGGTAAAGAGTAAAAGAAATAGATTTTATGTACTTGAAAATCAGGATGGGATTTGGTAGTATCTTTCCATTTCTATTTTGCAACCATGTTCTTGTTCTTAGTAGCTCAATTAGGACACTTACATTGTTTCATAATTGATTTAATGAGGAGGATGATTTAAATGCAATATGTTGAGACAAATAATTAACTACTGCGGGTTTTTTTGGAACGATGATTAATGATGCTGTCCTAGATCCAAATGCATGTTCACAATGATGCATTCATAGGGATGTGACAGGTGATAATAAATGTGTTAACATTCAAGTATTGTACTCCAGTATGATCCAAGCAGGATTTCCTCTTATTACCTAGTTTACAATAAACTTTACTACGAAGCTGAAACAGGAAAGACTGCTCCAGTGATTTGTAGACTGCTGTAATTTTTTCTGTCTTGAAACCTATAATTTTATGAATTCCATCTTCCACCAAAATGAGCTTTGAGCTAATATACTTTAAGAGAACTAAAAGGAGATTTACCCTGAAGGTCTTTAGCTGCACGAATGGCACAATATGCATTTGTTTTAATGCATTTAGTGCTCCTTGTCACACAACATGCAGAATTACCCATACTGTACTCAGTGGAGCCTCTTCCCGTCTTCTGTCTAAAGCCAGTGTTTTCAAGCTTTGCATGGGAGATTTGTAATTACAAGGGAGTCAGGGTGTTATCTTGGTTGGATCAGGGGCTCTCACTTGTCTTTTCTTAAGGATAAACTCTTCAATTAATTTGAGAATGACAAGGTGATCCAATACTAATAAAATCTTCCAAGAAGTCATTGGGAGTTTTCTTGTTTCACAGCTGCATCAGCAGATCCAGGACAAAGTTTCGAGGCTAAGTGCTGATCTGCATGGAAGGAGATGGGACATGAGGGTGGTTGTGTTGGCTAGAAAGGACAAAAAGTATGAAGAATAAAATACAAATACAGAGATTTAATGCCCAGTTGCTGTAAACAGGCAGATGAGCCTATTGTTTGGTAAGTAATTACACTGATTAACAAAATGTGAGGTTTGTGAAGCTGCAAACTGTTGATAATTTTCCTCAGAATACAAAAGAGGTCATCTCAAAAATATTTTGCTTAATTAGTGCGTGATGACTTTTCTGGCTCCGTGGAGGCTTGGTTTTCACAATTAAATTAATTTTCCCTTTCCATTTATTAGCATATCTACACACTATTTAATTATATATACTCACAAAAATATGGTGCATATCTGCGAGCAGGCTCAAGGCCCAGCTTTTGCTTGATGCACATATGAATGCAGTTGAATTGTATAATAATGCCTATATACTTTAAAGACGTGCACTGTAGCCAAAACATGTCTGCTTGCATTCCTCATTTCACTTAAGTGGCTTTTCTTATGAAAAGGTTTTGTTTGTATTCCTGCAGTTGGTAAAAAAAGGAGCTGCATGCCAAAAAGAAGCCCCTAAAACACAGTGGAAAAGGTCCTGAAAAGACCTCCGCCACCTGTTTTTGTTCAGATATTAAACTAATGTTTAAATACTTAACAAGCCTCTAGAATTTAACATCACCAGTTTACAGCTCAGGAACTTGTGATTCTGAGGGGTGAAGCCTCTATGCGCAAGCAAGGAAATGCCAGAAAAATAACTGCCATTTAAAGAACATTTAAACCATTTAAACTAACCATTTAAAGAACAAATGTGCAAAAGTGACATTTTATCTCTTCATTCAGGAATCTGTAGAGTCAAGCTGAAGCAATATGGTCCACCACAATTTACTTGGTTTATTTACTCACTACTGTAAAATTCCTGGTGCAGTTTCTTGTTGGATTTCCTCAGGAATGTAGAGTTCAAATATACTGGAGAAGCACAAACGCAGTCTTAAGTAACTTCAGTCAGTTTGCTCAAGATTTTGTAAAGCAACTTTAGTCAGTTGATTTTTTCTGCAACTCTAAAACCTGCTGATTTCAGCTTAACTCTGTTAAATTTTTGCATTCCTCTGCAATCTCACCAACACATCACAATCACTGTAAATGTTTTCACATTGAAATTAAAGATGTAAATGAAGTACTTTGGTTTCTGTCTGGTTTTAGTTACAATGTCTGTTTGTTGACATCTCACATGAAGGCCTGCTGTGTCTCTGGCTCTGTCTACTTCATTTCCCCTCTAATTAGGCTTTGCCCTCAATTAAGTTAATGATGCAACTTTTCCTATAGATCATTTGCCCCTTCAATCAATTAGCGGAATATGAAGGGTGCATCCCTCTTTGGCTTTGGATTTGCTTGCCTCAGGGCAGAGTGTTCAGTTCACAGAAGTACTTAGGCAAAGCAAGCTGTTTGCTCTGAAATATATAACCTGACTAAATTAGGGCTCACAGAAGTATGATCTTGATTAAAACAGAGGAACCAACCAACCAGAAAAATCCCCAAACCCCAAAACTAGACAAACCTCAATTATTTATGACAGTATTGAAACAGCTACAGCCATCTGGAGCACTAGAGAAATTATAGAAATTCATCAGATATTTAATGGCAAACATTTTTGAGTGCATGCATTCATGGACAAAAGAAGAGCAAGACTAAGCAGTGGCTCCCCACAAGCTTTCTTCTAGATTCCTGCCTTCCTTAGGTCCCATCGCTGATTGTTGTGATGAGATCCTCCCTTTCCTAAGTATTTTCTGACCTCCTTCTCAGTGAAACTGCTCGGTTGGCAAAACTTACCACCAGAAAACAGTCCTCAATGTCCTATGCTACCACCTGCTGCTCCCCTGTGAGCTGTGTTCATGACCATGTCGCATTGGATTTCCCATGGTTAAAATCAGTCCATCCCTGGTGTGATGTAATCCCAGCTTGCTACCCTAACACAGTCATGGGCTCGTTGCTCATGCTTGCTCTTTTAGCTTCACCATCCAGTGCACTTCCAAATGCAGCCCATCTCATGTTTTTCCTTGCAGGTTCTTATTTTTCAAGTCTCACCAAAAGAATATTTGTCTCTGCATTGATTAGCTCCACATCATTACTCTACCCTTCATTTCCTTGCTTTCCTACCTCATTTCTCCTCTTTCCCTGTCCTTTTTGTCTAAAACTCTACTATGAAGTAGTTGTACATATTATTCAATCATACTTACAATTTCTGCAATATATTCTGCCTCTTATCGCATTTGTAAATTTCCTTTTTCCTCTTAAGGAAGCAAAATAAGCCCTGCGTGCTCTTCTTTGAAGTCTATATGCCATATATCAGCTCTCATTTCTTCTTATTTCCAGTCTGTTTGCTTCACAGACTTAGCTTTGGTGATAAAAGAAGGTGTGATTTTTGCCTTCAGGTAACTAACAAGCAGGAGCTGTCCTGAGGTGAAAACAAAGTAAAGATCAAAGCCTGTTGGTTTTACCACAAGGTAAACTTGCTGAGGTCAGCCATACACTTTGGCCAGAAGCTGACCTCAGCAAGTTTACCTGGTGGTAAAATGACAGAGATTGCTCTTCACTGTGTTTTCACACAGGAATCTACTGTGCCTTTTAATTATTTGGGGTAAAAAATATTACCTCTTTTCATTAGGCAAAGGAAACCCTTCTTCTCTTTTTTTACTTTTTCTTAGTCATATCTCTTAAACTGCAAATGACATAATTCTCTTTACTCATAAAAAATTCTTGATTTATAAATAATCCTCTTTCTAAAACCAGATAACTCATAACTAGCCCTGGCTTTTTTTCTGAGTTGCTGACCTCCAGTTTGTTTGGATTCACTGTCTGGTTTAGAAGACAATCTTTGGGTGAAGTGATCTGCCTTGGTCTGTGCTTGTTCACAGCTATGCACACAATCCCCCTCATATACAAATGATCCTTAGGACAATGGAGAAAAGAGGTCCTTGCTTAATGGCCTCCCTTTTAGCACTAGCTAAAAATAAGATGTTAGCAAGGTCTAATGCCTGCTATAAAATATTTCTCTTTAAAAAAGAACCCAATAACTCCTAGTTATAGTGGGAACATGAACTGAGGAATCTTGAAATACGAAGATTGTAGAGGCCACAAAGGCAGCTCTAGTGAGGTGAAAACAGCAGCAAACAGGAAAGATTCTTACCTTGGAGATGCTGGGACACATTCCAACCAGGACTTTATAACCCTGAGGAAAAACTTTCTGAGTCTTAATTTAGCCATGGTGAATTCAGCCTAGGTATCAGCACCTGCTAGCACCAAGCCTAGCAGTGCGGCACACCAGAGCAGGAAACTGTCGTCACCTGCCCAACAGCTCTTGGCAAGATGCTTCATCAGTTAGAAAGCATCAGGATTTCCACTGGACAGAAATATTTTATACTGACTGATGGCAGAGTTGTGTTTTATGTTTGAGTGTATAGCCTGAAGAAGAAAAGAAGAAAAAAAACAAGAGAAAGCCTTAGACTGTACTTCAGAACAGAAAATCAAAAGAAGCAGTTTTACAGTATCCTCATTATCCAGCTTCCCTCACACCTTCATACCTGCCCTGGACATAAATACGTCCATCTTCAAAACTGAGCATTGTGTAAACGGCTCACTTTGCCTTTCAGTACTCAAATGACATTCTGACCCTGCAGAATTACCCTATGTAAATAGGCAAATCTAAATGACACCCATTTTACTAAGGGGGGAAATAAAAATATGTCACAGAAGATAACTTGTCTGAGACCACACAGCAGGTTGTTTTCAGCACCAGCATAAGCCCAGAACTACTTGTTGCCTGCCTTTATCCAGTCCCCGGTGCAACTTATACTGTAGGATCCTGTAATGGTTTCAGTTGAAAGGGACCTAAAAGGTCATCTCGTTCCAAGTCTCCCACGAGGACACCAGGGCAGGGACACCATGTGAGTGCTTCAACTGACTTCAGTTTAGAAATGTGATAGAACTTGGGGTTTTTTCCATTTTTTTTTTTTTTTGGAGAAATGTAAATCAAGCATTATTGAGGGTCTCTCTGTACCCTTTTGAGTTGTATATAGCATGATGTCTGACTCCTCTGAACTGCTTGGTTGTATTCATTTGCCACCTTTGCAGCACATATTTGAGTACACTCCTAAGCATACAATGTGTGTGCAAAGTTCACTTTGATATAGCACAACATTCTTCCAGTCATAAGTGTTATCACTCTGTTGGTTTAAATCTAATTTGCATGTCGAGAGACAAGCAAAGGAAGACAATGTTTTACCATATTTCGAATAAGCAGATAGCCAAAGGCTCTTTTTTTCAGATAAATAGGAAAGAGGTAATTTATTTATTTAATATACATAGTTAAATAAGGTCATTTTTATAAAGCAAGCGTGTCTTTAAATTATACTAAACATACAGTATTTGTTCCTGTCATAGTTCATGATGTATCCTCACAAAGAATGACAAGGACATGTTCTTAACACTTATACACTGCCCACAGATTTCTTAAGGGAAATTGAATAAAATGCAGGGCAGCACATAAAACTGGATGTCTTGAATCAGTGATTTAAGAGGAACCAGTATCATGCAACATGTATTGAACATGTATTTGACACACCATATCCTTGGAAACACAGCATTTTGATGAACAGACGTTCACCACCTCAACCACCAGCTGTTTTAATGAGTTGGGTAAGCAATAAAGATAATGCAATCACAGTAACTGTTAAACCTTTAAAGCAATGGGGTCAGAATGGTAAAGGATAGGATTCGTGTCAACCAAAATATGGCATCGAGTCTGAGTCGGACTTTTTTAGGCTCTTTATGTCACAAAGGGAAGTGATGGACATCTCCAAAGGGCAGATCATGACTTTGTAACACCAATGACTAAGAGTGGTGGAAAGAATTGCCCGGTGAAGGTGGCTTTTTTTTGATTGATTATAGAGCCCCCCCCGTAAGTGACTAGACCAAGATCCTTCTTTCCACATGCCTTTCAGCAGCAGAAATTCAGCTCTGATCCTGCAACTGCTAAACACATACACAAATTTAAGCACATGGCTAATCCTAGCAAAGTGGAGGATCCTCTTGGAGCATTTACAGTCAAACATATATGACTGATTGCCTATTTAGAGACTAAAATAAGCCTTCATCAACATATTCTGAGACTCTGGCCATTCCTATCTAGAAACTCAAACATATCTGTGATTTTCTAATTTTATGATGTAGAGCCTAACTGGAAAAAAGCCCAAAACAAACAGTTGCATAGACATAATGTTAATTTCAAGTAGCATAGAAATCTTTGGTCTGAGTAAGAATTTCTTTGAAATAACTTGACAGCTGGATTTTTTTTTTTTTTTCTAATCTACTCTGGAAAAGCAAGAAATTTGAGTTCTCACAAGCACACATTTGAAAGTACATTTTGCTTATAATATGGTATAGCTCTCTTCAGAAAACAATTATGTGGACACAATGGGAAGGACCAAAAGTAAACCTTTGCATTAGTCATATTGCATCAAAAGAAAAAAACAATCTGTAACATGATGGATGTTCAACCAGGTAGACAATGGTCAACTCAGCTTCCCACCTGCTTTTATCCAATGCTATGATGGAGGGAATTATGTGTCAATGACGGAGCATATACTTCTTGGAGGAGTACATTTTATCAATTATTCTTGGTGACATTTTTGTGTCATTGCATCGCACTGGTTTCAGCTTACACCAAGAAATCAAAAATTTATTGTGTTACAGCTATCAGATGTAAATGGCAAGAGGATTCCGCTACTAAAATTAATGAGAAGGAATGTTGAAGTCTTTTTTAAAAAAAAACCTATTTCAGCAATTTTCTTCATATTTCTTCATATTTGAATGATTCCTTCCTCTTACAGAAAGGAAACAGAAAGTAGTGAAAGGGTATGTATAAAGAAATGAAAGTGGATAAAAAGTGAGGAAGACCTCCACCATTGGACTATGTCTGTATGAAAGCTTTTGTAAGTAAGAAAAAAAGTGCATTTCCTCCCTCAAAATAACCAAATGATCTGACATTAAAAATTAATAAATAAATAAACAGCAGGAATCTGTTTCGATAAAGCAAAATTTGAAAGTTTTATTGATTCAAATAAATTAAAAACATTTGATGAGTAAGGAATGTGATTGCTGATCTCTTGTCCCAGGACAAAGGCCCTAAGGTTGAAATAACTTTCCTCCTCCTCAGCTATTCTCTCATCTTTGTAAGGAGTACTTCATTTCAACTACATTGCTTTGTTTTATTTCTCTCAATAGTCATTAGATTTCCTCTGTTTTTCCCTTTGCCTTCCTATTCAAGAGGAGAGATGTGCTTTCTCTCTCAGCTAGACAAGTCAGAGTTCTCCACCTGCTTTTCTTCTTTCCTAACACCTCAAAGAGCGCTCACAAAAAAAAAAGAATAATCACTTTCCTGTGGAACAGGGAGTGGGAAGAAAGAAAAGAAGGAGTTTTTGAAAATTGAGCTGTAATATTTTTGAGGTTATTTCTTCAACTTCTGTTGCTTTATCTGTGGAGAAGTAACTCTTTGTCTATCACGTAAGCCAATGCAACATTCTTTCCAGAGCCAGAGATGTGATCTGTATTGTCTGGACAGGGGACCCTGAACATGGAACACCGGCATCACTGGTGAAGAAGGCACTGTGCTTTGTGCTGCCGTGTGCTGGACCACACATCAGAAAGCCCAAGACTTGTCAGTGACATCCTTCACCTCCCCCAGGTAGATTCCACTGAGGAAAATGTGCGGATGTGACAGAGTGTACAGATCACAACAGTTAGGAAAGACTCTGTGTAGAAGAACAGATACTAATAATGGGTGTCTGGAAACCATAATGAATACAAAAAGAAAGAAAAGTTGAGACAACAACTTTGATGTCATGAAGAGGTGATGTTTGTGATTTGGGGTTTTTCCTCTTTGTAAAAAATTTTCCTCTTCCCACCATATCTACATGTGTCTTGTCTGGATTTTGTTTCAGTCAGCTATTTGGCACCTATCTGCACATTTCAGCAATTTACAGTACTGTATTCCTTTCTGCAGCCTTGCTCTGTGGGACTGATGACTGATGTCCAAGTCCTGAACTGTCTTAGGACTCCTGTCTCAGTAGTTCCGGACTAACGCCTGTGATGCAGGCAGCAGGCTACACTTTTCATTACAGCCCCCAAAAACCAGAATGGCATCATTTAAAATGGCAAATAATAACTAGATACATATTTTCCAACAGCTGCAAGTAGACAGTAAAAAACTATTTTCTTCTATATGTTTGAACTTTAGGAAAAGATTGGTTGCAATGGGGCAAAAGTGAGGAAAAACTGGAACAGCATCAGTGCCCAGAGCCTCAGCGGGGCTCTTGATCCCAAGCACTGAAAACGGTGTTTTCTAAAAAGTTTCCTCTCCCAATGAATGTAATCCTTAGCCACCACACTTCCTTTTCAGAAAGATTGAAAGGTTGTAGGCCTGCACAGAAATTATTCACTGTTTTCAAGGTGTCTGGCTGAGAAGAAAGGGCAGTTTACAACAATTCCCTTGAACAGTGGTCATGGAGCTTGTGAATTATCTGTGGGCAGATTCGAAACAATAATTTATACAGCTGTTTAAGAGAGCAAAGACCACTTAAAAGGGAAAATTAGTATTCATTTAAAAGTGTATATTGTCAAGCTGATTTAAAGTATTTTATTTAGTATTGGCAGGGTACATTCATTCTGAAACATTCACAAAGATTTTTCTCATGAACCAGAAAAAAATGGAGGCGGTTTCTTTTTATTGCTGTTGGGTTGCTATGATTCCAGTTCCACTTACACAATTTTTGTTGCATATCAGAAAGGCATAAAGATGCTTCAATGTAAGAACAACAGTAAAACAACTTTTGGAACAGTTTTGTTTCACCTCCAGACCTCTCTGTTCTTACAAAAATGTCACTAGGAAAGATTAAACACACAGCTTTGAGGAAAATGCATGCAGCCTTGATAGCTGGATTGAAAGAAGAAATCAGCCACAAACTATATGGAGAATATTGACATTTTTTAGGCACTTGTTGAATTAATTTTTTTTTTAAGTTTGTACAGAACTACTAAAGAGAAAACAATGCCAATATAAATATTGCCTTAAGTATTGTTCATTGCATTTTCAGGACAGTTGAGGAGGCATCACTGTGAGGCAAAGCACAGTTTTAGTTCAGGAAGAGTCATGATGGTAACCTTTGATCTTTACTTCCTATAGTTAATACCATAATAATTCCTTTTATCTCATTGTGTACATACCCATTCCTAGGAATTAAAGCCAGTGGTTGTGCAAGAAGTTATTTGTAGTTGAAATGAAGAACTTGGATGATAAATCAAGAGGTTTTTCTAACTTGTGATGAATCATTTTTATGCTGTTTTGCTCTCTCCAGTGCTGCACCAACTCCAGTTCATACCAGCACATAAAAGACAATGTATAAACTATTGTCTGCTTATTTATTTAAATAAATTGCAACCTTTTGGGAGAAGAAGGGCATTTCTTGTGTGTCCGTGTGGCTCTAAGCACAACCTGAGTACTGTAGTAGCAAGTAAAGGGAAATAAACAAAAGTGAAATGAAAGAAAGACTGACAAGTTTTAGTTGGAAACCCCCCTCAATTTACCCTAAAATGGAAAACTACTTAGTGGGATCACCCTCCCCAACTTTCATCTTACCTTAAAATGGTTGCATTTAAAATATGTCAGCAGAATCACTGTCTGGGAATGTTTCCTTGTTGACAATAAAAGGAGCCTAAAATGACTAGGTTAGATGTAGACATCAATATTATAGATAAGGAAATGTTTCCTAATCTAAATTATTCCCTACAGACCACACATTTTAATGTTATGATGCTGAAATTAAAATAGTTTCTTCATGGTGCTTGTGGTCCATCAAGCCTGATTACCAGCAATGCCAAATGTTCAAAATTCCTTCATATTTCAGAATTTAACTGTGTAAAGCCAGTGTAAAAATCAGTCTCATTAGGGCCCTTTTAAAATGAGATGTACACAAGTGCTCAAGGGCAGCTTGAAGCCCAAGACTGTAATCAGGAGTGATTTGGCTACAGTGACAGCAGTTTGTTGCAACACTGAGTAGGAAGAGGAAAGGGACGTGGAGAGGGGCTGTGTAACTACCTGGCCACCTTGTCATCCTGAGACATGAACAATTCTTCAACATTATAGCAGCACAATGCTCTCTTTCCTCTCCCTCTACTCTTCCCACTTTCCTCTCAACTGGCGAATTTTCCCCCTGTGTAGGTAGTATCAGTTATTCTGTACACAACAGAGGGTTTTAGATAGTTTCCATCATTATTCTCTTAAATAGATTCTAAACTACAGAGGAAAGTAAAATTAAACACATCTATAGACAGGGTTGTCTCTAGAATGCATTCACTCTAATGACAAAGGATAAGCACATAGAAATAGTCTGTAGAACATGAAAAATGTGATTACAGTTCATGCACATAATTTATCTTCTCTGTTGCACTTTGATAACTTATTATAGTCAATAAAACCATTTTTCCTTTCTGTGAATACAAGTCTGATGTATAACAGTGAATTATCCTTCCAGAATAAGAATGCAATCAAAATCAATCTACTGCCTGATTAATAACACAGAAAGTTGTCCAGCAGCCAAAATAGTCTCAGTGAGTCCATATACTGCATGTGTATATAGAGACATATGTAGATACACATACTCGCCTATTACTCTTATCATATTTGTTCCTGTTAAAATATTTATGAGTCAGTACAGGAACAAATAGACAAGTGGAAGAGATAAATCAAATAAAAACATGAAATGTGTTTCTTGTACAGCTAACTATGCACAGTTAGAAATTACGCATATTTCTCAGAAAGGGCCATACACAAATCATGTCACATATAGCATCGACATCTATGCAAAATTTTGAACAAAAAATAGAAGTAGATGACAATTAATGTGAACCACATTTGTTCTTGATTATATTTGCAGTGCCATTTTGATTCAACCCTGAATATAAACTATGTGTAAAGAATTGCTTTAACTAAGTATGGATCAAAGGTTGAATCTTGCAAACTTTCACAGCAGAATAGTGCTACTGATAGGCACCTGATCCTGGTTAACTCAGAGTGCAAGGCAAGCTCCATGTCCACAGGAGTTTCCTTAGCAGTAGGTTTAGGCATCCTAAATTTAAATCAAAAGTGAAAAGGTGCTTTGGAAAAATTCTTCCCCTGATGTATTTCTCTCTCATGTCAAAGTAATGTTAAACCCAGGACTAATTTGTTGCGATATTATGCTGTAATATTTCCCTTGGCTTGTGTCCCTTTTTATTTAATTAAATGTCATCAAAGATTTCATTGTCAGACTAAAACATTTGTATTCTATTTTTTTATATCTTAATGGAGCCAGTGAAGAAATAAAAAGTGGAAGTGCCATAGGGAGTGCTTTCTTCCAAACGTTTTATGACTGTGGACTGTCTGTAGGTAATTTAATATACTCTTTGCCTTTCTTGGTATATTGTGTACTAAAAGATCACCAGGATTAATTTAGATTCAAAGGAAATATTGGATCCCAAACCATTTTTGTTGTTCTATTTCCATTTCTTGCATTATATGATTACTTTGTGCATTACTGATTTGCATGTAAGTCAACCTATTTCAAATCAACTCCACTGTCTTAATGGAGGCAGAAAGAGAGGAGGCTTTCACTCAGCTGCACAATCTGGTTTTCTTTTATCTTCTCCAGGATTCACTGGAGGTATGTGTTCGCAGCTAGAACAAGCTTTGCAGAGATACAGCATAAAGAAAACAGTGTGTTCTTCCTCACATCGCCCTGCTGGCATGTTTTAACTCAGGAGTAACATTACCAGCATTGAGGAGATCAGTTTTACACCTGGGGCTGCCTGCTGGGACTGTCAGAAAGTGTGCCAAGTGGCATCCACTGTCCCACCACACAGACACCTTTCCACCAAGATCACTGTGACACTACCTCCTTCATCCACTTCGTAAACCAAGCCTTAAAAGATTCATATTCTGGATTTGAACTGGCTACCAAAGACTAAAATGATTTTTGTTACCATTACTGATCTCACAGGTACTATTGCATGTTGGAAAAGGGCTTTAAATTGGCCCTTTGAGTACCATGGGAGGAAGAGTTTTAGCTGTTGTATGCATCTGTGACGAGACAATACTCTAGAATATTTGATAGGGTGATTGCGCCCTTGTGATAAAAACACTTGTAAGTATTGAGGAAAGCAGGGAAAATTTGCCTTCACAAATCTAGTACTACTCTTAGCCCATGTTCCTGTTGATGAGATCAGATGCATTCACGTGAGCCGTTCTTAACTGAAATGAGCTCAGCAGAAATGGGGAGTTATGGCGGGTAACAAGAAAAAAACACGCATTGTTATTTGTACTTAGGGATAAAAAAGGTAAGATTAACTGATTCCCAGGGAATAAAATTTGGCTTGACCCCAACCAGCATGTTCAGGGGTCCCCTGCCCTGCACTCCTTCCCACTGTCATCTCACAGGCTCCATCGCCTCATTTTAAAGTCATATACCTGCAGGTCACTTGCTAAAGAAAAAAATTGAGTTCTCTGGTGATGGGTAATGAAGAAAACCATGAGATTGGCATTAATGGCTACCTCAGGTAGGGTAGAGGAGTAGATATGGAGGGCGGGGAAAGGAAACTAGAATGAGAAGGAGGTAGTACTGACCACAAAGAAAATTGTAAAATCAGCAAGGAAGAGTGTTGACATGCTCTATTTTCCAAAATGAAAAATAAAAAGAAAGATAAGTAAAATATTTAAATTTCATCAGACAGATTACATGTCAGTGGCATAGGCAAATGCTGGCCTAGCATTTATGTTTTGAATGTCTGTGGATTCAATTTACCTCTTTTTAAAAGATCTTGAAATCATTTACTCTGAGAAACAAATCCACATAAATATTGCTTAGAGCCTCAACATTCAGGAAATATGAAAATGAACAAAGGTACAGACTGCGTTGTTTTATTTTGCATTAAGTGTTCAATGTCCCTAACAATGACAGAACATAAAGTGACATTAAATTTAATGAGAGAATATCAAAATTTATCTACCTTTTAACAACAAATTTCAAGACATTAAGGTTTTTGTAAACATTAAAGGAGTCAGACATGCCTATACTTTTCTGCATCTGTCACATTATTCATGGGCACAGTCCCATGGACTGTTTACTTGAGCAAATGTACATATGTGCGTAAGCATTTAGAGAACAGAAGCCATTACCAATCAAAGTTTCCAGCAAGAGGATTTTTGTACTTCTGGAGCAACTAACTCAAACAGAACAGTGCACTTCGATGGTTTGGTTCAGGCAGATGTGTGATTCAGAACATCTTTTATTTATTTATTTTTCTCCTGGTATTCAGTAAATATAGCTGGGCAATTAGCAACAGTTAAATAGCTACAACATTACCAGCACTGAATAATTTACTAATTGGCAGAACAATTCCCATCTCTTCCATTTGACCGGATATTTATTTAATGTGTGTGCTTGATATGCAATATTTACTCCTGATAAGTTGGGGGAGGAAAGTGTATTTGCTTTTGCTAAATAAGGAGTAGCAAAACTTGTGGCTGAACATTATTATGAATATGACATTGAAAATGGAAATAGAAAAACACTTCCATACTTTTTTTGTCAAATGTACGATGTCATTTGTGCTCTACACTTTTTAATCATGATCATTAGCTATTCAATGAAAAAAGATTAAATGTTATAGGTCTCAAAAAGTTCTTCAAAGCCTTTTTATCCATTAGTTTTTATTGTAGCTTTTTGGCTAAAGTAATTTAAAATATTTTGGAACATTTTTCTTCTTAAACAAAGATAAGAATTTAAAAGTGAAATTCTTAAAAAGGGCTAAAATGATGAGCTCTTTGTAAGAATACATTTGTAATACAACTTCTCCTGTTTTTATAACATGGGCAACCTATATTCTGTTCATGTGGTTTTCAAAGAGGAAACTTCTATTTTCCTCATTTGGTATGAAAACAGTAACAAAGTGAACATGGTTTGTTCTCAATTTCTTTGCACTATCTGATCTTTGTAAGTAATCTATAAAGACTTAAGCCACAGGACATGCAGGATACTCAAGTTACAAGTGCCCTAGGGTCTTAAGAGATTTTGTCTGTGTCATAATTTAGAGTTGAAACAGGGAACGTGTGAAGGTTAGTGATTTAAGTCTTTCAGTTCTGGCATTTTAAAGGTAGCAGTGCCATTATGAGTAGGAAAAACATTTTATCTGCCTTCTTACATTCAGATTTATTTGCCATCATTATCTATGTCCTCCATTGCTGGTCACACTGATAATACCCCAAATAAAAAGAATTCCAAATAATTCTGTGCCTGATGGAGTTCTATCCAAATAAATTGATCTCTCTTCTTTTTTAACATTAAAATATGATGCCAACAATCAGGATCAAGCTTAAAATATTTTTTTAAAAATATAAAATAAAAAATAATTCAGCAGTGATAGAAAGTTCTCCTGAGAAAAGCAGCAAGCAAAACTTTGTTTTAAAATAATACCTTGAAGTGTGTTTATTGGTTTCAGTGGAGGAAAAGCAGAAGTTTGACTATTTCTCCAGTTGTAGATGCACATACCTGAGAGGCTTGAAAATGTAAGTCACAATGAGAAGCTCAGCTGGTACAAATCAGCATGGTTATTGAAGCTGGTGGAATGATAGGAGGTTTTCACCTCCTCTGCATCTGGTCTTCCTACAAAGTGAACAGCTGATGATTCAAAAGGTACAGAACATCTGTACAAGCAAGGGAGACACCTTCCGTGTGCATCTTGTTAAAAGTTTGTGGCTTTGATTAAAGTGAATTCAATGCCTGCCTGACAGGCAAGATTGACAGAACAGGAAACCGATGTCTTCCATTAGCCCCAGAGCAGATAAAAGCAAAGGCAGGAAGACGCAGCTCCCCCCACTCAGGAAGCATTTCCTTTAGGACAGAGCAAGCCATTAGCTTTCAAAGGTTTTCACTCCTTGTGATGAGAATGCTGAATGTCAGACCAGTCATACATTAATGTCTGTTTATGCCAGTATGCATTTTTTTTCCTTCTAGGAGATGTTTAAAAAAGAGGCAAGGAACGGAGGTAGAAAGAAAACCAATCAGCAGTTTACAGACTCTTTGCTAGACACAGCATCTCTGCTGCCAATAATGTATGGGACTATCCACCATGTCCATCTTGTAAACTTGTGAATTTAGGATATTTCAGAGCATAAACAAACACAACTGAACCAACCATCACTTTATAGTATATAAATGATTCAGCTTTTTAGCATGGTTTTATTTCCTGATAACTGTTACTCAATTCTGAGTCCAGCAGGGTCAGTAGGGTCTCTTGCAAAGTCTACTCTTGTCAGTACTCTGGGTGTCTAGGAGATTTGGGGACAGAGAAGTTCTCTATAGATAGAAATTTTATTGGTCTCCAAATGAGGAGAGGATCAAGCTCTGCCTCATTTCTTACATCTAGCTTTCTAAGTACATACAAGATACTAGAGGTAAGCCAAACTGCTCCGAAAATTTTGGTGTATTTACAAGTGTAAGAAAGAGAAGATTTTTAATTTTGAAATGCTGTTTACCATTGTATCTGGATTTTTTTATGCAAAACAAGAATTCTGCAATCACTTGGGGAAAAAATGTGAAACCCTGTTAACAGCAATAAAAGCCTGCTATTACTTCTCTAGCATTTAGAACCCAATTTTATTCAGGTTTTTTCTACACAGGGTTTTGGGTTTTTTGACATATCTAGTAGGTTAAAGGATAACACGTGCCATTCTAAGAAAGCACTATGAATGTGAAAGCTAATAGATTTTAAAAAGTTTAACAGTCATTTTATTTGCTATCTTCTTCTGAGTCTTTCAGCCAATTTTTGTGTGTTTACTACTGCTTTCATCTGGAGTGTTCTCCATGTTTTTTTTTCCCTTCCTTTGTTATCATATGAAACACTAGCACAAACAACCATAGCAAAGAAAAAGAAAAAAAGAAAAATTTTGCCCATGAAATGCAGTCCAAGTTAGACACAGTATCATAAATAAATAGAGCAAGACCAGTAAGTGAGGAACTGAGGAAATCAATGACAGAAAAGGGAAAACAGCCCTTTTCTTCTTGCATGTACACTGTAAATATTTATTTTGGTCTTTTTACCCTGATACAATCACAGGTGTGAGGAGAAGTGGCTGGTGCCAACCTAGAGCATATTGACAGAAAGGTAGCTGCTGAAAGTGGGGCTTTAAGGAGGAACCTTAAGGAGGCAAGCCAACACTGTGGGGGCCGAGACACATCTGATTTACAGCATTAATTGCAGGAGTTAAACTGTGGAAGCTGTGCTGAAACCACTGTGCCCGGAAGAGAAGGTTTGTGACACTGAACTGCCTGATGACACAGACACACCACTGCACTGGCTGCTTCCCAGCATGCAGCCACCAGCACCACCAGTGCCTTGGAGGAGGAACCAGTGTAGGTACAAGAAGGAAAAAGTCCCTGCCATGGGTCTTAGTGATCATACCCAGAGGGGCAGGGAAAGGAGAAGAGAGAGGCTGAAACAGAGGCGGTTGGGTGATGATTCACAGTCTACCGAGTCCCTGACGAAAATGAAATTTGACTTCTGCCAGTGTGGCTGTAAATGAGCTCACTTTTGGACACATTTGGATGCTTCTTCTCACTGCAGACCAGAGGGTATTCCTGAGGGAAGGAAGGAACTTAACATGTCTGGCCTTGCACTTCTACAATACTTGGATGTCTCAGACATGCACACATTTTTAGGATGTTAACGTTGCTGGCAATACAATGTTGCTAATATAGTATTACTCAAAAAAACCTCAAACAAAAATAAACAAACAAACAACAATCTACCAAAAAAAAACCACCCACAAAAACCTCCTCAACTGGAAAAACCCCAAATCTTTGGAAGTTTTATATTCTCACTGACACATGAGGACTGCAGAAGATATAAATCTAAGATACAAGTGTCAATGCCAAGATACAAATCTGGAAGACTGCAAAGTATTGATGTGGGAAACTTTCCAAGGACATCAGATGTTGAAAATGGAGTGGGCAGGAAGAGTAAGTTAATTGTACTTGGTGTCTTCTGAAGAACATTTTATAAAATAAACATAATAAAAATATTGCTCCTACCAAAGCATTAAATAAATAACATTTACAGCCATCTGAACTTCAGACTGACCACCAGCAGTGTGGGACATCACAGTTTATTTTTTATATAGCGGATGGTATGTTCTTTTTTATTTTCATGAAACACATACACACACCACCACATACATATGTTCTTAAAATAGAAATGCTATTCATGAACCATATACACCTGTTTCTCAAAAGAGAAGTTCTTAAGAAAGGAATGGAAACTGGAACTCTCCACATCCTAGTTGTTTGATCTTTCTTGATTGTTTCGTAAGTATATTTATATATAATATATTAATACATAGCTCTAAATACAACTCATATCCCACACAAACGTAAGACTTCCTATGTTTACTGTAATTATTTACTGCAATACCAGTGTAAGACATAGAGTCCCTTACAGTCACCAAATAATTTATGTTTTGACATTGCATTGTATCAATAAGGCTAGAAGAGCTTCTGCCTCTGCATTCTCCCTTTTAACAAATCCCAAATGACATCCCATGTTATGCTTTTGCTTCTATAAACAATTAAATCATATGTTCACATATATTCACAGCTTTCTGTAAAAGGAAAATTTCTCACTGGTGGAAGAATTTGCATTCTATATTATATGCTTGCTTCTAGTATTTCAGGCCCATTACTAATCCAACCAATTACTCTGCACATAAACTATAATAGGCAGATCTGATCTGATTATATCTTAGTCTCACTTATTTCTTATTTTTCCCAGTTTCTTTTACATAGCATGTAAGACATTCTCCTAAATGAACTATGATATTGTGCTTAATTGAAAACCAGCATGGGTAGATGTGATTTGGAATCATTTCACAGAATATAGACATCAGTATCTCAATCACCATAAATCATAGTGCAGATGTAGTTAACATCTGAAGTAGTCTCTCTGTGTTCTCATTTATCTTCAATGAAATAAAATAAGCACTTCTAGAGTATGATTCGTCCCATCCTAAAACAGATTTTGAAAATAGGTCAAATGACTCTTATCCTTAATGCACCTTTTTCTCTCTCTTCCCTATAAAAGGAATCTTAGGTGACTGCTTCACACAGATACCTGAATTTTGTGAATCCCACCTTGTCTAGCTTACCAGAGATGTTTATGGGCCAGAATAAGGTTTATTTATTTAAATCCTGAAAATTGTGGAAATTCTACAAGAGGACTAGGTAATAATATAAGTGGGTGTCTCAGAGCACTTTATTTACAATCTTCATATCATACCTCTGTTCCTTTGAGCTCACTGTGACTGCAGCTCTTCTGTTAAAACAGCTACATAGAAAGTAAGGAAAGAAGTAGGCCAGTGGTGAATCTCCTAGTCCATCTTAAACTAAGTATTTCAGAAGAGAATTCAGATGAAATTAAGCTGAGATACAATCCTTTTCTTTTTCTTTCACATGATAATTGTGCAACATTCTCCCAAATTCTATGACCCATGAACTGGTTTACACTTTCAGGGGCAAAGAATCAAGATCTTTAACAATGTTGTGATGTGTTTTTTACTACAGTGCAAGGGAGTTTACACAAATGTTTTACATGGCCTTAGCAAAGGATTTGCTCTTTTAATAATGCTCAGTGCCTGAATACCTCTGCCAAGCCACACCCTGAATTACATGTAAATTTTTGAACCCTTTTCCAGCCAGGGGCTGATACTTATATATCACATTGTGTTTTGTCCCTGCATGTCACTGGGACAAGTTTAGGGAAAATGCCCTGTGTCTTCTGCAACAGATAACCTGAATTCCTCTGCAAAGCTGTGAGGTTCAGCCCATTCTTGTGTTCAGAAGGCTGGCCATCTGGAAGCGCTTTACAGTTTTCATTAACAGAAAGATTAATTGAATGCAGTAAAATAAAATGCAAATCAGTGAATCAGAGAAGCACTGAACGTAACATCTCTATGTTATATACATTGATTTTAAACTCAAACAACTGTATATTTTCATGCTTTACATCTGACTTTCCATATTTTTGTGGTAGCAACACATTTATCACTCTGTTTTGTGTGATGCACGAGGTTCCATATAATGGGCAGTATGAAAGGCAAGGATTGGCATCCCTTGTAGGGTGCCAAAGGAGGTGGGTACCCCCACTGGAACTGACTGTGGAGGGAGAACACCATTGGACAAAACTGTTTTTCGACGCACTCTACATGCAGTGGCTGATGCAATCCTTCTCTGGAATGCTTCTCAGAGAGAAAATCAATGTGTCTCAGGAGAAAAAGAGAAATCATATCATCCCTAGCAAAGAATTGCACACGACATAGTAGGAGACCCATGTTTTCAAGCCTGGCATTTGACAGACCTGACAATCACAAAATCACAGAATGACTTGGGTTGGAAGGGACCTTAAAGATCATCTGCTTCCAAACTCCTTGCCCTGAGCAAGGACACCTTTCACTAGACCAAGGTGCTCAGAATTCCATCCAACCTGATCTTGATCACTTCCAGGGATGGGGCATCCACAACTTCTCTGAGGAACCTGTTCTGGTGCTTCGCCACTCTCAGTCTAAAGAATTTCTCCCTATTATCTAATCTAACCCTACTCTCTTTCAGTTTGAAGCCATTCCTCCTTGTCCTGTAACTACATGCCCTTGTAAAAAGTCTCTCTCCATTTTTCCTGGAGGCTCCCTTCAGGTACTGGAAGGCTGCAATTGGGTCATCCAGAAGCCTTCTCTTCTCCAGGCTGAACAATCCCAATTCTCTCAGCCCTTCCTCACAGGAGAGATGTTCGAACCCTCAACTCATCTTGGTGGCTCTTTTTTTGACTCGCTCCAACAGGTCCATGCTCTTCCTGTGCTGGGGACTCCGGAGCTGGATGGGGGTGGGCTCTCACAAGAGTAGATGGGATTATTCACCTCCCACAATAACTACTCTGAAGAGGTTGTTGGGGGAATCTGCTGGGTTTAAGGAGCTGGACAGTTGGCACTTGGAACTTTAGCATTTCTGAAAAGGGTTTGGGTTTTTTCTGTCACCTATGGATGGGAAGGACTTCAAACAACTTGAATGTCTATACAGCTCTTTGCATCAACATCCTTGACAAAACAAATTTCTTGCTAGCTCTTTTTACCTCATTATCTTCTGCCTTATGCAGCTATGGTTGATAAGGATTGTATTTTTTTTAATCTTGCCAAAATGATAAGTGACATGAGACCTCATTCACAAAACTGGGTGGCCTAGTTTGAACCAAGCAATAGCTCTGAAGGGATAGATTGCCCTTAACACCCATGTTCTCTCTATCAGAAAGAGTCGCTGCAATGTAAAAGGGCTTTGAAGATGCTTAAATTGTAAGTACAAATTTGGAGTAAAAATTGGGTGGATTGAACTGTAGCCTGTAATTGACATTTATACTGCTATCTTTATAACTCTGTTAAAATTGTTAGAACCACATCAGCAAGGGACTATATCTGCTTGGCTGTAATGCATGCTTCAGATCTGGGAAAGCAAAACCATAGTGGTTTATATACATTTTAGTTTGAAAGCTTTTTCCCTGCTGTAAGATTATGTGTCCAAATGATGCTAATGCTGTTTACAAAGTAACACATGAATACAATTGAATTTCTTTTGATGTACAGTGTAATTATCTCAGAGATCAATAACTGAGCTAAAAGAAATGTGCCCCCTATACTAGCATTGTAATATAGTTCATTCTTTTGTCTATTGATCCATAGTAGATACAAACTTTTTTTTTCTCTTTTTAATTTTCTTGGACATTGTTATAATATTGCATACTCTGAAACAAATTTTCTAAGACACATGAGCACCACTGTCTCTTATCATTACCAACAGTAATCAGATGAAAATTCTTACAACTGATTTTTACTCCATTAACTCTCAATCAAATCCTTCAGTTGCTTTGGTCTGTGAGAGGCATTTCTCATTCCACTTGCACATACTGCATCAAATCTCTAGTGTCCTTCTTCACCTCATTATGAATTCTTTACATTTCAAAAGTGAGGACTATGAAGAAATAAAGCTGTGAAAGAGTCATGAGGATCAGACTGAAACTGACTTGGTTTTTTTTCACACTTGTTCATTTCTTCTGGGTATTCTGTCCTGCAGTTAGGTTTCATGGAGTTAAATTCATAATATCAAACCATTCTGATTTTGAGACTATTTGTGGAAAACTTCAATGATTTTTCCTGTAATCTACATAGAAGTTAAAAATGTCCAGGCTTTGTATTTGATATATGTCTGCTGTGTTCACTACAGCTACTGTTGAAGTAGTTGTTCAAGAGAACAAGGAGACAGCCAGTATTTGTATTGTCCATATCTGCCCTATTTTGGATCCCATGTTTGGAGGGTCAGAAACACACTGCCTTTGCAAGGCACAACTAACAGGTCAACTGAATGTGATACACTTAGGCTTGACCCAAATCAGGACAAAATAAGGCACTGCATAGTGTAAGCCAGTTAGCCTGTCCTGTCTGTGAAGTAAAGCAAATGCATTGCTCTGGAGAAGAGTCTCTGTCTCTGAATCGGGTTACATTCAATGCCACATTCTCATAGCATGCTGTCATTCCTAAGAAAACAGTGTCACTCCAAGCTTGTGCTAAATCAGGGAGTGTCTGTCTGTGAACTCTCACACCAAGCATAGTTTTAACCAGTGTCACCACTGCTTGAACATCCTTTCCTTGTGATCATGCAGCACCAAGTGCCCAAACATCGTTTTTCTGCAAATGTCAGAGATTTTTATGCTGTGGGCCATGAGCAAATTGGATTGATACCATGCATGAGTGTCTGGCCCTCTAAGCTGGACATGATAGATGTTTTCTTTAGCATTGCTTTTATGTATGGTAACATTCTGCATTTTACTTGATTCTCAAGTGTAAGCTAAAGAAATGCAGAAATGATCAATAACAGACACTAAAGGATCTAATTACAGAAACTGACATAGCCATGCTATTAAATGTAAACACAGTAGTTTATTTAGAGACACACATACACTTGTGTGCACCAAAATGGGTTAGAATAAGAAGTGTGTGCCCCTTGCAATCTGATTTCAGTGGTACTGTCTGACCTTGTGTTTTGGCCACACATCTTCCTAGTGATGCTTTTTGTATGAAAATTTTGTGTATCTTGGTAAAGCTTTCTGTATTATATGTGGATTCAGTTTTGTAAAGTCATAAACTGAATTTATACTTAAACCACCTAACCACCTTTTGCCAACTTCTTTACAGGAGAAAATGAAAACATGTATTTCTACACTCATGACACCTTTAGCAGAATTTTTAAAAAATTTCCTTACAATGTCATAGCAAAAACTTATCTAGTTCAGGAGAGGTTCAGTTCATCTAATTCAAGCACAAAACTGATACCTTCAGCTGTCTGTTGGAGCAGACAGCATACACCAAAAGGTAAGTGCTAAAATATCTCACAAGTTTGAAGATAACCAGACTGAGAACCTGTCTGCTCCTACATCAAATTCCCAAACTGGGTACCTAAGCCTCAAGAATTAAAATCTTTCATAGGTGATCAAAGCCACCCATTCCTTTCTATTGACCGTGTCCTCACGAAGTACATATTATCTTTTGTGGAACTACTTCATTAGTTACCTAAAGCAGAGAGACAAAATAGATCTCCCATTGGATAGTTAACAGTGTCACCACGCACTTCTAGCTTGGGAATTCTGACATATTTTATGACTGGATTTTAATACAGACTTTATATTGCACATATGCACATATATAATATTTTTTTTAATAATGCAGGCTGATGATTGCAAAGGAACTGGTGAGTTTGGGCTGTACTTAGTATTTGATGAACAATTTTGATGGACTTTAAAGAAGATGAACTTTCCCAGGGTGGATTTTCACTTCTATACTCAGACCTTTACAGGTTCTCAAGCTTAACACTGTGGTGCTGACACCCTCTGAAAGCAAAGGCCAAAATCATTGTCTTTTCTTGTCTGGTCTTGACTTTTTTCATATGAACATCTTAATCAATATTAATCATATTTTATTAAGGCAAAAGTAGGATTTTGTTTCTGTGTGTATAATAGGGAATTGATGAGTTCATCATAAGTTACTACACGGACAGAAACAGGCTTGTTCACTGTGTGTCATAAATACAATATTCTTTGCTAGCCCAAAGTTTCTTCTTTATTCTCCAGTCAAACTATCCACGCTTTTAAAATTTCTGCTGTTAATAACAATTATTATTACAGGATCAAGTGCTGTTATACTTATGAATTTTAAACTTCCATGTGATAAAAATCAGCAAAAAGTAATGCAGAGCATATTAAGTTGATGAGATGATAACTTAGTACAGAATTTTTGACTTAGTATTCTGTAATGTACTTTAACAAAAGATGTTTCCTGAAAATACTTACTTTAGCAAAGAATGTTTCCTGAAAGATTCCCTCAGCATGGGATCCTTTTGTAAACTCTCAGTATTTCTTTGTTGATATATCAATACTTTCGCTAACTAATTTTCTTACACGACCATTAAAAACAAAAGTTTGCTCTCTATTTATTTCCCCCTGGCACTGATTGTTCCACATTTTTTTTTCCTGAGAGAATGAATTTGCAATGTAGTTGTGGTGAAGTCACACTTTGTGTTCAGAAACAAAAATGCATTCTGCAGGAGAAACAGGACATTCCAAAGTGTCCTGCTCCTCAAGTGTTTGCAAAGATGCTGGTTCCTAAACACAAGTAGACAGGAAACAAAAATAGGCAGCTTTTCGTAGCATTAATTTATAAGGTTTGTCTGTACTTCAAATGCAGTTTTTCCTACCATCTAGATTAGATTCCTTAGCAGCCAATCTAAATGTCTAATTGAAGAGTAGCTTTCTGAAGAGTCTGTAACTGTCGCTTGGCTTCATCCTTCTCTGTTTGTTCCTAAGGTTTCTTTCCTCTCTTGTTTTCCTTCTGAAACAACAATGCACTCTATTTTGGGGTTGCTAGTCATGATTCCAGGAATGGGAATCCAACTCTTGAGTACAACAGGCTTTACATAGTAACTTCTTGGCAGAAATTCAGAAATGCTTTGGCCAAAGGGAATTAAAAAAAGACCCAGAACAAGGGTAACTTGAAATAAAAGACATTCAGAAAAAAAAACCCAAAAAAACAGTGTGAAAAACTTCACAAAACCTCACATAAAAAAATACCTTCAGCACATAAAAGACTGAAGAATTGAGATAAATTGTGATATTTGTTTTTCATGCTTAATTGAAAGCTTTTTGCTACTCTATCACCAAGTATCATGAATACTAAGATACTTCTCTTCTAAATGTGTATGTGTATATGGGAACGTTCTAACCCCAAGCTTGCCAAACATCAAGTCCTTCTGTTTGTTCTCTTTTTAAAATTAACTCTTGATGGAGGACTGGTTCCATTCAGCAAGGCAAGGAGTTTAAGTTTTCCCTAAGTCTGGGGAATTAGCATAAGAATGGTCCTGGAAATGATGAACTGTCTATAACACCACTCTGCTCACAAAGAAATGGTTCACAGTTCCAGGGTACCTGTCTGAATGCTGCTTCTCTCTCCACCCCCCACCTGTGCCCCCTGTAACACAGGAGAGATGTCTTTGGGGTCAGAGGCACAACAGGAGATTTGGGATTTGGCACCTGAATACGTCCCTTTATAAGTTTTCCCTCACAAGTTCCTTTCCCTCTGTGTGGTCATTTCTGACTGTCGTTTGCCTCACTCATCAGGTCTTCCTCTTGAAATGACTGTCCCAGCTGGCAGGATGTGGACATCTAATACAGCCCTTCTCTCATACCTCAGAAGGCTTCAAAAATTAGGTGCTCTATTCAGTTCTGTCTTGTAACAGCTCTTTTAAGATTTTAAAACCCATAAATTCCCATGTTATTTTGCTCTACTTTTCTGCTTTTATCCTTATCTTGCCTCCCTCCATCCTCAAATCAGAAAAGATAAAGAAAAGGAGTGCACAGGTGACAACAAAATACACTTTTCCAAAAAATGACCTAGTTATTGCCAAAGGGAACGACCACTCTTCTTTCAAAGTTTATTTATCTATTGCTAAACACACCAAAGCATCTATCATATTTTAAACACAGTCTTTTTCAAGCTATTTAATAAAGTGTACTCTGTATTTATGACTCCTTAACCAGAAAACCATACCCTAATGGATGGATTTCAAGTTTCTGACCCAAAACCCTTAATTAGCTGTAAAACCAACATTCTTATTCTTCTTCAGAGGAGTATTATGTTAGCAGATTTGGAAGTTAGTTCTGAAGGGGCCTGTTTTTATTGTACCACAGATCCTGAGGGGGGGAAGTCATTTTCTATTCCAAGAAAACATCTACCACTGGTACCACTGAGAAGCAGAGCTCCAGTTGTTTGGGGCTTTTTTTTAAGCCCTAATGACTAGTTTTTATTCCATAATCACAGAGAGCCCCTTTCACCTGATGATTTTTGTTCAGTCTTCAACACACTTCCTTTCCTGCTTCATCATTCATCATCTGTGAGGTCATTAATTTTAAATGGGAGATTCTCGGTAACCAACAGGGAATTTAATTGTAACGAAAACTTCTCCACCTGAGAAGTTAATTTGTCAGTAAGGCAGCTCGGCAGCCCTTTTGTTTCGTATGGAATTTTCCAGACAGGCCTTTAAGATGACTCCAGAGAAATCAGGATCACCATTTACCATGCGCCTTCAGTCTTGATGGAGGTCCTCAAAGAAAACAGAGATGGCATAATTCCCCTTGTGCTCTCAAGGTCTCTATACCTACAACTATCTCTGTTCTACTGCCTGCTGGGATATGTTTGATCATACTGCCAATGTATGGATGCATGCCAAAAAATTGTGTATGGTCATTAAGGAACACTTGTTCTCTGGCTGAAAGGGCCCCTTTACACATGTCTGTCCTGGGAAAAAAAAAAAAACCAAAACAAACTTGCACAAAAGCTTAATCTCCAAGATATGACAGCTAACAAACTCATTACAATCCATATGGGGGAAGGGACAAGTGAGATACAAGAAGAAACCAAGTAGCCCAGATGTCCGCTATGCTTTCACATCAAAACAGCAATCAGAAAAAAATCTTTGGAGCCAGCAATGGAATCAGCTTTTTATGAAACCAGGTGTGGATTAGCTGTGCTGAGGAAACGCCACAACACAATGCAGGATCTGGTATGTGGGGATTCTGTTAAAAATCATGTGCAGCCTGGTGAAGCTCAGCAAATTGAAACACGCTGAATTAGCATTAACTTCTCTGTCCAAAGAAATTTTACAGGCCAGATCATTGCCTCTTTAATGACCTGGGTTTGCCCTATGCAAATTGTTAGGTCAAGGAAAGGGAGAGGAGCAAGCATATACTTGCTTCGTCAGTGCTCTGACCGCACATAGGCTGTGCCGGTTAGGGCAGCTGAGCTCCAGTCTAAGTTGGCCAGAGGAATCAAGAACATGATTATTTCTTCATTCCTCCTGGACTATGCAGAGCTTTGGTATAGAGAGGTATTTCACCTGGCATGCATGCTCCAGAAGCGTGATTTTTTTTTAAATTAACCTCTAATACCAGTGCATGGGGACAGGTGAAATAATGGTGAGTCGCTCTTCTATTTGAAACTGTGTTATGACAGTTGTCCACTCCAGTGTTCTCCAGTGTTGCTCAGTGTCCTTAAAACCAATTCTTGCTCTGTTTCACATTGCTTTATATGCAGAAGGGACTAGCAGGACTTACCAGGAGGAAAAATGGATGGAGACAGAACTTCAGAGAGCTTCTGCATGTTTGGGTTTTCCTTATGAATTTCCACGGAGAAGGAAGCACAGAGTATGTTCCTGAGCACTTATTCCTGGGAAAGGTCACTGGTAATGGCAGTATCCCTGGAAAACCAGCAGTGGCTATTCTGCAAATGAGCATTGGTTTCCAGTGCTGCTCTTTCACTGCTGTGCTCTGTCTTTAGTTTTGATCATGGCATCCCCACAGCTATCTTTTTTCATTCTCTTTTTCACCTTCAAAACAATTCAGTTTCCTTTTCCAGGTGACTTTTGAGGCCATCTCTTTGATTCTGCTGAGCTACAGAAGTGACCTCTATTCTGACTGCCCCGTCCCTGCTCTCTCTTGACCTGGACCATCAGGATCACAGCCAAGGCAGCCAAATATTAATTACAGAGCTGTGCAAGAAAGAAGACCCTTGGTACTGGGATTATTGCTGATATCACAAAATATTTCGACTGCTGATAGCACCAGGGCCTGATCCAGTCAGCAAGCCATATGCAGACCTCCCATTGGCTCTATGGGTGTTCTACAGGCAGACAGCTGGGGATAACCAGCCCCTCTCAGAAATGTCTAACAGATCTGCACAGGACTATTAATGATGCAAACTGACATGTGATTTTCCACATGTAACGCAAACTCAGCCTTACTGCTGAAGCATTGCAGTAGATGAAGGAACACACTTCTCAGATCCTTTCCCAGACTTTTATGATTCAGGGTAGTTAACTGGAAATGCAAAAGCCAGCCGAGTCACTGGGTGGCTGCTCATATGGAATTTTGATGCATCAGTAAAGGAGAGAGAAGTCATCTTGTGGCATACTTTGTGCTATCAAAGGCGTGCTGGGCAGTAAAGCTAATTGCATTATGCTGTGCTCAAATAAAAATGCTTGAAAGCTGTTGTCTTGAGCTTTGTGAATATGTGCACAGAGCTTGTGTATGTGACTGTTGCAGTAAAGTGAAAATGTCTCTCAGCAAAAAAAGAAAAAAAATATGTCAGTAGTACCTCATGGGAAATTTTCCCTCCAGTTTCTAACCAGTAATATCCTCCACTCATTTGCCCTTTAAGACACTTTAAAAGAAATGGTTTCTCGATCATAAAACAAATCATGACACCAAAAAAAAAAACCCAACCAGAACAAGACACTCCATTGCACATGCTGCATCTCAAGGGAAAGGATGAGATAACAAAGAGCATGTAATAGACGTTATTCATGTTGTTTCATGCACGGTTGGTAGGCTCTCAGACACTGTAGTTCTGAGCATGGTGAAAGAGCCCATAGACACAGAATAGGGTCACTAACAACACATTTTATTTAGGAAGAGATAAAAAAATTAATTATTATTTATACATGCATAGACAATGTCTTAACAAAAGTAATAATCCTGAATCTTTCCACCCCACTGCAGCCCTTACAATAAGATCTTTCAAATATAGAAATATAGTATACAGAAATAGAATATATAGAATATATAGAATATACAGAATATATAGAATATATAGAATATATAGAATATATGGAATACAGAAATTAGCAAAAATTTCAGAGTATTTAAAATTTCTGAACTAAAATATACATGCAAAATAACAACCTTGGTAGCATCTTATGAGGAATACCTGGATCTGTGCTAGCTTTGAATCATGGGGTTTCAAGGGAATTTTTTATTATAGTTTTGGCTCCAGTGTACTAACACCATGTGGGTTTTTGCTTTGAGTTCTGGGTTTGAATGGACCAAGTACTTCAAAGCAAGACTCTAAATCAGGAAAATGCGGTGAGTTTCATATGCTTTCCACTCAAAACCATACCTTGGCCCAGATTCCCTTACAACAGAGCCCAACCTCACTTGAAACTCAGCCCACATTTGTTGAAAGCATTTACAAATCCCAGCAAAACTGGCCCAAGTTTCAAGTTTGTAATAAAATCCAAATTCAAGAGTTCTTCTTGGCTACAAATTACTCTCTGTTCTAGTAATTTCCACTTGTTTCCATTAAAAAGAAAAAAAATTGTATCATTCACGCTGATTTCTTCCTGTTGCACGGATAAACCTGTAATAATTCCATTAATTCATCAAGGTTGTTTTAGATTTGCACCAGGATAAGTGTGAGCAGGTGGAGCAAAGGTTTTACCAAGACAAAAGTGGGAAGCTGGGTGTACTCCAAGGCCAAAATTCCTAAAAGCAACTCATGCCTTTCAGTTAAAGTTAACAAAATGCAATTGCAGCCTGTAGGCTTCCTTGGGTATAAGCAAATATTTCTGGCTACAACCATGGCACTCGAAGTGCCTCAGCATGGTGCCATGCCAAAAGGCAATATCCATCTTTCTGAACCCCTGCTGCTGCAGCTCCCCCATGCTGCCTGCCTGCCCAACTCCCTCCTGCCCTTTCTGCCAACTCCAACCTCCGTACGGTGACGGGGACATCAGGCTCGAGGACTGTCATTTGTTTCCACCTGTGTCTATGCCTTGCAACCAAGCAAGACTTGAAGCAATAACGTTGACTGGGAGGATGGATCTGGAACATGCAACTGAGGACACAGTTTAGAGTCACTTAAACCACCATGAAACCATCCCTGGGCTTGCAGAAGTACGATTGTGTAAACACTATGCCTCCGCATTTGGCAGTCTCCACCATCTCACTGTACATTGCAGATTTGGAGAGCGATATTATAATCTGTTAATGTTATTATCTATCATGTGACATTAAGAATGATATCATTGACACACCTATTACCTGATCCACCATTGGATCATATTGCCCGAGAAAAGCCCACCACAATGAAACAAAAAAAAGCCCGTAGCTATCGCTATCCAGTCACTAAACCATAGAAGGGGGCAATCAAAAACTAAGATTTCAGTAAGAACAAGACATTTTTTTTGCTTCATCGCAAAATCCACACTGCAATGTTATGGTTGCAACCTGATTTGAGACTAGAAGTGCTGAGACCTTGCAGGGACGTAACAGGGCAGGTAAAATGCAGTGGCAGAAAGGTTTTTGCTCGGGATGCTTAGACCAGTTACCCTTTTTGCACTTCCTCTGTCAGGAATCCTCAGAACTCACCCTGACCCCTTGGCATTACTACAAGCCGCGGCCAGGCTTGCAGCTCTCTGCCTCGCAAAACCAGTCCCTTTGGCTCTGTTTTTCATTCTTTTCTGTTCTGTGAGGAACTGAGATACAGACTGGGGAATCAGAAACGTACATTTTTAAATGAACCTTTCAGAAGGCAGCTTTGCTCCTTTGCAACCTTCTCCACCTCACCCTTTGTTACCCTGAACGACGTGTGGTTAAATAGCCCCCAGCTCCAAGCAGTGCCTTCTGATCACGGCAGAAATATCTCCTAGCACTGGAAGGACTCCTCACAGGCTCCCGCAGTTCGCTCCCACACTTTCTTACCGTCCAGTGGCAGTCCAGAGGCAGCGTTGAGCAGCTCCACCCCACCTGGGGCTACTCTCACCCCTCCCTGCCCTGACCCCTTTCCCCGGGAGAAACTCGGAGGGCTGGGAAACGGCTACCTGAGGCCCTGAGCCGTGAAAAGATGTGATGGAGTGCAGGGAAAACAAAGTAAACGCCATGAGAAGGCCGTCCCCCGCTGGCCCCCCTTCCCCAGGCGGGCCCACCAGAAGCGGCCGGAGCGGGAGCCGCAGCCGGGCCACAGGGCTGTTTGATTGCCTAAGCCTGGTGGCCAGACAATAGGACCAGAAAGAATGGCTGCTTCCTTCCTTCCTGTCGAGTGTTCTGCCTGAGTGAGCAAATTCAATAGCACTTCGCTTCGCAGCAACACCAGGCTCTCTCGCACAGGCGAAAATCGACAAAGAGCCATTCTCGGGCATTTCCAACTGCACCTAAGCCAAGGCACTGAGCTGTGGAGCCATCCGGCCTGGGGAGGGGAGCCGCGCCGACGCTGCTCTTGGGTGTGCGGCCAGGCACAGTAAACATCCAGGTTATTCTTTACGGTGAAGGACTTCTTTTTACCCCCGGCCCCCGCTTATGTCAGGCACCCGGCAGTTTGGTACCCCATCCTACCCCCAGGCCTGCCACTTTTTCTTTTCGTTGGTTTTTTTTTGAGGTTTTTTTTTTTGTTTGTTTTTTTTTGTTTGTTTTTTTTTTTTGAAGTTTCCTGATGATTTTGCTGCTTTAAACCCCTCCATACAGGCTAGTTGAAGGGTGCTACGGCATAACTAAAATAGGTGAAGGTGACACAAGAGTTGCCGTGTGGAAAACCTAAGTCTGCTGCTTTCTGTAGACTCACGTGGTCACACATTTAAATCACAGGCTGGCTGAAAATAAAATAGGTGTCAGTTAATGAAAATATTTGACAAAAGCAGGCAAGCAGATGACCAAGACTATGCTCAGGCAGGTATAAACTGAAACGCCAGTCCCTATAAATTTCATAAATAAGAGGGTAAAATAATAATTATGGATTGCAGTTTTTAGTAGTATAAGGCTCTTTTCTGTCTCCCAGATCCCATTCTTTAGTTCAGTGCTGTGCCAAAATAAGAAGGAACATTGTGTTGTTAAAAAGACAAGGACCCAGGACATGCATACTTGGAGCTGACCGTCAGAAGTCGCATTCTTTGTAAGCACTAAATTTCTAGATCTTTGAGGCCTCTGAAGTGGGTTCAGTCCATGAAGCTTTTCCCATGCCGAAATAAAAAGCACACACAGTCTGTACATCACTTTGCAGCACAACAACTGGTCCTGAGGAATTCCTGAGCATCCGCAGTAAGGCACCTCCCCTTGTACATGCATGGCATAGGATGTGGCTGTACCGAGGGATGTATTCTTGTGAACATCTGGGTTTGTTGATTCAGTGTGTGTGGGAAGAGGAAGGGGGAAGCACAGAAAGAATCTGAAAAAAAGAAAAGTTTACATGGAATTTTTGGAGTGATCTCTCTCTCTCTGTTAAAAACCTAGGTTTTTTGCTTTTTTGTCTTTGAAACAAGCAGAGTAAGATTTTGTACTTGCCTGCTGCATCTGTTTTCTCAAGCAAAGACCTGTTTGTTTTTCCCATTGTGTCTGAACCATATTTGAAACAGACCACTGAGCCAAGTTACATCAAGCCTGTTTCTTTTCTTTTCTGCTTCTGAACTATGACAGATTATCCTAACCCATCTGCAGGCATGATTAAAAATACGAAAATAATTTTTACTTTTCTTTTGAACTGCCTTTGATATAGTATTTGCTGTCAGAAAATCTACAGAGTTTTAACATCTGGTAATGCAAAATGGTATGTTATTGCAGCTGAAGAAAGAACTATTTAGAAATTTTTATAGCAATTTTTTTGGTGGCATCCAAGATTGAAATTGTGGCTTCAGTTTATGATAAACTTGTGGTGGTACACTTACAACTAAATTATTCATTTTTATGCATCAGAACATAGTTTATAACACAAAGGAAAAAAACCCAAACCCAGCACAGAGGATCTTTATTAAGATACAGATCCTGCTTACACGATTGGGATAAGTGACGTTCAGATATGTCATCACCCAATCTTAGGAAACTAGCTCAGACAACTTTCTATTAAGCAATAACCTGTAAGTGACAAAACAATATCTATTTCAGTCATTGCACAGTGAAGGCTAGATTACTGTAGTTGAAAGATTTTTCTCTTTCTCCAAGAGCATTCAGAGGCAACAGGCAGAGAAAAAAGTAACAATCAAAGTAGAACAGCTGTATAGACTTTCATTTTCTAGGATTTGAAATAAGTGGGAACTCATACAATTTATAGATACAGCTGATCTAGTTGTAGGCATTAATGTTCATGGTCTCTTTCCCCACAGAAAGATAGTCACTGACTTACCACAAGACCCGCTCCTGGTTTAGTTTCCTTGAGTTTCCTTTGGTTGTTTTAACCACTGGAACAAGCTCATGACATTATGCAGCCTAACGAAAGTAGTAACCTAAGAGGATGAAGTATGAAATGTATATATTTTAACCTAATTCAGGCAAAGTTTGCCTAAGAGACCAGTCTACTATTTCTTGTCCTGTGGAAAAGAGTTTGCAACTAAGCGTGAAGAAACTGATTTAGATCAAACACCACTACCAGACTGTATTCTGATTGCCCCCAAATCTGGTATTGGTAAGAATTTTGTTTATGCTGCCCTTTACCCAATATCCTCTGGAAGTGACATGCAGGTAGGTACCTTCCTGACTCCCTTCAACTGGAAGTGTGCATCACAATAAGAAGATTTCAGAGTCAAGTCTGAAGATTCCACACATTCAGGTATATCACATTAGTTGAGGTCAAAGCCAAACAAATTATCAGATTCTAGCATCTGTGAAGGTGGTTACTTGGCCACCAGCTGCTCATTGTAACACAACCCCTTTTAACAACTTCTGTTCTTTTGAAATGGTCTGGTACTTTTTTTTTTTTTAATCTCCATTGTAGCCAAGCTAGAAAGAGGTCAGATGAGTAAGACATTGGTTAAACCAACAGCACGGAGATAATTTTTGACAGTTATATAACCTCCCACCTTCATTTTAGGAGGTTGCTCATTCCTCTGGCCACTAGGACTTCCCACAAACTCCTAGGGAAAGTTGAGAAGATAACTACTTAGTCTATTTTAGACTATATAGTAAATACTCCCCTTAACCCTAGGTGTCTGCGTTCCTCACAGTCTTTTGATACCTTTATGTTCAGATTGCACCTGAGACTGATCCTTTTACAGGTGAGGAGCTGAGGCCCTGTCATCACTGCCATTGGGAAGTGTGGCAGCAGCAAGGACAAGCATGGCAGTGTTGGTGGCTGTGAAAGCTCAGGCACTCAGGCACTCGTGGAAGCATAGACAAATCTGCCTGGGATGCACAAATCTGCCTGGGACCCTCGGCATTTAACCCACATTGAAGCCATGCCATTGGAGTGATTCCCATCTGCAATTCCCAATTTATAGTAAGAGGTTTGCTGAACCATATAAAACAAAGTTGTCACAATGGTGCTTTTGATTAAGATTTTTATAGGGGGCCATGTTGGCCTTTGAAAACAGTGGGGGTTGACAGTGGCCTAGTGGTGCTGCTAAAAAGTTCAGGAATGCTGAACTTTAAGGTTAGGTTGTCTGACTGCAGTGCAAATATATGCTAAGTGACTTGCCCAAGGTCATATGTATTATGATATCTATAGTAGAGCAGGCAGTGAACACTGATTTTCCATAGCTGTGGTTAGTGCTCTAATCTCTGCTATGAAAAGAAAAAATATTTTCTAATCTGACTAAGTATGTTCAATTGTATCTTAGGCAAAGTTTAACTGGCTATACAATATACATAAGTAGGCTAATAAGCATATCAAGAATCTCCATCTTTACTTCTTCCCTATGTGAACACTTGAATTGAAATAGCAGTTCATTTTAATTTACACCTTCTGATATTTTTGGTGCAGACTCCAACACAGGAATTGAAATGGGACACACTTGTTCCCAAGTGAGAGGAATCACAAACAGGTTTGGATGGAAACAATGAATGACCTGACTTGAAATCACTTTTATTTCTCCCTACAGGAGAAAGTTTCAGTGGTTAACTAAAGGGACAGTTTAAATTAATCTAGTTAAACTACATTAAATGGTGGGTGGAAGTCTGTTACGTATATTCAGAATAAACAGAGTTCACAGCAGTTTAACTGGGTCATTCTTGAAAAACTGTGCACGACTTCGTTCTATAGAAGAAGTCTGCCATTATTGGGGTGGATATTTCTTTATAACCCCAATTTTAGTACTTGGAGGGAGCTTTTCTCCTTCAGGTTTATTTGCTGCTGTACCTCATGAAATTGTCACTCTCCTGCTTTCCATAGGCTAATAAATCATGGGGCAGACAGCCCTTCTCAAAGAGTTTAATGGCTTGTCCATATTGCTAATATGCTAATATTGCAAAATTACTTATGATTACTGTAAACAATATTCGCTGTCTTTTCCAAACAAGCTGACTGTACTGATTCCAAAGGATTTGGAGTGTCTGAGAAACTGAAAATGCATGTAAATATATATTAAACTTTTTCAAATGGAAGAAAATCCTTTCTTTAGATGGTTGTATTTTCATTGGGTCTTATTGAAAGAGAATTTGAACATTTAGAATAAGTAATAATTTTGGAAATTGTCACTAAAGAAAACAAGAGGTAATAAGAGCAGAAACAGCAGTGGTGTGTGGAATTTCACTCAGAGTATATAAGAGTGTAAAGGAGCAGCCTTTTTCATACCCCATTCATGCTGTGCAGTCACTGGTGGAAGCCTGCACAGGGGGAATAGATGGTATAGAGACTGCAGGAATTCTGTAAAAGTGCTGTAAGCCCAGAGAGACAGCGAGACATAAGTGGGTAGGCTCCCTTTCATTTTTATGCAGAAAATGAATCATGGGCACAGATCTGAAGATCTAATATGACTGTGCTTAATTGTATTGCATGCAACTTACACCTGCAAAAGAAAAATGCCCCTTTTGCAAATCCACCTCTTGGGTGTGGAGTTGGGGTAAGAACTGCTGTCATGAAATAATTCATGAGATGGAAAATGACTGCCTACACGCTTTGTTGCATCAGGTGCTTTGCGTAGCTGTCTGGTTTACAGTGTGACAAAGTGCAACAAGCTGAGGTACCCAGCAGCATGAAGTGAAAGTGCTTCGCATTAAAAACTGTGAACAACCAAACCATTTTTAAATATAGGCAGAATCTATAATAAGCAGCAAAACGCCCATGCCTCTCATGGCTAATGAGAATTCCCATCTGTAATGGTCTGCCACATCCCTGGTTAATTAGAAACTAAATTACTAACATCGCTAATTATTCATAATGACATTCTTTTACGTCTGTTAAATTAGTTATAAAAATGATTAGCATAAGAAATGCTCGGCTTTGAAATACTAGTCAATAAGTCAAAAAGCCTCTGTTTGCCTGTTTAATCTAATGAAAGGTATTTTATCTCACATGGCATCTAAGCGCACAGGCAAAATTAACCCTGTGAAAGTAAAGGGTTTTATCAAACAAAGCAGAGCAGGGTTGCACTACTGTCATTTACATGTACAGACTGTTTCCACTAATAAATGTATTTCAGAATACTATGCATACTTTGAATAAGTTACATAATTTTCAAAGGCATATGTAAAAAAAAAAAGCTTTGAAAAAATGTATGTCATGATTTAATGTATTAATAAAAAGATGACCCAACTGTCTCCCAGGCTTTCCAGATACTTGACTAACCTATTTGTTTAAAAGGTGTATATGAACAGGCAAGTTTTCACAGGGTGTCATTTTCCATATAATCAGGAGGGCTTTGTGCTAAATTGTATAAGAAAGCATTCAGGGTTAAAATTCAGCATGACTCTCCCCCAAACAACCCTTCCTGCACCTTCACCCCCACTCCCACTTAAACCCTTTTGGAGGTTCCTGCCCTCCCCTCCCTGTTCTCCTCTTAGAAGCAAACTCAGCACCATTAGCACACAAATGCAAAATAACTAGCCTAGGCCTCTTCCCAGGAATACAAATTAGGGGCAGGTAGTTGAAGAGCTTAGAAAGCTGAAATAGCGAAGTTCAGAATGAAAAGGATGAATAGATGAGAGACTGAAAGTGGGGTAAAGTGTTCAGCTTTTGTCATTTAAAGTGACGTCTTTAACTCTTTGCCTTCATGAGGCTGCTCTTCACAAAAATAATAATGAATTGCAATTAAGACCTGAAGGACAAAAGAGAATTATGTGGGAGGAAAAAAAAAGAAAATGAAAAGAAAAAAAGAAAAAATTATGATGAGAACAAGATTATTTTTCCCTCTTATGCAGCATATGAATATCTGTCAGGAAAGCAGAGAGGATAGTTTTAGAACTGTCATTGTTTAATCTGACAATGGTGCCACTGTAGATAGTGAAACCAGTGATGTCATCAAAGCAGCTGGAGAAAAGTTTTGAGATGGCTCATCAGATCTTCTAAATTTATATCCACACATGAAGCCCTGTAGCTACTTCATGTTCTGTTCTGCTTTTGGGGACTTCTTAGTCTAAGTACTGCTTCTTACTGAAATAGGAGATATTTTAGTTGTAAAGTGCTGCTACATTTAAAGTTATTTGTCCTTCAATTATGCAAAGCCTTTGATTCAGCTGCACCTCTGGACTTGACTGCCACCTGTTTGTCCCCTGCTGGAACAAAGTTCAGTTTTATGGCATAGACCTATGACTAAAGTCATGGTGAGAGTTACAGCTTTAAAAGACTTCTTTAAAATGTATTATTTGTGAATATAGTATCCTGCTGTCAGTGTAAAATGGAATGGCTCTTTGATCACACTGAGGACAAGCAGTTCTTTAAACCAGTCGCCTGATCCATCTGAATGTGGGGGGTGGATAGGGACCCAAGCTAGGTGCAAAAGCTTTAGTCCATATTTTCTCTTACCTTTAAGTTATTAGAGCTTCTCAGAAAACCTGGGAAAGCTGTCTGGAAGAGTTCCATAAACCCCTCTCCCATTTATTACTGCTACAGTATTTCCAAACAAAATGTGGTCATCAGTGCCCTGTATTCACCCACAAAAGCACAAACCCAAAGATAAGCCATCACTGGGGCAGCTTGTAGCAGGCCATGTAGGATGGATCCACAGATTAGGGACTGCAATATTTGGCAGAAGGCTGCATCAGTACTTAAACAGCAAAGTAACGAGTAGAATCTCGAAAACACAGCTTTGGAAGATGGAAAAGGAAAAACTAAATTGGAAAAATAAAAGTAAATAATAAACCCTCAAATATTTATGATATAAAGTTAAGTGAATAATATTAGACAGCACTTCTCTGAATGACAAGTGAGGATTACAGATCCATCTTCTGTTTTCATCTGGGATGTTCTTTCTAATTATTGAAGAAGTAAATGCTTTTGCAGACACTGTAATGGCCATTTTTACGTTGTTACATTACTGAATTTAATAACAATATACTTTGGGAAAATTTTGCCAACAGACCCATTCATGCAACATTTAAAACTTCAAAGTATGGCATCTTATCCAAAGTATACCAGGACCTTAAATTTTATGAAGGAAAACTGAAAATTTTACAGGCTTTCCTGTAATTCCTGTACTAATAGCCAGTATTTCTGGATTAGATTTTGGAAATACCAAAATTCTTCTTAAAATAAGAAGAAACATTAAAATAAGAGAATAACGAACAAATTAAAGGTGACTGTACATTTCTAAATTAACTTTTCAAAAAGGGTTTACGTCAATTCCAGCTACTGCACTTGCATGACAGTTATGGGTGTGGGAGGAAAGAAAATCTCATTTTATTTGCATTGTTTTACCTGTTTTCTTTGTTGAGGATATTTCAGCTGCATGATGATTACTTGACATTCCATATTCATTGTTTACTGTGACATTAAAAAAAAAAAAATCAGCTCTTTAGCAGCTTTAGGGTATGTCTCCAGGGACAGGTACAGACAGATGCAAGCTTGTCTGTCTGCTCTTCAAATGGCCAGACGTGAGCCAGCTCTGATCCAAAGTCATCTACAGACACATTCACATGGCACTTGTGTTTTGAAGTAACCAGCAGGGTTGAGCAATCTGAGTGCAATTACTTGATTTTGGACGGGATCTGGCTCTGTCTGACCAGGTCAGGGCATAGCCAGAGGACCTTGGGTTTGTGCGTGTCCAAGCAGTTGGGCTGCACAAACCTTCCAGAACAAAATTATGGACAACAGTGACAGCTGAAAACAGCCCTTTCAATGTCATTATAATGTAAAAGAAAAAAATCTTAAGACCAATTTTCTTTATGGTAATATGAATTTGGATGGTTTTCAACAACCTCACCACAGTAAAAAATGAGTTATAGCTTTATGTTTTATTTACATCTTAGAGATGATACATCTATTGTGAGATGTTGTGATTAACTAGTCCTTAAAAAGACCCTCCAGACAAGAAGTTTTTGTGGCTTTCTTCATTTCACAAATCCTTTGACTTCTTAAGCATATTAAAAAAAAATCAAATTAAGGTGCTTAAATTCTGTTGTAGTTGATAGAAATATTAAAAATTATTCAGAACTACTCATTTTCCTTAGCATGCCTAAGTAAATATTTCCAACACTGTGGTCTATTCCAGCTTGAAATTCCCCAGTGAAGTCAATAGGAACTGAACACGTGTATCAGAAGTCAAACTTTGCCTCTTTATGATTCCTAGAGCATTTTTAAAAGTCTCTGAACGAACAACTGTATAAAATACTTTCTGAGGTAAGCCCCATAAGGACAACAAAAGCAGGTATTATTTAACAGCCTCACCAAAATGCAGAGGATCTGGAGTAAATCAGGAAGAGTTTGGAATGGATTTATTGGAAGGGTGATGCTGCTGTTTAGCTTTCCATTTTTTATGGGAAGAATTAGAAATGTCATTTGGCAGATGTCTATAATGTTCTTGGAACTGGAAGGAAATTTGGCTTTTCCATTTGGTGTGGGTGGATGTTCCTCTAGGCCACATTTAACATGTAAAATGAGAGAGGTGGGTTTGAAACCCTTCCTGAATGGAGACCTGTAGCTGCATGTTTTGCAGACTTACCTTAGAAAATCCTCTGCCAGCAACCTGCATACCTGATCCATATATTACCCCCAGGGAGATGGCCCTAAGCATCAGTTTCACCCTTTTTGCAGCATAAAGATTTGAGCCAAAAAAATCAAAGTATCAGGATTCAGAGCAACAAAAAATCAATAGACCAGATAAACTGGTTTATCCTCCTTGCTGCTGTGCAAAGGAGTTATAAACATGACCTAACCAGCCAGATTCCACCAGTGCATCTAACCTTATCTGTATTTCATGCCACTAAGTACATTTTGGGTTTATGCTTGACATATTTAATGGTTGTCCTCTCTGACCCTCCCAGAGCAGGATGTAATTCTAATCTTTCTGGATTTAGGGGGGTGGGAGGGAAGGCTACTGCTGATAATAATAACCCTGATAATAATATCTGACACAGAAACAGTGAAAGCCCTGATACATTGCAAGAGACTACAGGAAGCTTCAAAAGGTCCCACACTCTTAGTGCTAGATAAAAAATCTGAAAATTTGCAAACCTGAAGAAGATACAGAGGGTCTTGAACATATCACCAAACACTGATAGAAAAATCTAAAGTTATTATGCCCCAATACTGAGGTAGGTTTCCCTTCTCATGAGAAGAAACTCTCAAGGTATAACTCAGCTGCTATTCATACATTTGCCTTACAACAAAATGATGACGCTGCCATGATTTTTGTACCCTGCATCTTTCTTGATAATTGTTGCAGGAATTTGAGCTGCAAAGACAAGGAAGCCATCTGGTAATATTTCTTTTTCATGACTTGACAAAAACATTAGCAACCTAATAAATGTCTACAGAAAACAGTGAAGCTTGGTGCAGGGGCCCTAGAAACATATTCACCCAGTCAGATGAATTAGCTTTGTGCTGCACCTGAGGGTTCGTACTGCAGGCAAAGTGCTGCAATACAATCAAGGAGTTATACATCAACGTAGAGATCAGTCAGGGTACCTTCAATCCTTATAAGGATACCGAAATACGTCTATAAAAATCAGTTTGCGAGTGTTTGGGGTGAAATTAATCATACCTTCTTTGGTCAGCTAAAAGCTGGATTTAGAGTACAACAGTGGAACTCCTTGCTCAAGGATATTGCAGACAAACATGTTAGAATGGCTTGAGATAGTAGGCTTTAGAAATTAACAGAAAGGCCATTAAAAGCCATTAAAACACTAGGCTGGATGCAGGAAGTTTCTGGGTTGAAGAAGTACTTTATGATTCCTTAAATACTGATGTATCAATGGTTATAACTTTTTCTGAATGTTCCAGTGCTGATCTCCTGGGCATGAATGTTTGCTAACATCACCCAGCCAGCTTGCTAACTTTGCAGAACCATCCATAAGGTATAGCTAAACATCTGTCTTCACGTTGTTGGGCATTCTGAGGGATACCAGAAGATACCAGTGTCTTGTTGACTTAACTGTTTGAAAAGCTGAATTTTAGTGAAAAATCTTCCCTAAGGCCACTTATTTAGCAGAAGAATTTTCATCTTTGCACACTGTCAGATATGTCCATTCACACTGGAAAAAAATTCTTCAATCTAGCACCACTCTGCGAGGTTTGGATTTTTTTTTTTTTTTGTTATTTCTACAAATTTTCTAGGAGAATCCAGATGGAGATGCTGGACAGCCATCTGAGCCTTGATAGGCTGTAGTAGACAGCAGCTGACACACAGGCAGTCACAATAATTCCCCTACACCTACTTCAGGAAAACCCAAGACAGTTCTGAATTGGTATGGATTTCTGTTTGTCAAAAATGTCATATGAACACAGGGACTTTCTATGGCCTCAGAAGAGTGGTTCATATAGCCCAGGATGTATTTTCTGCTGGTGACAACAGAGCTGCTCTTTAGGAAAAATGTGCGGACACGGCCACTGTCTGCAGTCCATTCCCTTCCTATCCCTCTCATGTCCACCACTGTTGTACTGGGATAGCAGACAGTACACCCAAACCCCCCACTCATTTTACTTGCTGTTCAAGGATCTATGATTCATAAAGCAAACAGTTCACAGATACATTCGAAGTGCATGTCTTACTTTTAACAGCTAATTTACAGAAGTGAAGGAGGTTAAGGCAGCCCAGAAGCAGACTGCAGTTTGGCTCTGGAAGCTGGTTATCATTACGGGTGTTGATCAGACTGTGTGTAGCTGTGAAGCCTGTTTGTCCCTGAAGATCGCCTTACACATCTTCTCAACCAGCTCCTGGTTATGGATGCATCTCAGCCTGGCTGCCATTTCTTGAAAGTCTCTTATGAGGTACCTAAATTTACCTGTCAGCAGGCTCTTCCCTTGCTGGATGTTCTGCTCTTTCTAGTCTTTATCTAGCAAGGAAATACAAAATATTAGCTTACTACAACCCTTACAAATGTATAACTTCCGAAAAATCTGTCGTTATAGTCCCTGTAAATTGGGAGGAGTTGAATCCAGGTTTTAACCATGGTCAAGATTCCATTCTGTGCAGGGTAATGAAGAATCTGAAAGCAAAGATGGCTCTTTCACACTCACACTAAAAAGCAAGATCAAAAAAATGTAATTACCAAAAATATTTACAGTCATGTGGTAAGACTGCTTGCTTACCAAAAGGATGTTTACTTGTCACATCATTTGGGATGCACAGTGACATAGACTCCTACTATTTCTTCCTCTCTGCATCCAGGAGGAGGGTCTCCTGAAATGCTCTGCCTGTCCTTCCTGCCTCTAGACCAAAAATCAAACAGATCCTACTTGGGCAGTGAAGTGGTGAGTACCTGTAAAAACTCCTTGCAGCTGGTCAGGAGGAGAAGAAATGTTTGCATTTATAAAAGCAAGGTCTTTCGCATTGTAAGACACAGATGTGAAATGCAAGGTGGTTAGTAACATCTTTGGAGGTGTTAACCAGAAGCTCAGGTCTTATCTTCTCTAGAGAAAATTGTTTGGGCAATGGTACTTATTTGCTCGTGTTTTTTAAACAAACATTTTCGACTTATCAAATGTTAAAATCACAGTGCTAAGAGCATGACTGTAGCTTTTGACGTGTATTGGTAGAGATGGAAAACATTTTCTTGGTAGCATGAATGACCAAACCACATGCACTGAAATTCCAGCAGCTGTGACCACATGAACATTTTACCTTGTGCTAGTGATCATGTGTGAGCAAGCAGCTGGTAACAAACATACATTTTTTTTTTCCTTATGAGTGTGGACACAAAGACAACAGCTTTCTTCACCTAAGATAAATGAATTGAGCTGACAGAACTAAAGCATGGACTAATTCTTTCTTTTGGCCTCTTGAGAAAGGGAAGAAAATGAGAACTTCTGAGGCATCACAAATATAAAGGAGGAACTAATTTCCCTCCATCAAAGGAGTCTGCAAATTATTTTGAAATCCTTTTAAAGCTGTGGAAATATGGTGACAATCTGAGCAGGGAAGGTCAGTAGCCTCTCTGAAACAGCAAAATCTTGGTGGTGAACAGCAACCAAAGCCCATCAGTTACCTGAAGGCCCTATATTCTGTGGAAACCAGGCTTTCAGTATAGTCTCAGGAGCCATTTCTTGTCCTTAAAATGAACTGAACTTTGAGTATGAGCTACAAACTGTCCTGGTTTTTTACCTGTTTTATATTCTTGTTTTCCATTTTATCTTCTTGCTTTTAACTGCGCTCTAGACTGGGCTTATTTGCAAAATTATAAACCAAGTGAAGTATAAAGGAACCAGGATATTGATTGTCACTACTTTATCTAATCTCTAATGTAATTCAAATATTTTATGTAAAAAACCGAGAAGTTTGTGTATAGGCCACTGGCATTACACAGGTCTCAAGATTCTCCTTCTTCTGCAATGTAGTCCATGGTGGGTGAAGCAGTCCACCCACTTTTACACTAAATAATAGCTTTCATAACTCCACATATAACTACAAGCTTCATGTGCTCAGGAGCTGTAGGTAGCTTTCTAGCACAATTAAACCATTGACTTCCTAAGCAGAGCTGATATTACCTGAAATTACAGACCATTTCTGCTTCTGGATCTTGCAGAAATGGCAGCATTATCCCCAAATGGCCCAGCCCAACAAACAAACAAAGACCACATCATGCCAAAATGAAGGTTTCCCTATCAGCAGGGCAGTCACAGTGGTTGTGCAGCTGTAAAGTCACGGCTCCCAGAGACACTGCCTCTCATGTATCACAGCTATGGCAGCCTGCCCACCAACCTCCTTCCAAGGGCCCAGGTTTTTTTGTCTCCTTATCTTCCATTTTGCATTTGTCAACATCCCACTATCCCCATCTAGGAGGTAGAGGAGCTCCCTTTTGTTTGATGTGAGCGGAACGCCTGGGGGCACTGAAGGGGTTAAGTGGAGGAAATTCTTGTCAACTTCAATAGAGAATAAGGCATTTTAAAGGATTTTCTGTAAGAAGAACCCAGTATGTCTGACATCAGAGCCACAGCACATCACAGTGAAGGAGTAAAATTTCTACTTAAAGGGTTTTTTATACTTTCAGAGTGGAAAATATTCATATTGTGGTTTCACACTAAAAATAATTTCTTCCATTCACAGCCAGCAACAGGTAGCTGAGGTTAGATCAAACCACTAGCTTACTAATGACTGTGAATTGCAGTATCTATAGAAATGACCAGAATTCAAGGCAGCCTCTAAAATAACCTAGATGAATCATTCTTGAAAAATATTATTCACTCCATAATAAATAGACTCAGCACAAATGTCCACCACACAAAGCATGCTTTAAGTATTTTTTTAAAAACTTAAACACTGTTGCATGTAAATTGAAATTATCAGTTTTCTACCTTTTGCAGGAGTTCTGCTTTTTTCACAAGTCTGGGAACACTCAAGTGATTCCACGATCCTAAAGTTAAGTGACTGAATTGAAAGCATTCCTTTTGCGCAAGCATCTTGACTGTAATAAAAAAAAAGCTCTTAAAGTATTATAAATAAGGAATCTGGACTGTCTTGAGTTATAGTGAAAACTGCTGTTCAACAATGAAGCAGAAAGAAACAAAAAACTGATAAAATATTAAGATTATTATTCTACTGTGCAACATGGGGTTTTTTGGTAGTAAGTTACTGGTCAAACACTCTGCTCATGGAAAACAGCAGAACATCTGTCATTAGTGGTGCCAGGTTGATCTACCCAACTTGTGCATCTGGTCCCCAGTTAAATTATTAAAACCAAAACCTAAAAATCACAAACTCCCCATAACGACAGCAACCACTGTCTTGCAATGCTGTTACATAATTTTATACAGGGTTGTATTTTCATATTTCATATCCCATGTTTTCTCATTAAGGCAAATATATGGCCATAGGACTGGCAGACCCTAAGAGGCCTGAAGAAGACTAGGACTGTTAGGAAAGAAAGACTAAAACAAACAAACAACAGAAAACAATCACTACCACCATGACAACATACCCACCCCACCAAGGAAGCAAATACCAAAAGAGCACAAAGCTTTAACTTCAACATTTTTTTGGTCTCTGGCATTTCCTTGTCCCAATAAACCTTGTTGTACATCTCTGAAATTGTTACCAAGAATGGCAGGTTGGTTTTTTTATTTTTTTCACTGCCATGCATGCTGTACACTGCCTTCACCAGGGAAAAAAGAAAAAAAAAAAAGGACCAAACCAAAATCAACAAAAAACCGTTGAAGAAAACAATACCTTTCATGCCCTCAACAGGAGATGTCTAAATCACGTGGACAATTGCATGTTTGAGTCACTAAATTTAGAAATTTAGAAATTAATGCTCTTTGTATCTACTTAGTGTCTGTGCTACTGTGGGACTGACTTTCTCAGTAAAGTCCCACCAACAGTAAACCCACCAGTCATCATTTCATGGCCATTGCTGCTTATGGTTGGTTTCTATACCACATCACATCTGTGCACTCATCCTTCTCTTTATCACTCATCCTCTGATGATATCTTCTCCCAAAGTAGTAGTTCTGCATATCTGTGCATCTGCATGAGAGCTGCCTATCAGTTGCTTCAGGAACTGACAAAGGCTTTGAAAGTTGCCATATTTGTATGATTAGCAAGAAGAAAATGAGTATTTTCATCACTCATTTTTCACTGAAAGTACAAAGTGGAAAAAAGCTGTTCTGTTTACCAGACCAACACGCTGTGCCTGGGAGACTTCAATATACAGAGTACAGGGCAGGTGCACTCCACTCTGCAGATGCTCTCTCTCAGGGGTGGGAGAAAGGAGCACCTTTCACAGCATCATTTAGAAACCATGGGAAAATGTTATAGCAAAAGCTGATACTCTGCAAGAGGAGTATTGGTAACAGTGAAATATGGTAGCCCAATTCCTCATTTCCCCTAAGAAAGATGTATTTGTGATGTGCATATATATATCTACAGGAGATATAATGTGCAATGCAGAAATGTAACTATTTTGCCCATCTCAGTGGGCATGTCAGATGAAAGCAATGCTAGTACACACAGACACTTCTGTCTGAGAGCAGCTCACTGTACTTTACTTTAAGCATGTTTTCGCTCATGTAACTTCAGGTAGTGCTTAGAGCTGATTTAGTAACAGTCACAAAACACTGTGCAGATACTATTAGTGTGAATGAGCCTATTCCAATTAACCAGACTGTCAGCTAAACCAAGTGAATACTCTCCCTAGACTTTTCTGCAAGAGCTGGGCTAAACTGAATTCAAACTGTTGCAGCTTCAGTATACAAGAATGGTTTGGTAACAGTAAGCTGAAATAAAGGGAGAAAGTCTACACACAAGCTTTATCAGCACAATTCTGTCAGCAAAAAGCCTAACAGGAATCTGCAGCACCCTTAATGGAATTAACCCCCAAAACAGAATCTCTCAGCAAAATCTAAAAGATTGATGCCTAAAGGAAGCAACTATATATATTCTAGAGCAGTGGTAGGAATAAATTATCTTAGTAGTAGAGTAAGTTAAGTAGGATCAGAATGAAGGTTAAAAATCCTAAACTAAGATAGCTATTCCTTGATTCAAAAGTGTGTGTCATGCAATTATAAACTTTTTTTATTCCCCTAGGCAGCTGGGATTTTCCCAGGATACCCATTCAAGTGTATGTTCAATCAGTACATATTCAGGAATTCACCTCTTGTCTATACAAAGTTTCAAGGAGGTCAAGGAGAATTTTGTCATTGCCTCCAGTGAGGCCAGGCATTTCACCCACCAATCTTGCAGCTGAAGTGAGGTCTTTGGATAAAAACTCTGTGAAATGTAAACAGCACAAATCCTGGACACATTTAATAAACTGAACAGGATATCTTTCCATCTAATATTTCACTTAGCTTAATTTATCAACTTAAAAAAAAAAGTTGACATTGATTCTTTTTTCTAAAGCAGAGATTTTAAGGGGTGAGTTGTGACAGTCCTTTTCTCTCCAGCCACATCCTTCAGACAGCATGTATGCAGAAATATATTTTGCACACACTTGAAATATTTTAATAAGATCTGTCCTCTCAGAGGCTAAGCTCAAGTGCAACACTTTACTCACCAGTTTTTCTCTATGAAAATCTAAAAAATCACTCAGCAATTGCAAGGTTCCATAAGCCACCCACTCTATAACCTGGGGGCTAAGACAGCACAGGGCTTAAAGGAATAAAGAAACACTTTCCATATCTAGGGAAAAGATGAAGTTGTAATTATTACCATGAGAGGAAATTATCTTTTGTGACTGTTTTCTTCAGAGATGTATGTAATTTCCAAAAGCAAGCAACAGCATCTCAATTCATTCTTAAAAATCAAGTGCTGTGACATACTAAAGCTTACTTTTTAGTGAAAGAAAATAGAGGAAAATATCTGTTTTTATGACTTGTCAGTAGATACTTCAGAAATAATTTTGCAAAAAAAAAAAAAATGCCATTCTCCAAAACAAAGAAAAAATTACGAGTTTGGGTTAGATACAAAATATCAATATACAATTTTAGGTAACTACTTTGGCACCTGTGCCCCAGTCACTTAAGCTTTGCAAAATTCTAAATGTTACCTAGCCAACTGCCTTACTCCTTTGAGATAAAAAATTAAATATGTTGCTTCTGTGCAGTTAAGTTTCTGCTTGGGGATTAGATTGTGTCATCTGAACTCATGAGAATATCTGTCTTTGTGAGCGAATTTCCCTTGAGATGAGGTTTGTGGGAGGGATCTCCTTCCTCCTGGACTGCAAATAAATGTGTCCAAGAATGTTCCTGGGCACTGTGTTCCAGCTGGCCCCAAAAGGACAGTGTCCATGCAGGGCAACTCCTTTAACCTCTAAAAGAAGGAGCTGCTGGCAAGCTGACTTTTGGGAATGGCTCCTGAAATGGGGTAGGGAATAGCTTGGGAGAGTACTTTTTGGCACACGCTTAACTCACATCAGGCAAAGTCTTAACGCTTCATTAGTGTGGGCAATTGCAATCCATTGTCCAGGAATATTTCCACTTCCTGTCTGATTTACGAGTACAGAGGTGGCCAGAAACACTGTTAAGCACTTTCAGACTGTACTGCAACTGTGTGTGTGCAGCAGAGAACAGGTCAGGCACAGCCCTAATGGGAAGTTCACCTTTTATACCACAACCCCTGCCTCCCCCCAGCCACCCATATTTCAGAATAACCCACACTTTTTTGGAAGTCTTTTTCTTCCACTTGGGATGAAGGGGTCTGAGAAGAGCCTTCCTCCCCAAGAACAGTACTGAGAGTAGTAGGCAGTGGGCAGTCAAGATAACCTTCATGTGTGGCTAGGGTTTTTTTTTTAATAATGGTATTATGGGATCCTCATGCAGTAGTTTTAAAGAATGAACACAATTTCTCCAAAAAAGAAAAGACAGTGAGGCCTAAAAACATATACATGATAAACAACTGCATGATCATCTGCAGAGCAGCAGAGGTAGAAGACAGTAAACCTACTGGTGAAAGGTACAATGCATTCTATGAGCTCTGCAAGAAGGCATCGATGTTCCTGCTTCACTTTACCACTTAATGCAGCTGCACTTAGGTTAAGTTCACAAAGTGAATTCTTGGTCCCTTAACTGCTCTACTTACACGTTTCACACTGCCATATACTTCGGGGGAGCGAGTGTGAGGGGGGGGGAGGAGAGTGGGGAGGGAATCACAAAACAGCACTCCATCAAATTAGCACTTTGTCTACAATAATTAAACAAAATTCATAAAGAAAATGACCCAAAGCAATTAAACTATTTGGAATTTTTCTCCTCTTTGAAATGCTTTATGAAAGAGAAATGAGAGGGAAGAAAAACTGTTCTCTTTGTGCATTTGACAGTTTGCATACACCAACTTTTACATGTGTCTTACAAGAAACAACAACACTTTAAGTAAATCAGTAATTAATAAAACTGCACTACAGAGGAAGCTGACAAAGGTCTGAGTTGATTTTGAGACCTAAAGCGGAACTGTGTCTAATTATAGTAACAGTTTTAAGCATAACCAATTAGTGCAATTTACTTACAGTGCAACTAATTTTGAACCATGGAGTGCTATAGACCTGATGTTTGTATTAATTTCTGAAGATGACAGTGGTTAAGTTTGGTCATTTAAAGATTTTCCATTGTGGTGTGTTTTTTTGACACACACTACAAGAGCATCAATACATTCCTTCATCAGTAAACATAGCAACAACCACACGATTTATGACTCATTCATATACACCACTTCTTGATCAAAATAAAACGAGAGTAAAAAAGAAAAACTCAAAAAACTCCCTTTGTTCAAGGGGTTCTCTATGTCTTTAAGCTGGTGATTCTTCCTGATACACCCTTGTGTACTGGCTCAGACTCTCCAAGTGAAACTTGTGCCTGCAACTCCTAAATGGCACCAAGGGCTATCTCTTGTAACATATCTTGGTGTACCAAGTGGTTTGGTAATTATACAGCAGTCTTTCAGGAAAGCACAGCTCCTCCGATTATACAGTTCCTTACCTTTTAGAAACAGGTTATCTCCCTTGGCAAGACCATTTTAAAATGTAACTTAAACCCCTAAGTATTAAAATATCCATAAATAATCCCACATAACAGCAGACTACATTGTCAAAGCTTCTGATTATTGGTAACTTCTACTGAAATGGGAATCGATCTATTTTAGTCTAGCAATTTGAACATTTTAGCTCTAAGCTTCTGTAATCAGCATGCACAGTTAAGTCAGAGAAAAAAAAAAAGTTTCTTACACCACACGTAAAGAGAAATTTAGTGTATGTAGCACTCATGTCCAAAGGTAACTACATTGGCTCTCTCCTGAACAATCCCTGTGGCAGAGGAACAGCAGCAGTTCATGCTTTTTTTGGTAGTAACACCTCTGCCTCTTTCATCTGAAACACAGTGCCAGTGGGTTAAAACAAACGGGAACTCTTTAAAGACACATAAAGCCTTCTTGAGTAATAAAAATCACACCAAAACAATGAAAATAAGATGTTTTCTGAAATAGTGGATTCAGTGTCACATGAATGGAAAAAATATTTTATATTCCTGAAAATGCAGGATGAGTGCAGCAAGGTAATCAGTTTTTAGACCTTGTCCTAAACTTTCAGGCACAGGATACTATTGAGAAAAGCACATTTCATCCTCCTCTTTCCCCTTTTGTCCTATAAGTGGCAGTAAACCTTTATGTATAATGGCTACGAAAGGTCAAGGAAGGGGATAGGGACCAGAAAGAATAAATATGAAGAGAAATAACAGACTGACACATAGGAGTCTCCACAGACTGAAACAGGAAATATTTTTGAAGTCAAAAGTACTATACATATCTGCACTATATAGGCACATGTTTTTTGAGTCATACTGTCCTGACTTCAATGAGATATTGATTTTATTTGTAAGATTCCAGTTTAAAATCAGATCGTGTAAAGAGGAAAAAAACCCGAAGTACTTTCATGGGTAAGGATTTGGTGTGCTTTGTCACCTGCAATCCCATGTCTGGTGTGCTGTCTACCTGCAATCCCAGCTGTAACTGATTTATTTAAGATGACCCAATATGACAAATGCTGACATTTTCAGTAAGACATCTATTCAGTACTATTCATACAGACACTACTCAATTGAGCGTGCTCTCACATTCAGCCAATTTCTTTCTGGGACTCTCCTCCAGTGACTGATTGAGAAATTAGTCTCAGCAGATGAAATCATTATTACTTGCTGTACCTGCACCCATATAGGAACATCTGAGACAAGACAGACTGTTCAAATCCATCTTTCCCAAGTGTTAATTCCTAAAAATATTTAAATGTTCCACTGTAGAACAGAAATGCATTCAGCTCTCTTCCCGCCACCTAAGAAAAAGCCCTAAGATTTCACTCATCACAAAAAATATTTATTTCGTATTTTGCCAAAGGTGACAAGGGTAATACAGGTAATACAGAAAATGTGTGAGCTGGGAGTTAGCATTAGTAACACTTAGTAAGAAAGTGTAAAAAATCTACTGTGTAATTATCATGACCATTTAACTACTGCACTTCTGCACTTGGAGAATTTTGGCTTTTGAAGACTGATTTGGTAAATCTGTTGAATATGTAAATACTTACTCACCTGAATATGATCTCAAATCCTCTAGGAACACATTTAATTTCCATCTAAAGCACTGTTTATTCTCCACCTGAATCCAAGTCTCTTTTTTTTCCTTTTGTTTTACTGTTATGATCCCTATCTCAAAAAAGAATTTATCATCAAGTTTCAAACCATTAAAGAGCAAAGTAATAAAAAAATCGTGAGGATATTAGTAGAGGAATTTCTAAATTTCTCTGAATTTGATGTATTTATTTGTAGCTCACATCGTACAGAAAAATAATTTGACAAAATGCTGTTTGTTTCCACTGTTACTAGAGTCAACTGTCAGTCCAATCCTGCAAGTCTCTATACTTTAAACAAACCTTACAGAATCTGTAAATTAACAGATCAAAACTCTAAAGCAACAACCCAACAAATGGCGCAATAATAAGGATTTTGCTCTCTCTCAAGACTTCACAGCAGTCTAAAATTAAAGTCCTATATGATGTATATCAAGCATGACTTTCATGGTTATCCTCAAAACCCGTGGAGGGAAAAATTTCCTTATTTGGACCTCCACTCTCCTATCTCAAAGGATAAAGTAGGCATGCTTTAATAACATTATCTCAATCCACTTGAAAAGCCCTCTTAATTCTTATTAAAACAATCTAATCTGCTTGAGGCAAGATTTTGGTTTTGTTTAGAATACTAAACCTTATCTAATTAAGTGCAATATTAGGATGTTAACTAATACACATAAGCCACCTTTTAAGAGTCCAGTGGGCACACAATGCCAGCCCATACTAACTGAAGGCCTAGACCCCAGTGCCAGTCAGCCCAACAGCCCATACACTTCCCTACATCCCTGCTCCCAAGAGTCACACATGCAATCCAGTTCCTGGTAGTGGGCTTACCTGGGGTGGGGGCGATCCACTACTTTATCCTCACTAAGAACCAAGTGGAAGACAACAACCAATGCTCAGTGTTTAAACCAGCTTCAAATTTCTCTGTCAACAAGAAGACTTTTCCCTTAGAACCTAACTAGGCAGAGAGAGAACTTACTATACTGCAAAAAGAAAACACACCCGCAATTTTAGTATTAGATTTTAGCTAGTAGGACTTTTTGAGTTGCACCCTCTTTGACTGCTGTACTGCTCAGCCATCCCAGTTTTCCAGTTTCACCTTCGGCTTCTGTAGAGTTATCTTCAACTGAAACACGAATCACTGAAAACACAGGGCTTGCCTTCAGTTTTGTCAAGTTCATCAATACAGTGAAAACACTGTCTACTGAAAACAGTGGGGTTTGAGGTTTCCAACAAATAGCCTAAAGGTCAAAGATTCCCCCAGTGTTTGTTTTCATCAGCAAGATTAGCCCAGGACAGTTAAGCATAAGCACCTAACCTAGCTCAAGAACTACATTCAGTGAACAGAAACACATGATGGTTATCAACCCCTTCGAGAACAAAACTGCTAAAAAACCCCCTAATTAAATAATAAAAATCTCTGTTTATCAGCAGCCAAGCACAATCTCACATATATACTCCAATACTCAGTTACAGTACACTGATGTGCTTTAAATATGGACAAATTACTCGTGTAACATAAGCTACCTTCTTTCTGGCAAATCCAGAAATATTCAGAAAGTTAAATATATACTATTTGTCTTTGTATACCACAGTATCCAGCCAGCTGGTACAGAGAGGAAAGAAAACCAGATTACATTTTTCACCAGAGAGGTAAGGAAAAAAAAAAGAGAAAGAGAACAAGCACTTTTTAATTTTACTTGATGATTGATAACCAATACGCACAAACACACAGTGTAAGATTTTTGAGTACTACAGACCTATGTAAAATCATCCAAACACCAGATCTGAGATGAAAATTAAGGGGCAAAAAGACAGAACATTTACTCAGTGCTCTGGTTTTCAACTTTTAGTGAGTTCTTAATTTATTAGTAATAACTTGTTTTTCTTGGAGGGGGCTCAGAAAAGGCTGGGAGACTTTTTTAAGCGTCAGCTTAAAAATACTTACAACTATTCTTAAATGCCAGCTTAAGAAATGTATAAATAAAATTGAACATTAAGACCTCAAAACTTGGAGAGACATACTCAGAACAGGAAATGATAGTTTGTTAATAAAGAAAGGTAAATCATTCTCTAGGCTTCCGGTGGGAAACTTGGCAGGGAAAGGATTTTGACCTCAGTGGAAGGTAACTGCCACAAATGACAAATCAAGCAACTTTCTTCTTACAAGTGAGGCAAATGTTTGACATAAGGCTGGACTGCATTCAGATCTATCATTCCCTGTGGCATATTCTTCTACCTTCAACAAATAATCCTGCAAGCTTTTGCATTGACCGCATTAATTACGCTTTTTTTTCCTCCTCTCTCTCACTGAGTAAAGCCATGCAAGCCTAACATTTTTTGTGAATGATTACTTATTTCCTATTTGAAGCACAAAAGCTCATCACTTATAGAATAGGTCAAGCTTTCAGTGCCTATTAGTCCTAGTCTGGAATGAATTAATGCATTTTCCTATGTTCATTTTCCTTTTCTGTTACAGGAACAGTATATGGGATATTTGTGCAAAGGAAGAGTGCAAAAATCCTGCTTTGTTTTCAGGTGAAGAAGTAATCAACAGCAAAAGAATACACTTAAAAATCTCTTTTCAGTTTCATATTAGGCTCACTGTGACCATAGCACTGTGAAGTTTGCAATTGTAAGTATCAATTCTCCCAACTCAAAACAATACATGGGGGAAAAAATGACAAGTAGCCCAGTTTAATTTCAAACGTTAATATATTTTCTATTTTATAGTGAACATATGCATCGTTCACCCCTTATTTGCAGCAACTATGACGTCCTCATAAAAAGGGGTGACATTTGTAAGATGCCTCTTAAAATAAATATTTCTTTTTATAAAATAATAAAACTTCAAATAAATATTCTTTACACTAAACAATATGTTGAAAAAATTAGAAAATAAAGGCTGAATTTTACTGTAACTGTACAATATACATGAAGTCCAAAGGGAAATCAAAGTCTTGTAATAGAAGGTTTCCGTAAGACAAAATACAATCTAAAAACATACTGATTGATTCACATTCTTCCGAATGTACAACATATTAGTATAATATTTTGTGACTGTGCCATGTCTTATGACAGCACTTACTTTTCACAGTTGAAAATACTATTGTATATACAAAAATATAGCACATTATCTCTGGCAAAAACAATGAAAAAAAAGGAGTCATTTGCTAATTTACAAATTTTGCAAGTACTATTCACAAACAATAGAGTTGCCTAGGAGTGTCTGTGTTGCTTTAGCTTATGCAATATGTGGGTCACAATGTACTGCATCCCTTTTTTTCCCCCTGTATGCCACTAGCTGGATTCTAACAAGCATATCGGTTAAGATGGCACACACACAGAAAAGCATTTCACTGCAAACAGCAAAGTACATCCCCAACCCTTCTACTACAGTGCCAAGACCATAGCTGCTTAGTTGGTTGCATATGTACGTTAAAATAATAATCTTTGTTACTTTAGTATTTCTGGCTAGTGATGCTATGTTGGCTTTTCAAAGTTCCTGGGGGGGACGCTGGGAACTTTGCAGCAAACGGTGTTGGAGTGTTTACAGCGGCACCCAGGCCGATTTACCCGGTCGTAACAGCCCTGGCACAACTTAAGGCAACCCTTGGCTGGCAGGTAACACCACAAGCAAGGCAGAAAGAGGGACACTACACCCATGGCGGACCACCTAGTGCAGCAATGTGACTGACTGCAGGAGCAGGGGTTGTCAGCACAGTTGTCCTCGTCATCATTAGAGCAGTGATAGAAGAGGCCCTTCACACAGCAAACACAAGTCCCGTAATCAACCACGTTCTGGGCTGAGCAAAGACACTGCTTGTCACAGATCCAGCACGAGGGGAGGGTCCTTGGATAAGTGCACTCCTTACACTTACACTTTCCACAGTCCTCACACCTGTAGCTATGTGCTCCCAAGTCTTCTTTGCTCAGTGGCTTCAGCTCACTCGACTTAAGCTCAGACTTGGGCTGCATTCGGACTATCCCATCAGCAACTGGCCCCAAAGATGATCCTAGAAGTCTCTGTTCTGACGAATTACTGCTCGTACTTGTCCTCGTACTGCTCCGTGAACCTGTGCTGACCGTGCTGATGGATCGGGACAGAGGCGCTCGAGGAGGTGCGTGCGTTTGTGTGTGCTGGATCCGGCTAAAATGACGATGCTCAGGCAAGCCGTGGGGCCTTTCATTTTTGGGCTGAGTTGTTACCCGAGGGGAAGACTTGACCCCCGGCCGTGGAGCCACCGTAGGTCCCTCTGTGTATTCATTTGTGTTTCGGATGGCTCTGATCTGGTCCAACGACAGGATGTGAACCTGCTGCATCAGGACATCCCGCAGGTCGGGCTCCCCGTGCGGTCTCCCGCTGTCACGCCGAGCCTGTAGTAAGGGCTGCGACCCACTGCCGTGCTGAGTCTCCATCAGTGCCCGGAAGCTTGCTCACCCCGGCAGGCTTAGAACACATCTGAAATCCTGGAGCGACAAAGAGAGGATTCACTATTGCAACACATCTCATGCTCTCTTCCAGCAGCCTTTCAAGCCTGCAGGACCCCACAGCACCACACACAATCAAGCAATGCATCAGCCATTAAAAAAAAGGAGTCACATCTGGGACAAGCACAGTCAGCTGAGTGCACTTCCCTTGGCCTGTTCTGCCTACTGCTGTGAAGAGCTTAAGGGATTCTTTCCTAGGACCATGCAGCTTAACGTGTGGCTCTAGAAAAGTCTAGGTATTATTTCTGCTAACGAGGGCTTCCCAGGCCATCTTCTGGTTAGACCATGGCCTTTAAAGTGATTACATTTCAGCCACTTGAAGTGACACTTCTTTTCACATCAGGCTACTGAAAACCTTATATTTAAAAAAAAAAAAAGCTACCTTGCAAGTATTCAGCAAGTGTAACGTGACCTGCTGATGACAGACATATAATTCTCCAATTTTGTTCAAAACTGGATAATATTTTGCTAGGCTAGTCTCTTTACACATTAAACTTTACATGATGTAAATAGGAAATTTTAGTTTAATACCAAAGGTCCCAAGAAAAACACTAAATAGCAATAAAATGTTTGAGGTTAGACATTAAATGAGTTAGTGCTACCAAAAACTTCAACAGCACAAGTAAAAATATCTCTCTCCAGTATTTTAGTGTGTCTCATACTGGTGCACGCCACTGTGATTGTTATTTTAAGGCTCAATACTACAATAGCAATGCCACCACAGTTGTTTGGGGATTTTTTTTTAACGTGTAAAAAATTCCATAGACTACATTTCAAACTGTAAATATTACCAAGAGTGGCTTGTGGGACAGAGGCATGCATAATATAATCAAATAACGCCAGCATCCAAGAAGTCTACTTGATTGTGAATATTACTTTAAAGGATCATTAACTACAAAGTAGAAATGCAGACTTTAGAATTTAAATGCAAACCCAGTAAAAGACACAGAACCTGTAAATAACTTCCACACTCAAATACGCACAAGTTTCAAGTACTGCCCTCTAAATTAGGTAATATTTGTTTTGCCTTTATCGTATCTTAAAGTGGCTCCAAAATCCAATTACCTATACAAAAATCCAGAAGAAGATTTTACAATTAAAACCCAAGCAGGAAGCAAACTTCTTACAAGGACCACACAATGTCTTCAATTATACCTAGAAAGAGCACCATAGTGTTACTCTGTACACATCACTTACCAACAATAATACTGTACTGCAGTATAACAAAATATAGCCAAACAGTTTAACAATGAGTATCTCAAGACACTGTCTTTATTCTAACATCAATGCAAAACATTTAACCTTTTAACTCCTGGCTCCCTACCTTCAAGAGATTTTTCTTTAAAAAAAAATATATATATACATATATATTTATATAAATGTATATAAACAAATCTCTAACTTTTAAGAGTAACCACCTATTTTAAATATTACCAAATCCTGGTTTTAGACACAGGGTGTATGTTACGGTGCCCATTCCCTCCTCTCCCCGCTCCAAAACCTCTCCCCCACCTCGTCCCCCAAAAAAAGTCTCGTACTCTTGGCTTGAAGCATTGCTTATGGTTTTTTTTAGAAATTAAAACCTCTGCCATATCAAAAGTTTCAACCAGCAGCCTAAGTAGACGTTCGCCTCACTTTAAACTATCTGGAGATAAAATATAATAATAAATAAAATGCTTTCCCCATCCTTGAAAGGAATTGGCAGCCCTATCTGCCCTCCAGGTCCAGGTTTCCACCAGCCGCAGCCAGTCTAGAGGGTACGCCGGATCAGCCCCTGCCTCTCCAGAAATGACAACCCACTGCAAAAGCAAAGCTGCCCCTGACCTGAAGGCGCTTTAGACGACCCCGGGCTCGGTGGCGGAGCCCCCCTCAGACGCCAAGGTGGGAGCTGGAAAAGCAGCCTCCGGTCTCCGCTTCCCTCCCCGCCTCCGGCTCCATCCCGGGCGGGGGGCGCGCAGCAGGTGGGAGGCGACGGCCCCTCGCCCGCCGGAGAGTGCAGACAACCTGGAGATAACCAGGAGACATCCTCTGAGCTGGGAGGTGGGAGGGGGCTGCTTCAGCCGCCTTATCAGAAAGTCAAACTCATGTTTCCTTTTAACTCTTCCCCCCTGCCCTCCCCCGGGAGATGCTAAAGGAGCTTCCCCTCCTGGGAAGTGCCAGGCGCCCTGCAGACGGTGCAGACAACACCTCCGGGACAGCTGGGCAAAAGGCAGATTACCCCCTCTCGCCTTGCCCTAAGCACCCATTCAACTTCACAAAGCCAGCCCTGGAAAAGCTACTCTTATTTTACGCATATTCTGCAAATTGCCTGACCTTCAGCCCGCCCCGCTCCGCCCCAGCCCGGAGGGACCCAGGAGGCATTTTCAGTGGGGCATCAGGCCGAGCCGGGTGCTCCCCGTTTTTTCTCCCCTTGATAGATCCGCTAACAAGACAGGGATGCAAAGAAACAGGACATTTATTTGCAAACATACATTTGCCTGAAAATCCACACGGGAGGGCACGTCTCTCCCTTCTCTGACCTAGTACTTCTCCCCTTTGCATCCGCCAAGAGCAGAGAAGTAGATTTGCCTTTTTGTGTGTGCATGTGTGTGATAACACGATTCCCCACTTCTAAGAGCCAAAGTCCACTCTCACCGAGCTCAAGTGCCAGGATTGCTAACTTTTCTTAGCTGGGCTTGGCAAAAGGGTGAGCGAGGGGGACGGATTTCGCGTTCGGCACGTTTGGGGAGGTTTAAAACGTGTGAGGGGCTTCTTGCGTGCTGTGGAAAAAACCCGTGTACCGCTGGCCGGGGAAAGGCGAAGCCTAAGGGAGAGAAGTCCTCTGCCCGTGAATTTCTGTTTTGTGGCCGGAGCCTGTGCAAGGCACCCCCACCCCCATTCCCACCGCACACACACCAACCACGTCCTCTTCTTTCAAAGTGCTTTGAAACCCCCATTAAGGGCCCAGTGTGTGATCAGACTATGGATTAGGGCAAAAGGGACTTTACCATCGGGGTGGGGCAAAGTGACACACAAATAGCTTGCCGAAAACACCAGCAGATTTTTTTTCTGATGGGGGAAGGGGGGTTGTTACGAAGTAAACCCACCAAAATAAATAAAAATTATGGCTTTTCCTTCCCCTCCACACATGCCCTCTGCATAGAAGAACCTAAGGAAGGACTTTCCTCGTCTTCCAGATCCAGATCGAATTAATTTCATCACAGAAGTATCTAAGCGTACACACACACGCACGCACATATATTTGTACCAGACGTGCACTCACTTCCGAATCGCACGGATCTCCTGACGCCACTACAGACAGGCGTAAATCACGCACTGAAAGGCGGATTGCTCCTTCTCCCCCAAGGCCGGGGGACAAACAGCTCCGACGCTCGCCAGCCCCGCTGCGCCCTCCCTTCACCTCCCCCCGGGGCTTGTCGGAAACCCACGCGTGCCCAGCGAGGCAGGAGCGCGCAGGACCTCCCGTGCCCGGCTCCCCGCAGCAGCGAGAACACGCCGGAGCTGTGGCTCCTTGCGCACCCCCCGCCTCACTCGCAGCCCCCGCAGGCATTCCGGGGCGCCCGCGCAGCCCTCCGCCCCCCGCGCAGCCTTCCGCACCCGCGGGGCACCCCGGCGGGGCACAAACGCGGCGCAGCCCGCAAACCCCAGCGGAGCTCCCCCCACCCCTCCCGGAGAGAAACCGCTCCGAAATCCCACCTCCAGCTCCTCTCTGAGAAAGGAAGAAGGGAAGGGGGGGAGAGGGAGAACCTGTACGAATGGAAAAGGGATCGGCCTCAAACATTTCCACGAGCTTTCTTGGAGGAA